>JAJMLA010000005.1:600000-922627 GCA_030569415.1 Yamadazyma mexicana
TTTGGGGAGATCATGGATGAAAATACTATTTTGATTGGCCATGGATTGGAAAATGATGTCAATGCTATGAGATTAATTCACAATAGAATCGTCGATACTGCCATCTTATACCCAAAATTCAAAACGTCTCCTCGGTACAGATATCCTTTGAAGTACCTCACTTTTAAATACCTCAATAAGAAAATCCAGACAGGCGAGCACGATAGTGGAGAAGATGCTCTTGCTGCCATCGATATCGTCAAGTACTTCATCAAACAAGATGCTTTAGCAGATTGATATCGACACGACCTTTTTTTTTGCAGTCAGGTGTTATAATGGCCGCACCCCACAAAATTATAGACTGAAGAAACAGGTGATACATCACATCCGTTTTTTTCGATTTATTTGTTTGTTCTATAATAATGAGCTATAACGTTGTGATTTTGGTCGGTGGAGAGTCAACTGGGACCCGGTTCAGGCCCTTATCCATCAATTCGCCCAAAACTTTGTTTCCGGTGGCAGGGAAGCCACTTGTCACCCACATTATTGAATCTTTAATGCGTCAATTAGGTGATAAGATTGATCATGTCAACTTACTAGGCTTTTTCAAAGATCCCTCTGGATTTGAAAAGTATGCCGAAGATATGAACGAAAAATATCCCAGCGTGCAATTCAAGTACTACACCGAACAGCAAAGCAAGGGAACAGCTGGTGGATTGTACCTTTTTAGAGATGAGATCTTCAATCCTGAATCAGACGGGTTGATCTTTATTCATGGTGATATCATTTGTGATTATCCATTTGAGAAGTTGCACAGCTTCCATATGGCTAACGATTCTGATACTACTATTTTGGGGGTAAACCCATCCTTAATTGCAGAATATTTAAAAAAGTACTTGACTGTAAGAGCAGATGATTCCGATGTCTTAGATAAAGACAAGGTTGTGAGTAATTTTGGTACTATAATCGCTCAACATGACGATTCAAAGGTGGAACACTACGTTGAAAAGCCTTCACAGGAGTTTGCTGTTCAGTTGGGTAACACCCATGACGTATTGATCAACGGAGGTATCTATTTTTTCAAGAGCACTTCTATCAAGAAACTTTTGAATATGGCTAAGAAAAGTGATTCCGTTGCCTCTAAACTTGGAAGCATCTCTATGGAACTTGATATCTTGAGGAACTTACCACAGTTTGACACCAAATTCTTGGTGTACAAGTCCAATGAGTTCTGGTATCATTTGAAGACCCCTTTGTCTGCAGTTTTAGCCAATAGCTTTTTCCTTGGGACTAAAGGGTTGACTTTCATGGCCCCCGTGGAGTACTCTGGCTGTGTCATCGGGCCTAATGTCACTATCGGCAAGAATGTCCGTATCGGTAAAGGTGTTCGGATCAGAAACGCCATTATTGGTGATAATGTGACTATCGGGAGTAATTGTTATATGGTCAATGCCATCATTTCAAACCATGTCGTTGTTGGCGATTGGTGTAGAGTGGAAGGTTCCATTACCAATTCTACTTTATGCATGGATATTATGCATTCCCATGGGGACGGTAATATCAAGTACCTCAATAGTATCGTGGTGTTATGCGAACATACCAGTGTTTTGACCGATAAGTTCGTGTTCAATTCGATTATCTTGCCTCATAAGGAGTTGAAGTTTGACACCAAACACGAAATTGTCATGTAGCAGAAAATTCGATGCTACTAATGAAAAAAAATTAACGAAATACATGATAAATATAAAACTAATGAATGATATAAATTCGAGACCTAAACTATTAATCTAGTAGCCTATACCGGGCGTTGGTCATTTCTGCAATAGATTTCTTACAGGTTGAAGAACGCCCCTGGTGGCACACGAACGTGCCATTCACGGGAATATCAATCTTGAAGTTACTAGCATAACTTCCATCAAAGCTCTTATCAAACTTGTTGAACCCACAAGCTTCTGGTATCACTATCACTTTCTGTAACTCCACATGTAAATTCAATTCCTGAAGCTTTATTTGTGCTACTTGTTGATAATCGACCAAACACTCGACCTTATAGTTCAAGTTATCAAAATCATAAAATTGTATCCCTTCAACCTTAGATTCGTGCAGATGCTGTACTTTATCAATCAACTTAGCCTCCAATGCCGTAGCCACTGGATCCTCTGCCCGATGAACAAAGTTCTCTATTCCAGATGTGGGTATCAATACTGCTTTGTACAGTTTATTCATATTGATTCTGCATTCAGATGCTTCGTAGACCTTCTCCAAGAACGAGAATGACTTGGGGTAGTAAGATATTTTAGTCTCTTTAAGACAGTCTGTTTCATGCTGCGAATCACCCAAGTACAATTTAGCATGATTTTGCAGTGGTAATTGGTACATTTCTTCAAATGCCACTTGAAGTTCGTGGTACACTATGGCTTTGTCGTAATGACGAATGGATACCTCCACCAAAGGCAGTGCCAGGGTGTACCAGGGAACCGATTCGTGACAGAATGCTTTTTTCACAAGTAGTAAGCCTAAAAGGATAATTTGCAGCATTGTGATTGCAAAAAAGGTTCAAACGCGGTTTTGTACACCAAAACAAAAAAGGTGTTTCGCGTCTTTAAATAAATAATTTAGACGCATCCATAAAATAAATTATATTTCTATCGAACCTATAGGTATGGCAGCGTCACAGAGGAAACCTATGACTCCTATACAAAAGAAAGTAGGGAATATCCCGTCAAGCGGATCTTCTAAAATGAAGCAACTGAGTTTGATGTCTTTCTTCAAACCAGCGCCTAAGAAAACCCCTGTTGATTCGTCTCCCATTGCTAATAAAGTAGCCCTGAAAGACGATGAAAGCGATAAGGAAAATGACAGTATTATGGATACCAGTATCACAGACACACCTTTGACATCAGAAATGGATGGTGCAAGCGAAAAGAAAGATTTCTTACCTCAATCTTCGCCTATAAAGCAAAGAGCTGAAAGAAGAGAAAAGGACAAGGAAACTGAAGCGGCACCAAAGAATACAGTTAAGAAAGAAGCTGCCCCCGAGAAGCAACTCTTGTCAACTGGACGGGCTGCTAAGCGGATGAACTATGTTGAATCGGATGATGAAGATGAAGATATCTCTACTGGAAAGAGAAGAAGGGTCGTCGAGAGCAGTGATGACGATGAAGATGATTTTGACCCGGGTAGTGATGTAAGTGACGACGACATGAGTGATTTCGTGGTGGAAGATGATGTATCAGAAGAAGAAGCAGGGCCTGAGCCTGAGGATATGTCTGAAGACGAGGTCATTGTTGAAAAGAAACCTAAAGCCAAAAAGCCTAAGAAATCTACCCTGCCAGCTTCCACTTCAGTATCAGCACCAACTAAAGTCAAAGCCTCATCTACTTTTGCCTCCAAGTTCAAGGCTGGCTCTGATTTGGTCAGTACCACAACTGCCCCACCACCAGTGAGCTTAATCAAGAAAAAGGCATCTTCTTTTGCTAAAGAAAATGAAGAGAGATACCAGTGGTTAGTCAATATCAGAGACGCAGAAAAAAGACCAGTCGATGACCCTGAATATGACCCAAGGACCTTGTATATTCCTCAATCGGCATGGTCAAAGTTCACGCCTTTTGAGAAACAATATTGGGAGATCAAGGGTAAAATGTGGGATACTGTTGTCTTCTTCAAAAAAGGGAAATTTTACGAATTGTATGAGAATGATGCTATCATCGCCAACACTAAGTTTGATTTAAAGATTGCTGGTGGCGGTAGAGCTAACATGAAGTTGGCAGGTATTCCAGAGATGTCGTTTGACTACTGGGCTAAAGAATTTGTTAGCAACGGGTACAAAGTGGCCAAGGTGGACCAAAAGGAAACGATGTTAGCAAAGAAGATGAGGGATGGTGGCTCTAAAGAAGAGAAAATCATTGAAAGAAAATTAACTGGTGTTTTGACTGGTGGGACATTGACAGATTTGAACATGATCACTGATGACATGGCTACTTATTGCTTGAGTATCAAAGAAGAAACCGTCGATGATCAAACGAAGAAGTTTGGGGTTGTGTTTGTGGATACAGCTACATCTGAATTGAATTTCATTGAACTTGTGGATGATAAGGATTGTAACAAATTAGAGACGTTGATCACTCAAATTAGACCAAGAGAAGTCATCTGTGAGAAGAACAACTTGAGTTCTTTGACTACCAAGATCTTGAAATACAACAACAACGGACAAATCTGGAATACACTTTCTTCCGAAGAATATGGAGACTATGATTCAGCCGTTGATGCCCTTATCAAGAGCAAATATTACGAGGCAGAAGACTTGGATGATCTTTCCAACTATCCTGAACTTTTGACCAGCTTCAAGGACAACCATGAATTGACTTTCAATGCATTTGGTGGCTTATTATACTACTTGAAGATGTTGAAGCTCGATGAAAGTATCATGACATTAAAGAACTTCAAAAGGTACGATATCAACAAAGGATCATCGTCTCATTTGATTTTAGATGGTATTACCTTGAACAACTTGGAGATCTTGAACAACAACTATGACGGTTCAGACAAGGGAACATTGTTCAAATTGATAAACAAGGCCATCACACCATTCGGTAAGAGAATGTTGAAGACCTGGGTTTTGAACCCGTTATTGAATGTAGCTGACATTCAACAACGGTATAACTCCATTGAGTTTCTCATGAACGATGGACTTGATTTTAGACGGACCCTTGAAACTGGGTTAACTGGATTACCTGATTTAGAAAGGCTTTTAGCCAGAGTACATGGTGGAACCTTGAGGTTCAAAGAATTTTTGAAAGTGGTGGAAGGTTTCGAAAAAATTGCCAGGATGGTAGGAAACTTGAAAGATTTCACTTCTTCTGAAATGGGGTCAATTCACCAGTTTGTTCATGAATTCCCAGACGATTTGAACTCATTGATTGAGGAATGGGAAGATGCCTTTGACAGGATTGAGGCCATGAATGACGTTATTGTACCAAGTAAAGGAGTGGATGAAGAATTCGACGAATCAGTTGCTTCAATGAAGGTATTAGAAGATCAACTTCATGAGTATTTGCAGAAATATAAAAAGACATACAAATCTCATGAGATCTGCTTCAAAGATTCAGGAAAAGAGATCTTTTTGATTGAATTGCCAAATAAGATCAAAAATATTCCTAAAGACTGGCACACAATGGGATCTACTTCCAAAGTGAAGAGATACTGGTCTCCTGAAGTGAAACAGATAGTGGAGAAGCTCTTAGAGAAAAGAGAAACCCACAAAATGGTGTGTGACAATTTGAAAGCGAATATGTTCAAGAAATTCGATACACATTATGAGACTTGGTGCTCAGTGATCATGACCTTGAGTAAAATAGACTGTTTGATTTCATTGACAAGGGCTTCTGAATTAATAGGCTATCCATCCTGTAAGCCTAAGTTCGTTGAATCTTCTAACGGGTTCATCGACTTCAAAGACCTAAGAAACCCTGTGTACCAAGGCACGAAGGAGTTCATACCTAATGATGTTCAGTTGGGAGGTAAAGAAGCCAGATTTGGTTTATTGACAGGTGCAAATGCTGCTGGAAAGTCCACGTTAATGAGAACCACTGCTTTGGCGGTCATCTTGGCACAAATCGGATGCTTTTTGCCTGCCACGGAAGCCACGTTGACGCCAGTTGACAGAATCATGACCAGATTAGGTGCCAACGATAATATCTTGCAAGGTAAATCTACCTTTTTCGTTGAATTGTCTGAGACCAAGAAGATTCTTAGTAATTCTACGCCTCGTTCTTTGGTCATATTAGACGAATTGGGAAGAGGTGGTTCTTCGTCTGACGGGTATGCCATTGCAGAAGCAGTGTTACACCATTTATCGACTCACATCAATTCTCTTGGTTTCTTTGCAACTCATTTTGGTAGTCTAGGATTATCCTTCCAAAACCACCCACAAATTAAGCCTATAAGAATGGGGATTATTGTGGAGCCTAATTCCAGAAACATCACCTTCTTGTACAAGCTTGAAAGTGGAGCAGCTTCAGGATCATTTGGTATGAATGTGGCTTCAATGTGTGGTATTTCTAATGAGATTGTTGAAAATGCTGAAATAGCTGCAAAAAAATATGAAACCACATCAAATTTGAGTAAAGTTGGAGAGTTCAACAAGATTAGTTTGGGGCTTCAAAGTGACTTTACATGGGTCTATAAGTTTGATTCAAACAAGGCCGATAGTTCAGACATGTTGAAGTTCAATAGGGAAACTGGGTTATTGAATATCTTGAATATGATTGAAGATTAATGTCGCATATATTTTTGATGCGACATTTACAGAGGTAACGACAATTTTTTATAGGTTAAAAGTGATCAGGAGCAAAAAAAAATCACCCAATATATACTTTATTGTGAAATAAAAATAAATTATGGTTAGTTTATTAGGAGTTTTAGCTACAAAAGTCCCATACCACTTGACAATCTATTCAATTGCTTTTGGAGGTTCCGCATTCTATTCTTTCTTTGCTAGTACCATTGCTTTCAAAGTATTGAAAAGAGAAGAATTTGGAAAGTTACAAAACAGTGTTTTCCCCAAGTACTTCATAGGTCAAACCATTGCCCCTATCCTTTTGGCATTGACCAGCCCATTGAAAGTTTGCCCTTTCACCGGCACTTTATACGCCTTATCAAGTATTGGAGGAGCCCTCAACTACTTTTACTTTTTGCCAGTATGCAGACGTCTTAAGGATCAAAGACAGACTTTGATTGACCAAAAATTGGACTCTATCGATGGTGTGGAAACTGAAGAGTTCAAGAAGTTGTCCAAGAAGTTTGGTATGTTCCACGGATTCTCCATGTTGGCTAACTTGACTTCTATTTTAGCCCTTGGTGTTTATGGGTTAGCTTTGTCTAGAAGACTTGTTTAAATTATGCAAGTGGTGACCCAGAGTGACCCAGAGTGACTCAGAGTGACTCAAAGTGACTTGTCGTATATGGTTACAAAATGTATATAGCGTTATTGAATTTCTGTCATGGAAACTTGTCCGTCTACCTTTTGATATTATTCTCTCTTCACCCTTATTGGTCTTTGTTTATTCTGTCAGCATCTGCAGCACCAGCAATCAACGGATAGACTTTGTACACTAATAAGTACAAGGTACCACAGCAGTTAACACCCCACAACCCAAATAATGTGGCCACTTTGCCGTACGACATATCTGGGTAGTCGATGAGTTGTTTCATTATATACACGTAATGAAACAAGATTAGAAGCACGCATACCATCACACTGCCTGCTAACTTGAAATCCTTACCCAACTGTGAGTCTGTGTACAGCTTAACGTTGACGGTGAACGACTTGTACTTTCTTTGTGTAACTTTTGCCATATTAAATAGTGTTAGATTGTAGTAAGAAGTTTTCTCCAGGTTTGAGAAATAGGTCTTGGCTGCAACAAAAGAAGAGCAATGAGAATGTTAAAGATATAGAGAGCTAAAAAAAAGGGTCTCTATTGTTGAAACTTATAAGTTTCGTATTTGGTGTTTTAATCCCAATGTCTGCTTGGAAACCACGACTACAAAACCCTGTAAAATAACCACCTAACTTAAGCTAATTTACTTTCGGCCAAAAGAAATGAAAATGTCTCAGTAGTCAGGAAAAAAAAACTCCAAATCTTCATACACAATGTCTATCAGATTACCATCGTCATTTGAAAATGACGGATCCGAACAGTATGTACCATAGTAGGGTCTCATTCAAACCGATAGAGTATCTACCTTCAATGTCGTACCTTTACTAACATCCTTTTCAGGGAAATGGACGTGATCCAAAAAATGATCTTCAAATCGAAGCAGCAACCCCTTGTCCCTATTGGGGCTTTATTAACCACAGGTGCCATTATATTGGCATCCCGGTCGATCAGAAGGGGTGAAAGAGTCAAGACACAAATGTATTTCAGGTACCGTATCGGATTTCAATTGGCCACATTAGTAGCATTAGTGGCTGGTGGGTTCTACTATGGTAATGAAACCGTACAAGAGAAGAAGACAAGAGAAGACAAATTGAGAGAGAAGGCTAAATTGAGAGAAAAGTTATGGATAGAGGAATTAGAGAGAAGAGATGCGGTGATCCAGGCCAGAAAGAAGAGAATAGAAGAGCACAAAGAAGAATTATCCAAAATTGCTAAAGAAGGGTTCAGCGAAGAGAAGTACAGACAAAGCTTGGAACAAAAGAAACAAGCTGAACAAGATGAAAGGCCAGCTGATATCACCATAGCTCCAGAGACTGCAGAGGCCACTGAATCGTCGACCGAGACTTCAACTTAAACAAACTGGTACCAAAGACGGGTGGTGCTTCAAGAGGACTTCAATTCTCGCTTGTATATACTTCTAGGTATGGGGCCGTTTATTCCATGCTAATTCATAAGATTTCGTAAATATATTTGTTTTCAAGCTGAATCTCTTTGTCTTCAACAACTTGCAACTTTTCTGACTCGATATCACAAGTGGAAATCAAATAGTTGTTGTATAAGATAATGTGAGTTTTCAAATGAAAGTCAATAGGCTCTAATGCTATTATCAGTACATTTTCAGCACCTTTTTGCAGAATAAAATCCTCAACGTCGTCAGATACTTCATCCAAGACTACCACCCAATGATCAGCGTCTTCTGTAGTGCTCTTGTGGGAGCTTTCTTCTTCAAATGTCACAACTTCCACCTTTTTGTCTACTAGCTCTGTTAATAACTTTACTTGTGTGGTGATTTCTTCTTCATCGCTTGAACATTGCATTCTAGGCCGAGAAACCGCATCCATAATAGGAGTAAACGATCTAGTCCAAGGTGTGAAAGTTAGAGGTAGACTGTCGTTTAAAGGGAACTCATCTGTCTTTCTTGATGCTTGAGCCTGGAAGCCAGTCGCATACTTAGCTCTGTCCTTGCTATTCATAAAAGGGAACAGATCCACAAACTCTGTGTCATCCTTGGGACGAAGATGTGAATGGAACATCAAAAGTCTTTCTTGCGCCTGAACAGACATCTTCAGTAGTAGTTTCAAAGATAGTTTAACACAGAAATGGAATGGTAGATAACTGAAAAATTTAATGTTGCAACTGATCTCATATCACGTGAGCATATATGGCATGGTTTATCTTTAATCTCCGTAGTTCGTTCAGGTTTAGAGAAGGTCAAGCTTAGAGAAGTTCAAGTTTGCAGGGAATAGGTAACCTTGCACAAGGGACCCAAGGAGGTAGAGGAAACAGTCTACTATTGGAAAAACAACAAGTAAAGACGATTATAAAGGTGTACTTGCTATATCTTACAGTCATATCAAAGAGAAAATCAGACTTCTTATAGCTGACTCAAGCCACAATACACAATAACCTTAGGTTAACAGACAAGCAACATTAGGAGAAGTTATACCTCACCAATCTTATGATATGTAGGATTTCAGTGTATTTGCAACTTATGAGAATTGGAACGACAAATTGGGAAATTTATAGGACTGTTAGCGAAGAGATGTGAAAAACTATAAAGCGGAAAATAAGAGGAAAATTTTTTTCTTTTAACAATTCTTCTCTTTAGGACTTTTGTTGAAAATATGCAATCGACTAGTATGTACTTTAACACAAGGCGTTTTTTATGATGATAACTACATTTGTTGCTTGAAGATCTCGGTCAATGTAAGCAAACAATAGACTACAACGGTATCTGAAATATAAAAAAAACAAAAGTCTTCTTTTTAGATGTAGAGTTCTTTTTGTACTAACATGATAATCAGTAAATGGGAAAGAAACATAATAAAAAAAAGTTCATAGCACCGATCCCTGTTACGTTGTCCTCAAGCGTATACGGACCGTTGCCTGAACTTTACCCTCACAATCCCATTTCATGGATCAATTTTGCCTGGCATTATATCTTGTTGCTAAATAAGCCGGTACCTCAGCTGCTACAACCCAACATTCCTGTTGTTTACGAAGATGGCTGTTTCAAAGTCAAAGAGAAATGGGCTATGACGCGACTCTGGGACTATGGCTTCTTCGGTAAAGGTAACTTATCGAGATCAGATCCTACCTGGACTAGTCGGACTGCCAGAAGGTTGCATTTGAAGCAAGAAGGTGAGTTTGAGCTAAGTAAAGAAGAGGTAACCAAGCTTCGGAGAGAAGAGAGGACTAGGTTCAAGGACGAAAGAGCCAAGGAGCAAGAACTCGAACTCAAGAGGCGGAAGGGTGTCTTGACTACCGAAGAACAAGAACAGTTAAATGATATCAAAGCGGTTTTGATTGAATTCCGCAAATCTAATCGATTGAAGATCAAACAGCTGCAAGAAGAGCCAATTGACTACGAAGACATGAGGCCAGAAGATCAATTGGTAGTTGATAAGAACACCATGCAATTGGCAGACCAGCAATTCGAGTTTTCACAATTGCAGCCTGTTGAAGTGCTTTTTTTGAAATTCGGGTTGAATGTGGTGGACGTACACTGTAACTTAAGACAGTTATTTTTAACGTGTTGTGGTACCCAAACTCCGACGCCTAATAATCCGTTCATTATGCAGTACGTGGCATTCCACTACTATCGGTCTTTAGGATGGTGTGCCCGAAGCGGGATTAAATTTGGCTGTGACTACATATTGTACAAAAGGGGTCCTCCTTTTTCTCATGCAGAGTATGCAATATTAGTTTTGCCAACTGATGGGTCAATAGAAAAAGATTGGATTGAACTCCTGACGATTTCCAGAGTCATTGGAAGTGTCAAGAAAACATTGGTGTTGTCTTACGTCGACATCCCCAGTACCGACGACTTTAATGAAATACTTTACGATAATGATTATGATAATGATGACATGTTTGAGCAAGTGTTGATTCGCTTGTTACAACTTTACAAGGTCAACGAAATTGTTTATAGAAGATGGGTTCCAAATAAGACCCGTGACTAATACACATAACTTGACGCCGTACCTATCGCATCCCCGGTAATCCGGCTATAAATTAACACGTTGTAAATAAAGCAAAAGGTGATGCTTCTATTTCCTATTCCGTCATCGCATCAACTGATTCAACTCCTTTAATATTTTTTTGCAACTGTCAATTTTTCTCAATCGGGTGATGCAACAAAAATACCATCTGACGATTTACCCAGTGGTTACGGGTATAAATAGGCGTGAAATCTACCTTATTTCAAACTTCTACATCAATTGCTTTTATTAGATAAAAAAGTATAAGAATTAAAACAGTGAAAATGGTTAAAATCGGTATTAATGGATTCGGTAGAATCGGTAGATTGGTGTTAAGAATCGCCCTTTCAAGGCCAGACATCGAAGTTGTGGCTGTCAACGATCCTTTTGTTGCCCCAGATTATGCAGCATACATGTTCAAGTACGATTCCACTCACGGTAGATACGCAGGTGAAGTCACTTCTGAGGGTAGTACTTTAGTTATTGACGGCAAGTCCATCCAAGTGTTCCAGGAAAGAGACCCAGTCAACATTCCATGGGGAAAACTCGGAGTAGAATATGTCATTGAGTCAACTGGTATCTTCACCAAGTTGGAAGGTGCTCAAAAACATATTGATGCTGGTGCCAAAAAGGTGCTCATCACTGCCCCATCTGCCGACGCTCCAATGTTTGTTGTCGGTGTCAACGAAGAGAAATACACTCCAGATTTGAACATTATCTCCAATGCTTCATGTACCACCAACTGCTTGGCTCCATTAGCCAAGGTCATCAACGACAACTTCGGTATCAAAGACGGGTTAATGACCACCGTCCACTCCATTACTGCCACCCAGAAGACTGTGGATGGCCCATCTCATAAGGACTGGAGAGGTGGTAGAACTGCCTCTGGTAACATTATCCCATCTTCCACTGGTGCTGCTAAGGCTGTTGGAAAAGTTATCCCAGCCTTGAACGGAAAATTGACTGGTATGTCTTTGAGAGTACCAACCACTGATGTTTCTGTTGTTGACTTGACTGTCAATTTGGAAAAGCCAACTACCTACGAGGAAATCTGTGCCACTGTTAAGAAAGCTGCTGAAGGTCCTTTAAAAGGCGTTTTAGGATACACCGAAGATTCTGTTGTGTCAAGTGACTTTGTTACTTCCACCGAATCCTCAGTATTCGATGCCAAAGCCGGTATCTTGTTGACTCCTACCTTTGTGAAGTTGATTGCCTGGTACGATAATGAGTACGGTTACTCCACCAGAGTGGTTGATTTATTGGAGTATGTGGCTGCAAAGTAAGGTTGCAAAATTAGTTGCAAATTTATATGTCCCTAATTAATAACAAAAACTGTTACGAGATAAACCCTACTAGAGTAATCGTCTATTACCACCTGTTATCTTCCCTATACAACATCTTTCTTTAGGTGTTCTTTTGAACCATACTTCATTAAGGTTTGCATTATAAATCCCTCACTGCGCATAATCTCTCCTTTATTGTCCAATGTCCGTTCACTGGAACAAAATTCTTCTCTTTGGAGATTCCATCACTCAGCACAGCTTTGACCAATCTAGAGGCTTCTCTTATGCTGCTGCATTACAAGCAGCTTATGTGAGAAAATTGGACGTGATAAACCGAGGGTTCAGTGGATACAATTCCGAACACGCAAGAAGGATTCTTCCTTATATTTTGAAGGCCGAACACCAAGAGGGCATAAGTGAAGTTAAACTCGCCACAGTGTTCCTTGGTACAAATGATGCAGGATCTACGTTTCAGGGTGTGCCAATTGACCGGTACATTGAGAATATGACTTTCATTATTGAACTGTTCAAGGAGAAAGGTATACCAGTTATTGTTTTTGGACCTAGTTTCCACGATAAGACATTAGGAATGGAATATTTAGGCATCGACACCCCTTTTCTGAGTAATAAAGTATTACAGGTATATTCTGATGGCTTGAAGGGCATATGTAGTCTTTTGAAGGTTCCTTTCATTGAGTTAAGAAAGGAGTTGTTACCATTGACAGGTCATACTGAAGAAGAACTTAACGAAGAGAAATTTGATACTTTAGGCAAGGTGGTTTACGACGGGATTCACTATTCTGCCGAGGCATACAAGGTGATGTTTGCTACTATCACCAAGGCAATTGAGCAGAATTACCCTGAATTAGTGCCAGATAAATTGCCTTACATGTTCCCACTTTTCCATGACCTCGATACTGACGATATCGATAAGGAATTGTTCAAAGATGTGGAAATAAAGCAGTAAACACAGCAAGTTATTGACTTGGATACCAGTGTTGAGGGGTGGAGTATGAACATCTTTGGCTTAAAAGGGCTTCTCTTTCGTCACTTAAACCAAACTCTATACGAACCACTAGTTTCACATTTTATGTTTAGAAGAAAATAGACAGAAAACAACCCTACTTGGTACTATATTCTCTGGACGGAAACCCTTTGCTTTTGCAGCAATTACCTCCTAGTACAGCTGATACCATTTCTCTGAATTTGCAATTACCAGTAACTCAACTGACACAAAATGATATCTGTGCGAAATCTAAACTTATACCAAAACCACTACCATGTCGTTATTCTTTAAGGCGCCAATTGACATCGAAATAAGGTTGGATGGGGAAGATACCAGAAAGCATACAGAGGTGAAGAACAGTCAAGGCAGGACCGATAAGCTTCCTGTGTATAAGGATGGTGAAACTGTCAAGGGAACTGTTACGATAAGAACGAAAGAAGGAAGACGAGTAGAGCATATGGGGGTTAAAGTACAATTACTTGGATCTATTGAAACAAATACTGATTCTATCAACAAAAGTGAGTTTCTCACTTTGGCCACAGAGTTAGCTGCCCCATCTATTTTGACTCATCCAGAGTCGTATCCATTTGAGTTTAAAAATGTGGAAAAACAATACGAAAGCTACAAAGGTAAGAATGTCAGACTTCGATATTATGTCAAAGTTATAGTGTCGAGAAAAGGCACTTCGGAGATTACCAGAGAGAAGGAGCTCTGGGTATACCAGTATAGGGAGGTACCGCCCGATACGCCGGGACGCAACGCCAAAGTGGGTAACGTGAAAATGGATGTAGGGATCTTAGACTGTTTGCATATTGAGTTTGAGTATCTGAAGTCAAGGTACTCATTGAAAGACGTGATAGTGGGGAAAATCTACTTCTTATTGGCCCGGTTGAAGATAAAGCATATGGAAGTGTCCCTTATAAGACGAGAAATTGTAGGCCTGGCTCCAGATCAAGTTGTCGACAGTGAGACAGTCGTTCGGTTTGAAATTATGGATGGTGCCCCAGTGAAAGGAGAGACAATCCCCATCAGACTATTCCTTGGTGGGTTTGACTTGGTACCCACATACAAGGAGGTTAACAAGAAGTTTTCTGTGCGGACGTACTTGTCGTTAGTATTGATTGACGAAGATGCCAGACGGTACTTTAAGCAAAGCGAGATTTTTCTTTACAGAGACCTGTAAATGGTGAATGAAAAGTGAGTTGTGGTTAAAGAGAACGAAAAAAGACAAAAGCTGAGTAAATAACGTAGCTGTCGTTTACTTCCATATTACTATATAAGTCAGTAGTTAAGGTCATTTATCGCCGTAGTACCTACAACCGCGTGAATGCAAAAAATCAGATTTAGTAAAATAAACCACTTTATTTATCACAAACACAGTTGACACATCATAGACTCTAATTGCAATTGAAATAAGCACAATCGCATTATCATGAACAGTGGCAGTACTCAGGTGCTACGAGCAGGGCTACATCCGCTGTTCTTTATCCCATCAGCGTTGGAAGTCACCGATGGGTATCAAGAAGAGAAGAGCCAAAACAGCAAAACAAAGAAACAGAATAATCAAGCTGTGACGGTGCTGACGGCAGGTATCCGAGCATTGATGTATCAGGTTACTGCAGTGTACTTGAGAACACCCGTGAAACTTTTCAGACCTTCAAGGTTCGATTATATGGCATATGTTAGAGCCAAAGCTGACCCAAGCATCATCACCAAACCATGGCGATTTTCTACCCATTCCTCGTTAGCATTACTAGTGAATACCGTCAAGAAAGAAGGCTGGAGGTTTATACCGGACCAAATTTTACCACCATTACTTGCAAATTCGGCAACTGGCCTAATTCTTTATGGTACTTATTTGACATCACTTGATCACTTGGACCAGGGTAAAGATCATCAACCGGGCCACTATTCACCCACGGATGTATGGTGTGCCGGTTTTGTTGCAGGTGCAGCACAGTCTTTGGCAGCCGCTCCAGTGGACGCTATATTTACTAGATCTTCTACAGCAGAGATGATCAGTGGATCTCATCAGAATCTCTGGGTGTATGGGTTTAATAAGTTAAAGGAAGTGGGTTTAGTAGGTGTATTTGCTGGATACGGTGTTTCGTTAATTAAAGAGAGTATTGGGTTTGCTTTTTACTTTTCTACTTTTGAAATAGTGAAAACTCAGTGCTATAATGTTACATTCAAAGTCATCAAAGGATTCAGAAAAGTCAAGCGATTTTTCAGGAAAGCCATTGCCCGTGTAGGGAACTACGAATTTGACGAAGAACAAGTGAAGTTCGAAGAAAAAAGACTGGCAAAGATCTTGAAATCTTCATTTGTTCTTTTGGCAGGTGCTTCAGCTGCTCTTTCATTGTTAGCAGTGCAGTATCCTATATCTAAAATCCAGAATCTTCATTTATCCAGATTGGAAGCATTAGATATCTATAATGCGTCCAAGAAAATTACCAATAGGAGACCTTTCTTCAAGGTGTACTACAACTCTTACATTGATACATACCACCAGGTGTTAAGAATCAAGCGCAAGAATAGACAGACTTGGCTTCAACTCGGATATAAAGGGTTTGTGAAAAACGCTTTAACTACCATTCCAGCTACGTCTATTGGTCTTTTTGTATTTGAGATCATGAGAACAAGACTAGCTTCATCAATGGAAACCGATACATTCGACTGATCATATTACAGACGAGGCTTTTGTATATATTCTACTTTTACTGTACATAGATTATTTATTTGGGTTAAATACACGGTTGCAAAATCAAATTTGACCAGTCTTTTTCAAGTATGCATTCCACCCAGCATCTCTGTATCTTTTCCCCTCGGTATCAGGGTCCCTTCCTTTACCAAAGAGTCCTCTTCCAACAATAATGATATCAGTACCGGTGGAGACAACTTCATCCACAGTTCTATATTGTTGACCCAAACCGTCTCCTTTGTCATCCAAACCCACACCAGGTGTCATAACAAGGAAATCAAACCCTTCATCTTGTCCTCCCATGTCTCTTTGTGCAATAAAACCAATGACAAATTCTTTATCAGATTTTGCAATTTCAACTGTCTTCTCAGTATATTCCCCATAGGCCAAAGACCCTGCAGACGACAATTCTGCCAACATTAACAAGCCTCTAGGCTCCGAAGTAGTTTCTTTGGCAGCTTCTTTTAACCCTTTGACGATACCTGCACCAGTGACTCCGTGGGCATTGGTGATATCAGACCATTGGGCAATCTTGAATGCACCACCGGCGTATTGCGATTTAACAGTGTTACCAATGTCTGCAAATTTTCTATCTTCAAAGATCATAAAATTGTGCTTTTTGGACAAGGCCAACAATGGTTCGATGGTTCCTTCATAAGAGAAGTCGTCTATGATATCGATGTGGGTTTTAACCAAACAAATGTATGGTCCAAGCTTATCGATCAAAGTGAGAAACTCATCGGTAGTCTTGACGTCGACGGATGCACAAAGATTGGTCTTTTTGGCGTCCATAAGCCTCAAAAGTCTTTGTGCCACAGGAGATGGGTGAGAGTCTGCTCTAGCAGTGTAGGTTTGGTTATTGACAGCCATGTTATATTTACAAAGAGAAGAAGAGGAAAGGAAAAGGAGAAGAAGAGAAGAAATCAAAAATATTTTTTTTTTTTCAATCGCATCTTTGGTTCAACGCAATAAGGTTTCTATGTTGTATATTTGTATGTGAGAAAAGTATGAATTTTTAAAGTCCTGGCTTATTGGTCATCAGTTTGTTCATCAGTAGCTGCAGTGGCTTCAGTCTCTTTTTCTTCAACCTCTACTGGTTCAGGGGCAAGTTCTTGCTTTAAATCTGGGTTCATTTTGTTGATTTTATCCCAGGTTTGGCTCCATAATTCGGTGTTGTCTTTAGTGGTGGTTTGCAACACTAAAAGCATGTTCTTCAAAAGTTCCAAACCTGACTCTTTCATCAAGTTGTCATTTTTATGACTAGCTGTACGAATGTCGTCAAAAGTCTTGTACGCATCCAAAATGCCAAACCATATATGCTGGAGCACATCCTTCTCGAAGGTAGGCAAAAACTGTAAAAAGATCTTGCTTACAATGGATAAAGCTTCCATTTGTGAACTGACAAATCCTGAAGGATCCGTTTGTATCACTGATGGCTTAGCAAGCTCTCCGAGTAATGGGAATAACCCATATTCAAAAACGCCAGCTGGTTTCAAATCCTCATTATTCTCCACCACACCAATGATGGTTGTTTTCAAAGCCGTTAAAGCATGGGCCCGGACTTCCCTGCATGGATTGAAACATTGATGTGCCAATGCCTGGATCAACGGATACCTTCCATTTTCATTTGTAAATCCGTCCTTGGATACAGCAAATGCCATTTCTGACGTCAAGGAGATCGATCTTTTTGACAAGTCAATTAATTCTTTAAGGTACGCAGTATTCCTAGCGGACTTCTTGTTGTCTTTGTCAGTATTTGCAACCTCCTGTTCCCATTGAGAGGCTAAGGCACCAATGGAAGACACTTCATCCAAAAGACCGAGAATCAACATGAAATTCTTTGGATTAACATCGTTAGGCGTTTCTTTAACTAATGTTTCCGTAAACTTCAATACCCGTTCAGAATATCCAGGAATACTGCCGACGATTCTCAAGATTTTCCAGAAATCTTCAGATACCAAAATCGACTTATGATTCCAAGAATCATCGCTTGCAAAAGAAATCAATGGCTGAATGATTTGTTCCCCTTGTTTGGTTATCAACTCTTTATCAAATTCAATAAGGCTTTTGATGGTTTCTGTCAACACAACTTCTTGGGAGCTATCACTATGTCTAGCCAAAAGAAGTTTATAGGTGTTCAACCTCAAATGACTTCTTTTGCTAATATCGTTGGAGTTCCTGACTTCATGAAGCTTCGTGAGTGTCCTGTTAATCAAATCAGAATCCTTGACCAACAACGCAAAGCAAACCACAATTTCAAAGATGAATAAGGTCTCTGTCTCATAGAACCTGGTAGTGTTCTCACTGTAAGTTGGAAGAGATGCAAGCAAGAGATCAGCTAACACCTTCTTACCGTCATCCGAGTTTTCAGCTATTGTTCTAAGAATAGCTGCTATATTCAAAGATTTGATACAGTCAATACTGGATAAAGTAGATTCCACTTCCTGATCTGTTGGTTCTGGAGGTTCGTCTGAATACCCTTTCAAGAATGACGAGAACGTAGACAATAACCCACTATCTTTCAATGGCTTCACACGATTGATAACGTACCTAGGTTGAACTTTAGACAAAGGAGGGAGTTTTAATTGCTTTTGAAAGTCAACGAACAAATTAGGATTGATAAGACAATTCTCAAAGAGTCTCAAGATGATATTCAACACTTTATCCCAAGACAGAGTTATCTTACAATCAGTTTTTCTGATTAATCTGAACAAAACGACCGTGGATATTTGAGCCTTGAAATCTCTACCAAACCAAACGGCCAATTCACCAACAGTGATAGCTTCATCCTTCTTTTCAATTTTGATTTGCGTGATAGGAATTTCGTCCCTTACATTATCGTCCTGACTGGTGAGTTTCCGTTTAGGATCGTTCAACATGGTCAAGTCGGCAAGGAGCCCGATCAAGCGGTCTATGGAGGAGTCCAAACCGTAGTAAAGACTGATATTGACACATTTATCAATGGTCAGCATAAGTCTCGTGATGATATGATCATCAGAAGCTTCCTGGAAAACTTTAGTTAGCGTATCAATAATCAAGTCCACTGTCTCTTCAAAGACATACTTATCATAAAGACTGAGATCTTCTGCACTCAATTTAGTAATACCGGATGTGTTTGAATCCACAGTTTGGGATGATATAAGGTTATGCCAGATATCGTCGAACCACTTATCTGTCCCGTGATGTTCTTCAGGCATGATAATTTCTCTGTCCCTAATGGAAGAATAAATTTTGGCTAAATACCATTCGGGGTAATCTCCATTATTGAACGTACCACGCAAGTTCCTTCTATAGGCATCTAGAGTCATATGTTGCTTGACCTGAGGATTATGCAAGTCGGTATTCAAAAGAATAATCGAATATGATAAGATGAAAACGGCATCTTTGTTTGGCTTGACAAATTCTTCGTCCGGCTTTGGGTCATAACCTTCTTGACATTCGACATATCTCTCGGCAAAGATTTCCACTATTCTTTCAATCTGCTGGGACTCACCAGGTAATCTGAATGTCTTCAAAAGTAACCTGATAGCTTCGTCGACCCGAAGTCCTTCGAACTCAAACAAAGAAATGAAATGTCTTAAAATATCAGTATTTGACGGCTTGGCAAGGAATTCACCAATGACTTTCTTGTTGAGTCTTCCTGATTTGTTGAAGATGAACTTCCCGACTTCTTCAATGCTCTTCTCGTCTTTGATGAAGCCATTTTCAGCCAAGGCTGCAATCCCAGCAGATGGCTTTTTATTGAACACGTCAGTACAATGAATGAATGCGTTCTTGTTCTTTTTGTTGATTAACAACTTGGGAAGCTCTTGGTGTCTTTCAGCCTGTTGATGGGGACTGGACTTCACTCTCTCATTAACTCCGCTAACAAACGAGAGTAATCCCTCGAGGCAAATGGGTGGAACATTGTCTGTAGTGATTCTTGCAGCTTCTGGTAATGACAATTTGCAGATGAACTCGATAAGTTTTTTAGACAAATCAGATCTGTCGAAATCACAATCATAGTCGATGAATAGTTTCGTGAAGAAAAGAGGTTCCCTGGTCCATAATAACGAAATGGACTCAAGGAGCATCTCTTTTGAAGCTGCTAACCGCGGAGCAGTGGTGTTGGTACTTCCCTTGACGGTGTCGGTCTTCTTTTCCTTTTGTTCGGGGTAAATTGAACTGAAAAGTAACGAGAAAGTTAACTCAATTTGTGACTTTAAGTGGTCTCCCAATACAATAGTGGTGGTAGTAAATAATCTCAAAGCAGCTTGTAACAATGGTGGAGAATCAGCTGTGGTAATTATCAGAAGGAGGTGTTTTGAGACAGGATCTGAAATTAGGTTCATTACCGATGGGTGAGATGGAATGTCGTTCCCACTAACTTCAATGATTGTGGTAACAAGATTCAAAGCCAAGACTCGAGTACTTTCCATATGTTGATATTGGTTAGATGGAGAGATCATCGATATCAAGATCCCTAAGAACTCGTTGATGCACGCTATACCGAATGGTTCTTCGTGCATGGTCTCTTCTTCCCGAGAGACAGGCTGAGGCACAATGTCGGATTCCTTTTCAGCGTCGTTCTCTTGAGTATCTACTTCAGACTCTTTCTCGTCTGTCTGGTCGGACTCAGAAGCCTTTTCATCTGCATGTTCCAGCTCAGACTCCTTGTCCTCCTTTTTCGACTCTTGTTCTATCTGCGAGACCACACTTCCTTCGAGTCTTGCACTTCCCATAACGTCTTCAGGAAGATGCGTTGATGTAAAATCCGTTTGCACGTTGTCGACCGTTTCATCTTCTGGTTCAATGACCTTCAATTGACGGAAAACTCTGGCAGTGATTAGCGATATAGTCATCTCCGCTGCCTTACGTAACACTTCGCTTCTCTTTTTATTGCAAGCCAATGATAAACACGTTTGAATCACTTCACTGACAACTTCATTGGGCAACAAGTTTGACAACGGAGAAGTAATCACCATCTCCATCAACCGAAGCACTTTAAGCAAAACAGCATCGTCTGAGTTCTGATCAGCAGCTTCGAATCGACAATGAGTCAATGCAGAATTTATCTGTACCAATGAAGTCTGCAAGTTTTTTGATCTAAAAGATATGATATCGTAGCTAATAAACTTAGCGATGGAATCCAACGCCAAGGAGGTGATATGACCGGAAGTGGACGAAGACTTGATGATCATCAAGAATGGTTGAAGAATTGTCAAGCTATCTATATCGTAAATGTCTTTTGCTTCAGATAAAATCGCCCTCAATTGTATGAAACTTGACAACAAAGGATTATCAGTGCCCACATTAGCTCTACCTGTATTGCTAACATTGGACGATATACCCAAAGAGCTACTGAGCAGTTCATCCTCGCCGAAAATGTCACTGCCACCTAATATGGCAGCCACTCCGCTTTGTGACCATCTGGCCATTTTTCTCATGGCTGATGATATAATCATGCACTCGTTGATAGTTAAAGTAATGGAATCAATTGCCACATTATTATTCAATGAGGAAGCCTTGGACTCTGCACCATTGACACGAAGCGATCCCGCCGGTGTGGGGGACTTCAATGCCCGATGTGCAGCAACTGTTTGATAGCCCATTTGACAAATTGGATGGGATTCCCTATTAAAGTTTGTGTACGGACAAAGAAGAAGGAAAAAAAAAGGTTCAAGAAAATATATGATACGCGAAAGATTCGAATCAATTTTGTACTATATTTGGTCTACTTACAGGGTACGTAAAATGGATTATGCTGAAAAATGCTATCTTTTCTTTGTTACATGGTTCAATTACAATCTTCTGGTATAGTAATTTCTGAAGGATGTCCAGGGTAACTTCCAGTCTTTACGTTGTATGCGGGGGTTGAAAACATCAAAGTCGTAAGCCTCAAGTTTTTGTAAATATAAACTGGTTGGAATGCCCACCATTAAGGGTGTAAAAATTACATCGGGTACCGATTTTCTCCAGTTTTTATGATGTCTTTGGATAAGCTTGTCTCTAGGATTCTCTGCTATAACCTCTTTTACTTCAGCTTGTACTTTGGACAATTTATCTCTGGCAGTTATGAGGTGATCGTTAGCAGTGATGGCCACTTCATAAACTACGTTTTTTAATTTCTCTGTAGCGTCTGTGATGTCCAGTTGATCTTTAAGATGGCCCTGTGTCAATCTGAAGAATGTCTCTTGAGACAAATCGAACTTAGTCATTAGATCAATTGGGATAGTTATGTGATTTCTGGTGGTGGCATAATACTTCATTCCTAAAATCATAGATGCGATGGCCGTAGATTGACCAATATGGGCAGCAATGTCACTGACCAAGGATTGAAGCTTAGGGGAATGTTCAAGAAGACTTATGGCCGAAGGAGATATCCCTGGGGATAAAAGAAGCCCCTGTGTGAGGTAATTCAACTGCGAATAAGTACCTTCCCCATAGGAACAGATATCGTTAACCGTGTTAAATGCATTGGTATCAAGAAAGTGTTTTCTTGTTTGAAGGAATTGATGAAAGTAGGTTATGTCAAGATTAAGATTGTTTCTTAAGGCATCTCGAAGCAAAAAAGCTATAGGTTCACCCACATTCGTTTCGGAGTCAGGGTTTGTGAATATCTTGGATAACAAATCACTCCAGAATTTGAACTTCAAATCAGATGTTGAAAAGCCCATATTATTAGACATGAGAGCTGAGGCTTCTGTGGTCCTACTGCTGGCAGAATGTTTCCCACCACTTATCTTATTGATTTCCAAATTGAATGCACGGATAGCAATAAATGCATCTCTAGCAGGTTCTGGGATATACTGGGCTAAGATGTAAGATGATCTATCTTGCAGTTCTAATAGCTTATTGACATCTTCCCGAGCTTTGAGAAGTGACACTCCGTAGTTCTCTGCAGGAGACGACACATATCGTTTTGACACTGCCAATAACCTGGGTACACCAAAGGGTTTTGTAGTGGTGAACATTGACCAGGTTTATGTATTATCAATGGAAATTGTTTGAGTGGCTCTTTTTTTCTGTTGCTTTCTATTTAGTCTGTGTCGCAGCTTCTTTTTCATTTTGTAAATTTGGCATCTCTTTATATATACCGGAAAAAATCGCATCTCATTCGTAGAAATCGTATATCATTTATAATCGCCGATCGAATATGAAAGTTGAAGTGGTTAGACCGTACGCTTACTTAGACGTTTCTTTAGGTGGTCGCAAGCTTGGTCGAGTCGTATTAGAGATTTACGAAGACCTCGCTCCAAAAGCAGCAGAGAATTTCTTCAATCTTTGTAAAGGATGCAAAACCGATGCTGATGGGAACCCATTGACGTACAAGGGTAACTATTTCCACCGAGTAGTGAAAAACTTTGTGATCCAAGCAGGGGATATCGTCAATGCCAAAGCTGATGGTGTATACCCCAATGAAAAAGTGGGTACCGGGAACGTGTCTACAGTGGACGGCGGAGCACTTTTTGGAATAGAGAATAAAGATGAGCCCATAGATGGTCCTTTCAAATTGTGTACTGCTAATACCGACCCAGACTCCAATGGATCTCAGTTTTTCATTTCTACATACCCACTGAAACATCTTACCGGGAAACATACGGTGTTTGGTATTGTGAAGCACGGCAAGTCGGTTGTGCGTGAAGTGGAAAGAGTGAACACTAACGCAGATAACGTGCCCGTAGAGGATGAGAAGGTGGTAATTGAAGATTGTGGAGAGTGGGAAGAGGGCATGGATGTACCTATCTACAACGCATGTTATGATCAGATTGGAGGTGATATATACGAGGAGTACCCCGATGATGACGAAAACATCGACAAGGAATCATCAGAGCTGGTCTACAATGCTTCTTTGATTATGAAGGAATCTGGGACATTGTTGCTCAAACAAGGAAGAAGACAAGATGCTTTGTTCAAGTATGCCAAGTGTCTTCGATAC
Organism: Yamadazyma mexicana; assembly: GCA_030569415.1. NCBI lineage: Eukaryota > Fungi > Ascomycota > Pichiomycetes > Serinales > Debaryomycetaceae > Yamadazyma > Yamadazyma mexicana. The sequence continues at coordinate 623,806 of JAJMLA010000005.1, forward strand.
GTCATGGAGTATATCCCTGATGACGAACAAGAGCCAGAATGGTATGCAAAATATTACGACCTCAAGAAGAAGTTGTACTTGAATGTGAGTTTGGTCCACCTTCAAATGAAACAGTATAGAAGAGCCATTGACTTCGCCACATACCTCTTGGAATTAGAGAGTTATCTGGATGCAGAAGCTGGGAAGGCCTACTATAGAAGGGGATTGGCATACAAGGGTCTTAATAAATGGGCAGAAGCTACGAAGGACTTCAAAGCAGCTGAAGAGCGTGTACCTACAGACAATGTAATCAAAAAAGAGTTGAAGAACGCCGAAGAGAGTTTGGAGAACCAGAAAAAAGATGAAAAAGCACGGTATGCCAAATTTTTCAAATAAATATGGGGGTATATATGCTAATTAGGGTATTATACAAGTCGGCTAATTAGACAATGCATAAAGAGATACTAAACTATTCTCTCAAGTCACTTAATCGTTTGCTTCTCTGTTCTCATTGTTGTGTTCATTGGAGTCTCTATCTTGGTTTGAGTCTCCGTTTTCCGTCGTAGTAGTGCTATCACGACTGGGTACTGGGTCTGTTAAGCTCCGAAGATTCAAAAAATCCAAAACCTCTTCTGCATCCAAATAACTAGGATGTGGGGTAGACTCTCTTAAGGACGATGCTGATATTATAGGAATGGCGACCGAAGGATTGGGAACATTTGTATTAGATTCGCCAGATGTTGTGGTTGTAACCCCAGAGGCAGTTCGTCTGCTTTCAACTGAAGTAGGAAACAATGGTTCGTTCCGTTCGCTAGCTCTGAAATAATCTCTGATATTATTGAAAATACTCTGTCTGCCCAATGACTGGGATCTATTGCCTGTAGCTTCCGTGGTGTTACTAGATGCACCAGTAGGAGTGGAGTTATTATTTCTGGAAGTACCAGAAATTGTATTCGAAGAAGAACTTGTGTTGTTCTCAAGGTCAGAGCCATTCAATCCCCTGCCAGTAGCATTATGGAGCAAAAACCTGAACTCATCACCACTTCTATCCACGACTCTCACATTAGGCGTATTCAGGAAGTTATTCTGTGATAGTATATCCAGTGCGTTAGCGGAGTCATCAGTGGCAGCAGTAGTAGAAGTGGTAGACCTTCCAGAAGGGTCCGAACCAGAAGCTTCTTCGGCTTGATCTTCGATCTTAATAGGTGTCCTACACAAGGGACACGTGAGATGTAATTTAAGCCATTCAGCAAGACAGGATTGTCCAAACACATGCTTGCATGGTAGCTTTACTGGAATATGTGGGAATTCGATAGTACAATCTTTGAGAAGCATTTTGGCATTTGAATTAGAAGCCAGAGAAGCCAGTTGGGTCGATGCCGATGCTTCTTCTCTCTGGTCTGGAGCTGTTGCTGTTGAAACGAAGTTGGAGTCTTTATCAGTTCTTCTTCTTTTACTGGAAGGTTTATCGGAATCATCATCTTCAGAAACAGGAGTTGGCGCAGGTTCTTTGTACTTCTCAAAAGCATCCAAACAGATGGAACAGTCTGTCAGCTCTAGCTCTGCATGTGCCACTATAGGGAACGACTCAAATGTTTTCAATGGGAGATGTTTCTTTTCTTTCTGCATACCATTCACGATTGCAGTATAGGCTATTTGGGTAGCGAGCCGTATAAACTCGTCAAGCATTCTTGGATTTCTATTATTGGAGTTGTTGGGCAACGTCAATACCAAAGATCCAGTTCTATTAGGGTTGACAGGATTATTTTCATCGGAGAAAATATAGTTGATTGTTATCACGATGGACCCATTATTGGAATCAGTGGTGTCGTCAATTAGGCTATTCAAGCCTGCAGGCGAAGATGCAGCAGCAACAGCAGCGGCCGCCGAAGCAGCAGCGGCAGCAGACGTTGCAGTACTTGCAGTCTCAGCACCGGTGGTCCCAGTTTCTGCAGAGTTTACCGGTGGTACAGGGGGAGGAGCCGAGGTTGGCACTGGCGTTCGAGTCGTACCGGAGGACCGGAAAAGCGTATTCAAAGTTGAAACAAGACGAGAGTCTATGAACCTAGTTGTGTCATTCTGCAGAATGCCAGGACCCGAATCTTGTCGTGCAGGTGACGGGCGACTAGCTCCGTTTGGAGAAGTATTTGTATGTGTCAGCAACAGCAGCTCCGATTGCGTTTGTGGTTGTGGAGCTTCGGTGGTCTGTGGGCGGTCGGAGTCTGTATTTATGGTGGTACTCACGTTCACACGAGTACTCTGTGCACCAGTATTATCACCAGACTCTTCCTGGGGGGTTGAATCACCGTTCCGCCTAGTATTTGTTAGTAACAAGACTTGAGAAACTGATATCAAAGGTACATACCTATCCATGTTTAAAAAGTTGCAAAACTTCCTTATAACAGCCAATTAGTGGACTTTTATGATAATTACACTACCGATATAAATGGGCCGGTGTCTTCTTCAAGAATCAAGGTATAGTAGAAAAAGATATGACGAATTCAGACTACCTGATCCGTGAATGAATGTGTTAAAACGCTTATTAATTTTTGGCGATCTGTGAGATTTGAGAATGTAGGTTACGCATCCTTACACCAAAAGAGGACCTAACACCATTACCCCATCAATGTTTGATATTTGGCTGGTACCCAACCTTATAATGAGGAATATAGTAGTATAGTAAGGTGATAGGCATTTATTTTGTATGTCATAAATCATAGTTAAGGGTAAATATATGTTACTTTTTTAGCAGTTCAAAGAGTTGAGTTAGCAACCCCACACAAGCCCACTTTATTAAACTAGCATGGTTCCTAAAATCAAAGAAACCAACAAAGCAGCGTACCCGACGCCGAACCTGCTACCGTCACCAGAGCTCCTGTTATTATCCTCGTCGAGGGTGAATTCAGAATCTGCACTAGCCTCAGAGCCTCCTGAGTATGCCACAGTAGCTGCACTAGATACAGTTTCAGCTCTAGGAATGGAAGAAGAGATCACTTCGATTTCTTCTCTGTCAACATGGTTAGCTTCTGCCAAAGACATGGTATAGTCATCCAAGTCAAACACCACATAAGCTCCTCTCAAGAAATTATCACCCAAGAGAATATAGTCAGAACCACTACCTTGAGGCAAGATTCCAAGCACACAAGTTTCACCACTGACTCTCATGATAAAGTCATTTATAGGTAAAGTGATGTTGATACCACTGAAGTCAAAGTGAATAAAAGTATCATCACCAGCGTTACAGTTGACAAGATAAGCTCCTACACTTCTGGAGTATTCAAGACCAAGCATCGAGCCAAGTCTTGACACCAATGACCGTGGGAAATAAGATAATGTGGACCCTGTATCCAACAACGCAGTGTACCCATTGTTAGTCACCAGTTGGGAGTTTGTACCTTCTGACAATGTCAAGCCACTAAGGTTTATTTCCAACCGAATAGGGTCTCTATAGTTATAACGAGCCATACTATTGACAATGGGGACTGTACGAAGAGTACCTTTGTACTTGGCATGGTCCACAGCCCCAAAAAGAATGGTCCCGGTTTCGGAATCTTCGTCTCCCAAGTAGACAGAGTAAACACTTTTAGCAATGACCCCTTGGTTCTTGAGCTTCAACGGAAGATTCTCATATTGATAAGTGTTAAATCCACCTTGGGAGTAAGTAACTTCGAGACCAGGTAACCCAATCCCAAGCACTCCAATGTCGGAAGAAGTGTCGTTGGCAATCGCAAAGGAAAGGTCTCTGACAGTGACGTTGTGTATTCTAACGTCGTCATGTCCCCACACTCCCTCGGCAGTAGTACCGTCAGCGTAAAGAATCTCAAAACCAGGAGCGGACGAGTTTCTGTTGAACGAGTCTGACTCTCTAGTGTTGAATGAGCCATATGAGGTGCACGTATTTGACCCGGACCCGGACCCAGAACCTGAAGACGAACCAGAATTAGACCCGGAAGTGCCCCCACTAGGGCCCTGAGGAGAATCAGTATTGATTCCAACGATACTTAGTATAGAGTCGCCCAAATCCTTACCATGCACGAACTCGTCTAAATTGTTCGATTTCGTAGGCTTTGAAGTATCGTCTAACTGCAACGGTTGGACGACAGTATCTCCTACATGGATACCGCCTTTTGACGTATCTGAGCCTACATTTCTTTTGGTCTGTGTCCTTACAGAATGACAATTGACATCATGAGACATCACCCAAAGATCAGAAGACCCCGTGTCCACCAAAATATCCACTCTATCTCCTCTTGAACCTATTTCTAATTCTGTAACGTAAAAAGTTCGTGCATTGGTAACTTCCATAGCAAACGAGTCTCTTTTCACCAACCCTGGCTTTCTTCCCTTCCCCATGTTGGACCGACTATCACCTCTGTGGATGTCGAAATCCAACCTAAAAAATGGTGGTGCTTGCTCTTGTTGCGGTATTCCTTCTGCGGTGGATCCTGGCACTAGACCAAACACATCAGAAACTAACGTAGCTACTAAAAAAGTTGAAACTCCTAACTTCATTTTTTGTCTGACAAATAGTTGTTATAAGAGTGAAAAAGAACCAAGCAGGAACATACCCGTTTATATAGACGGTTTGGAAAAAGATGTGATGGCGACCGGCATATCGTTTTTTTCTTGATTTTTTGAATATTTCTCGTCCTAATAATTTGCAGCAAATCCGTTTCTTTTTTTAGCGACAGGCTTAGGTCCACGGATTTAGGCAAGGCTCGTGGCAACAACACTAATGATGCAATAAAATGAGATGGTTTAGAGGTCATAGAGTGATAAAGTAGGTCTGATTGTACATATCTCTAGACAAAAAAACAAACTACATGTTTTCAACGCATCTAACTTAAACAGTTGTGTAATACGAATACACCCAGAATCTAGAAAAAATAAAAACGATCATTCAAAAAACACAAAGCACAGCCGTATAGCTCCTTGTACCTTTTCTTTTTGATCATCTTTACGATCTAAAGTATGCATAAGACCAATTTCTCAACAGGGGCAGCATATACGACAAACAAAGCATTCAAAGAAACGAGGCAAAGTCAATGTGGAGTACTGCCCTAATTGACCTTTTCCGCTCCGCTCAATTTGACCGCTGCACCGTATTTTTGCAATTTGGTCAATAAGTTATCCCCCTGTTTTATTAATAAGTGATACTGACTATTCTTGTTGTCAGGCCTCGTGGTCTCGATAATACCATTAACTTTATCGATAGTACAGTTCAATTTCTTGTTAGGAATGAACTTGCATAAATCATTGTCCAAAAATTCTTCTGAAATGTTGAAGCTATGAGCCATTGATTTCAATGATAATGACTTGTAACTTTCTAATAATTGGCCATAAGCTTTACATCTTAACTCTCTGGCAAAGTAGCTTGAATGACGGGCCAAATACTTGTTGGGGAGTACTAATTTGTCATCCACTTCCAAAAGGAATTCGAAAAAGTAGTTGTATTGACAAGTGTACAACGAATTGGTCAAATTTATCAATGGTTCCAATTCTTTAGCTGATGAATATATGGATAATATCTCTGGTGAATCAATGATTTTGGACTTAAGATCGGTTCTGTCCAAAGCTAAGATCCCTGTAATGATGGCGTATTGCGCTATTTGTTGGTAACTGCACAACTCAGAAGATGTGAATGTGGCCAAGGAGTCGATCAATAATGATGCTGCTTCTTTGAACTTTCTTGTGGCCATCAAATAAATCCCATTATACGTTTTAAACCTGTTCCTACGTTCCCAATCACCTCCTTTATCACTTAATACCTTTGTCTGTTCCAAGTATTTGGAAGCAGCAGCAAAATCATTGAAGAAGAATTCAATTCTGGTCAATGTTAGAAGGATATCGATCTTGGCTCCGGTTCCAACAGCCACTTCCAAAGTCTTGTTCAAACTATCGGTGGCGTTTTTACGGTCTATGATTTGAGTATAGTATTCTGCCAACTTTAAGTTTGTTTGTACGATATCCAACTCAGTTTCTTCATCTCCTTCAGCTTCTTTCACTTTGGCTTTCAAGTCTTGAACCTGTTTTTCGTTGGTATCTGCCATTTTTCTGTAGACAGACTCATCATAAGGGAAATCGTCATACTCTTGGTGTAAGTACAAGTAATATGGTGCCAAATCATTTTCGGTGATTGTTTCAATCAATTGGGTGAAAATCTCACCACGTTTAGCCTTGTCAGACGTGTTTCCTAAGAGAAACTGTTTCTCTGACAACTTGTAATCAGGGATTTTGGGAATATCCGAATCGAACTCCATGCTTGATTAACTGTGTTTTATAGTAGACTGTGGATGGTTTTTTTGAAGGCAAATTTGGTGGAGGTTTTTGAGAAAGTGCGACATTAGACAAAGACATTAACATAGATTGGCAATGGATCCTTACACCAGTGCGCGTTGGGGGGAAAGAGACCCAAACACCACGATTATGGCGCTGTCCGACGGCTCCTTTTTGTGGGGTTCAAGTTATAATTGTAACTTTTATTTTGTCATATTCCTTTTTCTTTTATCAATTGCCATTCAAAATGTCAGTAAAAGACGATATACCAGCTATATTCTTATCACAATTATCACCAAAGGGCTTAGAAGCCATCCAGAAGTGTAAAGATTTTGTTGAAAGCTATTGCTTGCCAGCAGATACAATTTACCTTAGCCAGATCAATGAAGACCCTAATGTAAGATGGAAAACCACACCACAAATTACTGAAACCCTCAAAAAGAAAGCTAAAGAGTTAGGACTCTGGAACATGTTTCTTTCCAAGCACTACACTGAAGGGTCGGGGTTTACTAACCTTGAATATGGGTTAATGGCTCAGTATTTGGGTCAATCATTTGTTGCACCAGAGGCCACTAATACTAGTGCCCCTGACACAGGGAATATGGAGATTTTGGCTAAGTTTGGAGATAACTACCAGAAGAGTAAGTATTTACAGCCATTGTTGAATGGAGAGATTAGGTCGGCGTTTTTGATGACAGAAAAAGGTACTTCATCGTCCAATGCCTTGAATATTTCATGTTCTGCCGTTAAGAATAATAAGGGCAATTATGTGTTGAATGGAGTGAAATGGTTTGCTTCAGGAGCAGGAGATCCACGTTGCAGAGTGTGGCTTGTGATGTGCAAGACTGAAAACAACCCGGATCAAGTTTATAAGAACCACAGTGTCTTAGTGTTGGACGCCAAAAAGGCAATCCAGTCAGGGAAAGTCAAAGTTGTTAGACCACTCTCGGTCTTTGGATATGATGACGCTCCACATGGACATTGTGAGGTAGAATTTAAGGATTACGAAATTTCACTGGATGAAATGGAACACGCCATACTTGCAAGCCCTGGTAAAGGGTTTGAGATCATTCAGTCTCGACTTGGACCAGGAAGAATTCACCATTGTATGAGATTACTTGGAGCTGGAGAATATGCTTTGAAATTGGCCAGTAAAAGGGCTACTACAAGAGAGATTTTTGGTAAACCAATGAGTAAAAGAGAATCATTTATCAATGCTTTTGCAGAACATAAACTTAGTATCGAACAATGCCGTCTCTTGGTACTCAATGCTGCACACAAAATCGATATTAGCAATGCTAAGGCCGCCAAGAGAGATATTTCAATGGCTAAGATTCAAACCCCAAGGACAGTCTTGAAAGTCTTAGATTGGTGTATTCAAGTTTATGGGGCAGAAGGTGTTTCTCAAGACACTGCTTTGGCTAGAATGTATGCCCACGCCAGGACATTGAGAATAGCCGATGGTCCAGACGAAGCACATTTAAGTCAATTAGGTAGGGATGAAGCCAAAAAGTTTAGCACTGTTGCCGGCTTCTTCAAAGCACAAGACGAGGCATCCTCCAGACTTGCAAAGTTATAGAGTTTCAGTGAAAGAAATTCTACGGTTGTTTCAAAGCTTTGAAACTACCACTGTAAAGGATATTTCATACAGCATGAACTTCATATATTACAAAAAGACGTAGTAGGCCTTCTTCTCCATAAAAAAAAATCAATACATATCAGACTTGACAAAATCATTTATAAGACCTCTGGACAATAATTTCTTCGACTTGACAGACTCAGTTTTAATCTTTTCTTTTTGTATGGCCTTCAATTCCTTTTCGACCACTTCAAATGGAAGTTGTTGTAAATTCTTCAAGTGATCATCTTCGTGGTCAATGTCTACTGCTCCCATCATAACAACATTTTCACCTCTAATCATGAAAACACCTCTGTATATTTCACCAAACCTTTGTGGCAGGGCAAAGTCAGAAGATTCATTCTCTGCTCCTAAGTAGATTCTCTCTACCGTATCTTGTAATACCAAATTGGCAAATTGGTCAAAGGTTCTCAAGACACCAAAAAGGTTTCTACCGTCTCTCAAAGACACAAATATTTTGCGGTCCACAGACCCCACAAGCGCAGCAGCTGTGGTGAATGCATAAGACTCTAAGTACAAGTCTTCGAAGTTGGACCCTTCTGAAGCTCGACCGCTAGACGTAGAAGAAGAAGGGGCTGACATGTTAGTTATTTTAGGATTATTTCGTTGAGTTTTTCATTCGCAAAATAGGTAGCGAGGCACGACTTTGTGGCATACTAAAAGATAGTGCTGGTGGAGCGTAACGATGCAGAACACACGATAGAACTATATCAATAGTCTGATATAGTTGAAAAGGTAGCGACAAGAACAAATCGTCATTAGAAAAGTTGATAAAAGTTTTTGGTCTTGTGATGTACACTCAAAGTGGTGATAATAGCTGTACGAGAAAGCAACAAAGCAGTAGTGTAACCCATATGATAGTGTATGTCGATTGGTTATAAACACAATCACAAGTGTTTCCATGCCCATTTCATTTCATGCTGTAGTTTTTTTTTTCCACTTCCTGGATGTTGTCTCTGTTTAGCCTCTTTACTATTTTGCAGCAAATCTCATCGCATCTTTTTTCAATCTCATCAACATGTCGTTTTACGCCTACAAAGACACCATCGAAGAGAACGATTTAGTGGTGGCGTTCATCGGAAGAACAGACGCAAAGCCCATCCATGTCACCAAAGGGCAGATTCTCAACACCAGATATGGGCATTTCAAGCATGACAACATGATTGGTATGAAATATGGTGAGCAAATGGAAGGTACAAACGGATATGGGTTTATTCATTTACTTCATCCAACTCCAGAAATATGGACGCTATCGCTCCCCCACAGGACCCAGATCGTCTACAGTCCTGATTCGTCCTATATTTTGCAAAGACTAAGAGTCCGAAGTGGTAGCAGAGTCATCGAAGCTGGTACCGGGTCTGGTTCTTTCACACACTCATTTGCTAGAACCGTAGGACTAGAAGGAAGAGTCTTCTCCTATGAGTTCCATGAACCACGGTTCCTCGAGGCTAAGCAAGAGTTTTTGGATCATGGTCTCACTGTCAACACCACCATAACTCACAGAGACGTTTGTGCTCAAGGTTTTGAGATTGAAAACCTTGATCCACAATTTGTCACTCCTTCTCCTAACGGCAGCAGTATAGCAGCTGAAGCTATCTTCTTGGACTTGCCATCTCCTTGGACAGCCATTCCTCACTTAGACAAGGTGATTGCCCAAGATAGAAGGATAGGAGTGTGCTGCTTCTCTCCATGCATAGAACAAGTAGAAAAAACCATTGAGTCGTTACAAGATAACGGGTGGACAGATATCCAGCTCGTGGAAGTTGCGGGTAGAAGGTGGGAAGCCAGAAAGGAAATGGTCAGAGATGTTAATGACCTGATGAAGCGGTTGAAAGATATTCAATCTCGTCGTACTAAAGGAATCGAAGCTAGAAAATTTTGGGCTATCAAGAACGCCGAACAGGAAAAAGATCATGCTGTTGGAGACAAGAGGTCACTTGATGGAGAAAATGGCGAAGATAAAGGTCATAAGTTCCAGAATTTAGGTAAAGGTTTCAATCCATTTGGAAAAGGTGAAAGAGTGAGAGAAGGTGACGAACAATACGCCTGGAGACACGTTACTAGAGTTGAATCCGAGATCAAGACTCATACTTCCTACTTGACGTTTGCTCATAAACTCCCACCACCACAAAAACCTTCAATATAGAATTAATCATGTTCCATACACTTATTCATTTATGTATCTTTCAAATATTCGTGTGTCTACCATATTATGTACCACCCATTCTCTCCCGCTCTCAACAAGCGCTTCCACAAAAAAAACCCAAATCCATATAACTCAGTGATAAGGAGTACTTCATTTAGTGATTAACCAAAGAATCTGTTTTTGAATCATACAGCATGGCAGACACTCCAATTGGTATGTTGAATCAAAGGCTTTCATGACCTACGTGGAATACAATGGCGAATAGGAATTGATGGATCGATACCGTTGGTCTCATTTTATAAAGATGATTATTTTACTAACTAAATGTTTAGTCCTTGATCAAGGGACCGGTTTTGTGAAAATAGGAAGAGCAGGAACCAACTTCCCTGACCATACATTCCCCTCGATTGTCGGAAGACCGATTTTAAGAGCTGAAGAAAGAAGTACATTAGTACCTAATGATATTGAAATCAAAGACATTATGTGTGGTAGCGAGGCAAGCGACGTTCGTTCATTGTTACAAATCAGTTATCCTATGGAAAACGGGATCATTAAGAATTGGGAGGATATGGAACACTTGTGGGATTACGCTTTCTATGAAAGAATGAAATTGGATACGACTGGTAGAAAAGTGTTATTAACGGAACCTCCTATGAATCCATTGAAAAACAGAGAAACCATGTGTGAAGTGATGTTTGAAAAATACAATTTTGGAGGTGTGTACGTGGCAATCCAAGCCGTTTTGGCCTTGTATGCTCAGGGTTTGTCTTCGGGGGTGGTGGTTGATTCTGGTGACGGGGTCACGCACATTGTACCTGTGTACGAATCTGTGGTGTTAAACCATTTAACTAAGAGATTGGATGTGGCCGGTAGAGATGTCACCAGAAATTTGATTAACTTGTTGTTACGTCGTGGATATGCATTCAACAGAACTGCTGATTTTGAAACCGTTCGTCAAATAAAAGAAAAGCTCTGTTATGTCTCATATGATTTACAACTAGACACAAAATTGGCACAAGAAACCACGGCACTTGTTGAATCTTATGAATTACCAGACGGAAGAGTTATCAAAGTGGGTCAAGAAAGATTTGAAGCCCCTGAATGTTTGTTCCAGCCCCATTTGGTTGATGTAGAACAACCTGGTGTGGGTGAGACCTTATTTAACACCATTCAATCTGCAGATGTGGATGTCAGATCCAGTTTGTTCAAGGCCATTGTGTTATCTGGTGGGTCTTCGATGTACCCCGGATTGCCATCTCGTTTAGAAAAGGAACTTAAACAATTGTGGTTGACCAAAGTGTTGAATGGAGACGCTACGAGATTAGACAAATTTAAAGTGAAGATTGAAGATCCTCCAAGAAGAAGACACATGGTGTTCATAGGGGGTGCGGTGTTGGCCAACATTATGAGTGATAAAGATCACTTATGGATCAACAAATCGGAATGGGAAGAACAGGGTCCTTCTATATTGGAAAAGTTGGGTCCTCGTCGTTGAATGGAAAGACGTGGACTGTTAAACATAGATGAATAAAAAAAAAGTTACCGTATGAAACACTACTAGAGAACATGAATTTGTTCATTTACTGTCATTACTCTATATTACAATTAGCTAAAGTTAAGCTCTTCGATTTGTTTGAGGACTGTTTCCACCAATTTATCGTAGACATCAGTGGTAATGATACCAGTACCATTAACTCTGTTGTTATATCCGAAATTAACAGCCAGGTGAACCAAGTCTCTGATGAATCCTTCGTTGACGACTTTGGGCTTGAGGAAATCGCTCTCTAAACATTGTTCCACTGTCCATCTGTCATTTGGGTAACGAGATAAACAATTTTGCATCAATTCTATGGCACTCAAAGGCACCTTGACTCCTCCTAATCCCTTAGAGGGATACTGGATTTTCACCTGAGGGTTCATAATCGCCATGATTCTCTGATTTCCTGAGTACTTCCCATACGGAGGTTTCCCGTATATCATTTGGTATATAATACACCCACAAGACCACACATCAGAAGGCTTCCCTACTTTCCAGGTATTTTTCTGCTCACTAGATTGCTTCATTGGCAGCAAGGATTCATTCATATCAATTAAGGTCTCTGGGGCCATATAGCTGGGCGTTCCAATGAGAGCATCCCTGTAAATATTAGCGGTATGGTCTGGAACTGCACACGCTATACCAAAATCAATGATCTTTAATACTCCCTTGACGTACAAGAAATTAGCAGGTTTTAAATCACTATGCACGATTTCTGCCTGATGTACGGTTTGTACACATTTGAACATCTCAATGGCATTGAACTTCACAAAATTAACGTCAAGGCCACTGTTCAACCTGTTGTGCAAAACATGTGAAAAATCGATCTCTCCACATTCCATGACCAAGTAAATGGACCCTTCACCAATAGCATAGTCTATAAGTTGAACCACTCTGTCATTATCTTTGAGTTTGAGGAGTAGGTCAATTTCTCCTTTGAATCCACGGATACATGCATCATCAAATTGATCAAACGTAACTTTCTTGATGGCATACAACCTGTTATCCGAAGATGACTTGACCTTGTATACCTTTGACGTACCACCACGGCCTAATAACTCCAATTTCTCGTAGGTTATACCGTTGATGATTATCGTTTTCTTCTTGACCTCTGTGTTTGGTTCTTTAGTTGTCTTATCGGATTTTCTAGACTTGATGGACTGAACTACCGCATCTGGTAGTTGAATGGCCTGGTGTTGAGATTCTGCTGAGTCTGAGGGTGCTTTTGGTTCTGTATTATTGGGGACAGAAGGGATGACGCTGTCTTTGATGCTTTTGATGTTCTGCAATTTATTCGGGTTGTAGAATGGGTTATCGGCTTGTTTTGGTTCCATTTTGGGGACATCTTTCATGGGCGATTCGACTGCTTTTGGCAACTTGGGCTTCCGAAATGGCACATTGTCTGAGACTACCAGGTTACTGGGAGGAATCTCAGATAATGGTTTGCGTAATGGAAACCTTTCATTGGTAGATGCGAATTTCAACTTTTCCATTGAACTGCCATCGATGTGACTATGATAATCTCTAGCACCTTCGCTGGAACGACGACGCCTACCCAAACCTTCTTGCTCGTTAATTTCTTTTTGAATTTCGATTCTTTTGCGTAGCTCAAGTTCTTTCTCCTTATTCAAGAAACTCAAATCTAGCTCCGAGTTCTTATTTGAAGAAGGTGAAGGAATCATGGTACTGTATGGTTGGAATCCTGGCCGCGTACCCTCGACCGCAGACGTGCTTACGACTCTCCTGGAGTCCTGTGCTAACAATCTACCAAACCGTTTCAGGCTTTTGACTCTTTTCACTGGTGGCATGAATCTGTCCTTATTGTCAGAAGGCACTTCATTATCAGCTCTGTCGAAGATTCCTCCCGACGTAGAGCTGTGGCTTGACAAGTTACGATGCATTTGGTCCATTACATCGTCCTTGCTGTGATTGTGGGTTATCCCTCCACTGACTTCGGTCATGTTGATGGAGTTATGTCTGGAGCTGCGACGACTCAACCCGGCACTGCCATAAGACTCATGTGAATATGACGTGTTACTTGTCTGCTGTTTGTGCGTTTCTTGTTGGTTGTTGGTTCGCAGGTTATGAAGGGAATCGTATTTGTTAGGTCCGTCCAGGTTATTATGCGAAGTCTCAAGCTGGTGGTTATTTGTCGGATCTGGCGTTATGCCTTTGCGGAAATGGGCACTCAACTTGTCTCTTATCTTGCCTTTGGAAGGATTGGAGTTTGGGAAATCCAAATCGTAAATGCCGGTAACTTCAGATGGTTTTTGTTTATTATCTGATGCTGTCAATGCTGTGGTCTTTTCATTTAATAATGCTATGCTGTAGGAACTCAATGCTGGGGGTAGGAAAGTATGGTCTTCATCCATGAAATGTTTTCGGCCGCTTTGTCGCTGATGTGGCGACGCTATATCTGCTGGCAACATAATCTAATGCAAAGTATCATAAAAAAAACAAATGAAAACAAGCGAGATCGAACTGGTTTCAGGAAAAGAAAGGAAAGTTAAGTAATTGCAAGTAAACGATCTTCGAGTGCACTTAAAATTGACCGCGTCTATGTGATCTGTTATCAGACGCTTTGTTAAAGGAACGTATTAGTTATGTAGTGGGTACCCAACTTTAAACTAAGATAAAATGTGGTACAGAAAAAAAGAAGTCGCGTTGTAAACAATTACTATGGCAGCGACATTAGACGGGAAGGAAAAAAAATAAATGCTCCACGGCAGGTTCGAACTGTCGACCTTCAGATGACACAACCAATGATTATGAGACTGACGCTCTGCCAACTGAGCTAGTGGGGCATTTTACGGAAGAAGCAATCCGTTTTCTCGCTCATATAGAAGTTGGCAAATAACTGTCTAATTATTATTAACCATAGAAGGTTGTTTTGAAACCTTGCAAGAGAGTCCTTAGAACCGTATCAGCGCCGTGTATAGTACAAGAAGTGAAGGGTCGCTTGTATGCCTATATTAAGTGTATGGAAAAGTACCGTACCTATCCTATTTAATGCCCACATGTGGGCACAATCAAGCACTTCAGAACCCACCGGTCATGTCTCTTATTCTATCAACTTCAGCTTGAAGCTGCTTTAAATCATCTAATATGTCAGCTGTGCTTCCATTGGTCTCACTATTACCGTAAATTTGATTTTGCTGCTGGTCTTGTTGCTGTCCAAGTTCGCCAGGCATAGGCATGAATTGTTGCGGATTTGGTGCTTGTATTTGACCAGAATAATCTTGAGGTACCTTTGGTGGTAGGCTTGGAGGCGCCACTGGTGAAGGTGAGAACGTTTCCGTGGCACCTCTTCTCCTAGCAGGAGGTGGAGGTGGAGGTTGTGACCTTCCCATGCCCGGAGATAATCTCGAGGAAGGTGGTGGAGGCGGCGTGGGGGACGATAACGACCGTACTCTTCGAGATGCCGGCACCGGTGGAGGTGGAAGTGGTCTATCTTGTATTGGAGATGGAGCCAGGGAAACCCTGGCATTGGCCATGGTGTTTGTGGCAGTATTCCCGGTCATTTGGTCGGTGAACGACTGTAAGGAGATTGCTGGGGTATTCTGGGCAGCAGGGAATCCCATAGGGCTACCGGGCTGACCTATAGGACTTGCTATCTGCTGCTGATCTTGGGCTGTTGGAGAAAACATTCTGGCCATATCGTAAGGACCGGTCCTGTTTGGTTTTAATAGATCTTGTTTGGTGTCTTCGTCTTGCTGATGTGGCAGCTGCTGTTGTTGGTGTTTAAGGTAGTTAGACATCTGTGCAGGTCCTGTCATGTTTGGCTGGAGTAACTGGTCGGTACTGGCACTATTACTATTGGCCAAATGAATAGATGCAGGGACTCCGTCTATAGATGCAGTATCAACCGAATTGAGATTCTGGAAATGATTCAATTGTGGTCCCATGTCTTGCAATATCTGCTGTTCTTCGTCATCTTGGGCCCCATATTGTCCAGACCCCGTCGATTGGTTACTGATCCGACTTAAAAGCTGATCCATTGGCAACGAATAGTCCAATTCATTGGGTGGTGACTGGGGAAGTGGTGACGGCTGATTCGTAGTTTCAAGCACTCCTGTGACAACCTGGTCTGAGAACTTAACACTCTTGAACTTTTTCTTTCGTTTGTTTGGCTTTTCATCGGGACGTTGACCTGTGAGCATAAATTGGGTGAAACTATCAAGATCCAAAGGTTTCAATGAGTCCTCAGAATTACCATTAGAATTCGGTCCGTTGGCACCGCCTATGCCTTGTAAGTCTGCTTCTTCGTCTTCGTCGTCTTCTTCATCTGAATTCTGTCTTTTCTTACTAAGAATTGATGGCGGCGTTGGAATTGGAGCACTAACTTTGATTAATTTCCGGCTGAAACTTTTACCATTCAAGCAATGAGATATAATCCTGAACACCGCATAAAACTCGCCGACATTAATGGAATGAATGGTTTTGCTGTATAGTCTGTTTAAGTTCTCTTTCAATTCGGGAGATAGCTTGAAATTAACCAAAAAATTGTAAATGTCGGTCATGGAAATGGTCCTGGAGTTGGTACGAGCTAATATGTCACTGTACCACCTTATATAAGTCCTTGACTCAGGTAATGTGAGCTCCTGAGACGTCAATGACAACGGAATAGATCCCTCGGGTATGTTCACGTCTTCAACGGAAGTGGAGACGCCACCCGTTCGATTCTGATGGGCATTTAGTATATCGTCCGCCAGCGTGTTACTGTGACGATAATTTCTATGCTGATTATACCCATTGGGCAAAGAAGTATCAGAAGTGATAGCCGTGCCAAAAGAGACGGGTGGAGTAGGTGATCCAGTTCGACTTGTATCTGCTGAATGAGGGTTCTGATGCGGTTGTGCTGGTAAATTTAACCAGTCGAACCCGGATCCTTGCATTTCTTAGAAGTGGGATCGGGACTGTGCTATGCAAACTTAATTTTCAACAAAAAGGATTTATCGTAAAGGAAAAAGACCCACACACAATGATATTGATACAGATGGAAAAGGCGATGGCAACAGTGTGGTACAATGGTAGTCTATTCAATGGGCCTTTGATGGATCTGTTGCTTTCAAAAAAACACTACTAGTTTAGTTTGTTCGAATTTTGTCAACCGAGAAAAGCGAGGATTTTCTGTACCTATTTTTACCGGTGATTTCTTGCAACATGTTTAAACTCAAACGGAAGCAAGACGGTGGGGGTAAAGATCCTAAAAAGAAAAAGGTGTCCGTATTTGATACGGCTGATCACTCAGATGATGAAAGTGAAGAGGTGAAGATGCAAAAAGCAATGAAACAAAAGGCTTTACAAGTTGAGAAAGAGCTTGAGGGTCAAACTTATGATTTAAGTCATACAGAAAACATGACGCCGACAGAGGTCTCCAGTGAACCCAATATTGCAGACTCACCAAAAGAGGGCCTGAAATATATTACCAAGCTTCTAGAGGCTCAAAAGAAACGAGAACAAGACAAGGAAGAAGTGAAACAACGACATCTTGACCAGAAGATCAAAGAACTGGGGGCATTGGTGTTTGAAACAGATGCATACAAGTCCCAAAAAGGCCAGCTCATACGTGGGAATGAAACCCCGGTTTTGAGTGTTAAAGAAACTATGGAGCAGACAGCTGTATCAGAAGAGCAAAGCTTGGAACAATTGGCTGCTAAATACAACATTGACTATGCACAATTAAAGGTTTTTATTAAAACAAAGATGGTGTCACAAGAAATAGAATCATACAAATTAAGGTACTTTGAACGAACAAGTACCGTATAGGCCCTCTCTTGGTAGGGGCCAAACTAAATTAAATCAGATAACAACTGCATGTATTGAATGCGTGTGCACATTCATACATTCTCGACCTTGATTAGCTTCTTAAGCTTACTCTTTCATGGCTTCCTGCAAAGCAACGTTGTTGACAACGTCCCTGTTACCCATACCAGTGGGTGCTGCAGATAAAAATTCGGATTCTTCGTCATCTTCGGTGATTCTACCAGGCTTTTCTCCACTCACATTAGAAGAAGCCATTCTTTCAATCTCTTGTGCAGATGGCATGAAAATAACCCTACTACCAGGAGATTTAGCCATATTTTGCATAGCATCCAAGTATCTGATTTGCATGGCAGGTTTAGAAGCCAAAATATCGGCAGCTTTTCTCATCAATTTAGCTGATTCGACTTCAGCTTTAGCATTGATAATTTTACCTTCACCAATTCTCTTGGCCTCAGCAGCCATAGATAAGGAAGATTGGACTTTGTCAGGTAAATTCAAATCTTTAATCAAAATACTTTCGATATTCACACCCCAATCGAAGGCGGTCTTAGCAATAATAGATTCAATTGCATCGGCAATTTCTTCTCTTTTTTCAACCACATCTTGTAAGACTCTGTTACCAATGACATCTCTTAAAGTAGTTTGAGTTCTTTCAACAATGGCTGAGTGAATATTGGTGATAGAATAAATGGCTTTTTGAGGGTCAATAATGTTGTAATAAACAACCGAAGTGATTGTCACACTAACGTTATCTCTGGTGAAACATCTTTGAGCTGGGATATCAGCAATATTAATCTTAATTGAAACTCTTGTCAATTTTTCAGACCAAGTGTTGACGTAAGATAAACCTGGTTCAACGGTTCTGGATAAAGCACCAAAAGTTTGAATTAAACCAACCTCACCTTGTTGGACTTCCTTATAAGGATTGGAACACAAGAAGCAGAATACACCACAATAACCAAAAGTCTTACCTGCTTGAGTAATGAACTTCTGATAAGTATTAGGTTCTGGGATGGCATATTTTTTAGCAAAATTTTTTTGCACCATCTCTGGCCTCAAGTGTTCTGGCTCTTTAGTAATGGTTTGTTTATAGTTATCAGTACTGGAATCTTCCATCATTATCAGTTTATTATTTGGAAAGGAAAGCGGATAAGTTAGAAAAAGTTGACTAAGCAAAAACCTGTGAGAAATCTTGGCCCTTTTATATTCAATTTTATGGTCCTGTATCTGAGCAGGGTTCTTAGTTTCTTTGACTATTTTGCTTATATTATCTTCGTATATGCTTTTTGTCTATATGCAGGACGCGGAGCCGTTCTTACTCCATCGGTTGACGAGTGACATATCATTCATTGAGGCAGCCGTGTGGGGCTCAAGTTACCAAGATACTGAAAATTTAGGGCCGATCTTTAATAACAGCAATTACTATTGCATCTCCTGCTGGATGTCCCATTCACCCACGTTGTTTCTATTCTGTTTGAAAGGAGTTCGTTAAGCCGTTTATTAGTCTCTTAAATGGAATAACATGCGCATAAACGGTTGTTGCACTTTCCGACTTTGGAAGATATAGTATTGCAACCAATGCGGTTAAGTTTGGCATAAATTCCTGCAGGAGGAAAATAAAAAATAACAAGGCTTGGATAACCACAGGTTGCATGACACAGCACGACTTTTTGATAAACCTAATTGGGGATAAATCTACAGTTGGTGAGATGTCACTGGCATGGGGAAGAGGAAATGGAGGCTGTTCTTAATGATGAAGGCCAATTTGGGGAACTTCAATCCTATCGTTTTTTGCAAGATTTACAGTTTGGACATTATAGATTGGCAAGTGGGATTAACCGGGCTACATATCTTATACTATCAAATCACATTTTATATGATTTGGGAGTACTGGCCATGGAAACTTTCTCTGCAGTTTGTCTTTTACAATTTTATCTCGTCAATTGAGTTGGCTTCTTTATCTCTTAGATCAGCGACCGTTCAAATAATCGAAGCCCCGAAAAATTATGTCTGAAAAATTTCACCCAAAATAATCTAACCGAAAGATCTTACCGAAAACCGAGAAGTACGCTTGTGTTTTCAACTTCATTTACACTCACTACTACCAGCCGTACGTCTTAGACAAACCTTATTTCCCCACTCGACGCCTACTATCTTTTGATTTACATCTATCTGCACGTTTCCCCATATCGTTTCATAGCAACTACTACTGCGACCTTCGATTTTTTTCATTAGCCAATTTTAATTTCAATTTCGTTAAACATAGAAAATGGGCTACTTCATTCCTAATGATAAATTGAGTAACCTCAGGCTTTATAAATACTCTTCTGAGGATCATTCGTTGATCTCGAAGATGGTATTGAAGAGATGGTGGAACTACTTTGTGTTGATATTCCCTAAAACTATGGCACCTAATGTCATCACGTTATTAGGATTGGTGTTTGTCCTCCTCAATTTGATTTGCGTCTTCTACTATGATCCATACCTCAATCAAGAAGTTCCAAGATGGTGCTACTTCTTCTATGCGTTTGGTTTATTTATGTATCAGACTTTCGACGGTTGTGACGGTTGTCATGCTAGAAACACTGGTCAAAGTGGTCCTTTGGGTGAATTATTTGATCACTCCATCGACGCCATAAACACTACTTTGGGTTCAATTGTGTTTAGTTCCGTACTTCAATTTGGTTATGGGAAATTGTTCTTGTTGTCTCAGTTTGCTTCTGTTACTAATTTTTACATGTCGACATGGGAAGAATATCATACCCATTCTTTATACTTGTCTGAATTCTCCGGTCCAGTTGAAGGGATCTTGATGATTGTGGGTGTATATCTCATCACGGGGGTGTTGGGACCAGGTTACTTCCAATGGAAGTTGTTCACATTCGACATGTTATCTATCAAATTCGATGTGGATATTAAATTGGCTGCTTCAATTTTAGGTCTTGGTTCTTTATATTTCAACATTGCCCAAGCATTTGCTAATGTGGCCAAGCACTACAGACACTCCACCAAAGTTCCAAACACACACAAAGCTACAGTGGAAGCATACAAGGGTTTGCTCCCATTCTTCTTATACTACTTCTCCATTATTCTTTTAGTGTTCTTCTACCCAGAATATTTATACCAATTTGGATTACCTTTGGCCCTCTCCATTGGATTGTCCGTTGCTTTCTCGGTGGGAAGAATAATTTTAGCTCATTTGACTATCCAAAAATTCCCAATGGTTCATTTCCCAATGTTGGTGCCCTTGTTACAACTTTTTTTCACCAATGTATGTGTGAATTTCTTAGGCTACGACCAATTTGACGTCATTTATTCAATGGCTTGGTTAGGGTTCGGATTAACTTTGGGGATTCACAGTATGTTCATAAATGAAATCATTTATGAAATCACCACTTATTTAGACATCTATGCGTTATCCATTAAGCATAAGAAAGCCTAATAAGACCAATATAGAGTGTATTGTTAGAGTCGTGTAGTTTTTTATTTTATTTCCATTCTTTCAGCAGCTTCTTTGACAACTTTATATTTGTTATGTTGTTTATTCGTATATACAAGGGTTCATTTAATCACTATTTCTTTTCTTCATCAGCAGAGTTGGAAGTTAAAACGTTTTGAGCGGATTCCTGTAATGACATTTCTCTTTCCATTTCTTGGAGTTGAGTTTCAGATAAAATGGCTAATGATAATGGAACACCTAATAATAAAACACTGGAGATGACACCCCAGAAAAGGTTACCAGTACCCAATAATAAGCTGGAAGCGTTAATCTTCAATTTTTCACCAGCATCAATGATTTGAGTTCTCTGCTTTGGAGGAATGATATCTTTTAAAGCGACAATTCTTTCGTATAAAGTTTCGTTTTCGAGATCGAAATCATCTTCCACTTCACTTTCACTATCACTGTCAGTGTCACTGTAAATGTTTTCAGCCTTATCCTGGTATTTGGCGGCTTCAGTTTCGTCAATTTGTGTTAATTTAACCATGTTCTGTATATGCTATAACGCAGCAATTATTTTTGTCGATGAAGTTTTTTTTCTTCATTTCTTTCTCACAACCGATCCTCACACTTTTTTTAACGGTGCACACACATTTTTAACACGACATTTTTGGGACCTGCCGACATCAGTCGTCGTCCATGGTGTATATGGCTACATCAGAATTTTGTACTTCATAGCCCAACGACGTCATTTTATCTGGATAATTCCTGACATTGTACGCTTGTAAAAGACCTCTTAAACTAATTTCTTGGTCCACAGAATTATTGAAGTCACTTTCCAAGTCTTTTCCACTGAGCCAATTATCACGTAGTGACAATCTGCAATTCATATAAATCATTGAAATTAATCCCATATTCATTGACTTCCATTTCCGACCCTGGTATGGAATAAGCTTCTTGACAACCTTAAGAATTGGTAATGTCAAATACTTGTTATCGAAGTTCATCACAAGCATTTTAAAGATCTCATATGCTTTGAGCTCATTGACCACCAATATCCGTTGTGTGTAATTCTTGATTAACACTTTGTTCATAATATTCAACACATTGACCATCGTGAAACAGAAACTCTCGTTGTACTTATCGATAATTGTGCGATTAACGTTCTGTTCATCTATGATACTATCAAATTCGTTGAGACGCTTGGTGTTGATCAATTCATACTTGGCTTGTTTGTGAAGCTTGTGGAGGCAGACATTGAAGAATTTGCGGTTATGCAAATCGATTTCGGGGTTCATCAACTGATTTTGATATAATAGTCGTTCATATTCATTTTCCTTGTCTTTTTTAGGTTTTTGAATGTTGAAGTTATCGAAACTACCCCGTAAGAAGTCAATCGACACATTAAAGATCTGTTGATCAAATAAAATACATGTCAAGTAATAATATTTCAACACATGGTTTATCTTGAACCATTTAAGGAGAAGTATGATAATACTAGAACTTGCTTTTGCTGCTATTTCCTTGGTGTGGATTACTTCAAGCTGTTGGATCAAAAGCTGAAATATTTGTTTCTTCTTTTCATCATCCGCAAACTTCCCATCATTCTGAAGGTATGTCGGTAAACCGTTTAATACCCCTTCTGTGAAGTCAAAATTGTGTGTGATTTTCATAGCTTTAATGGAGTTGATCAAAACTTGCATTAGCGTGGTCAATTTGTCCACATTCTTGCTGTAGAACTGTTCCACCCTCATGATGGATCCGATTTCTACCCTCTTGTGTGGGTATCTCTTGAGAAGATCCTCTTTGTCATAGTCGAATTCACTCAGGTATGTTGTTGCACCATTTTCTTCCCCATTTTCGTATGTGTTTAAGTACCCTCGTTCTTGAATCATAAACCTCTGCCTTTCATCCCAGAGTCTTTTGTTGGAATAACTTTCATATATGGAGTTTTGAAGGATCTCATTTGCTTCTTTTATGGCATATGGGACTTCTACCTCTGTATCTGCAGGATATATGAATGGCATGCTTTGGTTAATTTGGTACAGTTTCCTAACTTTCTCTCCTCCTGACATAAAGTCTGATGGTATGCTTGGTGGAGATGGAACTGGTGTGGATATATGAAGTGTTTGAGCAGGAAGCTGGCTATGAATGGTGTGAGATTTGTTTGGCCTGGGATTGGCAATATAATTCGACAATGAGCTGCTCTGAGAATTCATGGCCATGAAATAATTGTAAGAATCGTGGATAGAGGAACTGCTCGATGACCTAGACAACAGATCAGTATCTCTTTTGCCATTGGCTTCGTCTAAGACTTTGCCAAATGACTCGAAGTCATAAGGATTGCTCTTGAGCATCGTATTACCATTGAACAATGGGTACTTGTCAAGTAAATCTTCCCTGAAAGTGAAATATTCAAGTGGTGAACATACTAGTTTATGACGAGCCAGATCTGAAGGGTCATTACTAAACTTGTTTTGAATGCCATGGTGCTGGATTAGAAACTCGTCACACGACTTCAACATGTTTGTGTCTCCAAACTCTAACAAGATAAGTTTCCACAACAAGAGTATCAAATACCGGATCCTGTAAGTGGGATTGAGATGTGCCCGCCAATGCTCTATGAACTCCACAATGGTCGACATCATATCTATATCAGCAAGCTCAGCACGGAGTTCTAGAAACACAGCACTTTCTTTGCATTGAAGCGAACAGTTGATGATGAAGTACACTATGGTCAAGGCCTTGAAATAGTCCTCAACACCCACGGCGCCTTCCCCATGAGTAAGCCCGTTATCTTTATCCATACAGTGCAGTACGAATTGCGCTAAAATCTGGCATAAGACTCTTAATGCTCCTAAGGAATACACCACCTTCATATTATCCATGATTTGATTGACCTGCTCAGAAATAGTAGTGCAGTCCTTAAATTTGCCGAACGTGTAGTAAAGTAACCCATCCAAGGACTCCGTGATATCTACCAGCTGACCAAGGTTGGATATGCAATTCTGTAAGTGGGTTATCTCACCCTTGTCATCTCCTTCTTCTTCTGCTTGTAGACCAAGACTTTGGGCGTACTTTTCATGGAGCGCATGCAATTGGATCACCTCAAAATCGTTAGACACAAACCACTCGTTCAATTCCTTCTCAAGACTCCCAACATCGCGGTACTCGTACTTCAACTCTGTTTTGTTGGCAAGAAATTGAAGGTTATTTGCAGATGGCCTTCTTTCCCCGTTGGCATCCACCTCGTCTGAGGCGCCCTGATTTGCAAGTTGTTCAGCACGGGCATTCAATTTCCGCTGAAACGTCTCATCGAGTGAGTTATCCTGTAACTCCTTCTGTGTGGCGGCATCGGCATTATCGATCAACTGGTCCTCCAATTGGTCTATCAGAACCGATTCTTCTGCCATGGTTGAGATCAGATACTGTATTTTTGAAGTTGTCGCGATTGAGTTTTTTATACATCTTGCTGCTAAAAGAGGTACTATAGCTAATGGGTCATATGGTCCGTGGACCACTCGACGGCCCAAGAAATCAGCATTCTGTCAAATAGCCTGCTTCCTCGCTGACTAGACCCTTTAAAGCCATCAAAATGCTCAAACTGGATTCTTTTATGTCCAACATGTGTGCCATTTGCAGTTTCGAAAAAGACGTTAAACCAAGCAAAGAGTAACCCATTGATACACAACCGATAATCTACCAGAGACTGAAGCTGTAACTCTGAAAAGGGAATTTTCACATTGGTGTCTTGTATGTCTACCGAGTCACGGTCTGTGTCCAATGACCATACATCGTAGATCTTTGAACCGTTCCTGGAGTTTTTCTCGTAACACTGCAACTCAATTTGCAACTTCATATTATCGGAAACCACGTACGAGGCCACGTCCCAAATCAAAAGCTCTTTGAATTGCACTCGCACAGCCGATGCTGAAGAGTGGTACAATTGGCACAGTTCTTGTATTGAAGGTTCAAGCTTCAAGTACCTTTCAAAGTATTTTAAGTACCTTAGTTGCGATCGTATAGATACTCCCCTAACAGATCCTGGACGCATTCTTTTAGATGTGTAATATGCATTAACCTCGGAAGACAGCGGTGCTTCACCCTCTTTGTATTGTTGATAGAGCATATAGGCGCAACACAAAGTACCAGAACGGCCTTTGCCCGCCTTGCAGTGCACCAATGCCACGTTTTCCTCGTCCTGCGAGAGGAAGGTATCCATATCTTCAACTACTGCTAGCATTAACGCAAAAGGTGGTGCCTGATGATCGGGGAACGGGTAGTATGACATCCTTCCCTCTACATCTGTCTCTGTGTATCCTTTTCCTTCGCCTCTGAGATTCCATATGTGCCATTTTGTGCCATGGTTGTGGTTTAGTACCGCAACTAGATCTTCTATGGGGTATCTGTACCATTTCTTGAACGCGCTGTTCACTGGACCAGAACTGACAATTAGACGAGGCGTTACGTAAGCCAAGTCGTACCTGATGTTTTTTTCGTTTTCATATGGCAATTTGGGGAGCGAAACTATGGATCGTATTAGTCCCTTCATGAAAAAAGGTGGTATCAAAATTGCAAAAAAAGATATACAAGTAAATGTTGGTCGCAAAATAACTAAAGCAGTTTTTATTCATTGGATGGGGGAAAGAAAATATATACAATAATAATAGGAACAGTACAGAAAATAAACCAAATTGCCATCATCATACAAGCATTCAGTTACTTTAAGCACTCATCATCGATTGCCTCATGACTTCAGCAATTTTTTCACTCAAGACTGGGTCACTCTTTATTCTCTTTTGCATCTTAGTAGCTTCAGCGAAAGAAGTGGCTTGAACCTTTTCTTCAATAGTTCTGGCCAAGTTAGAAGATTCTTCAAATAACACAATAGCATCATCTACTTCTTCCTTTTGCAATTTCAATTGAGCCAAAGAGATTCTGGCTAATTCGGATTTTGGATCTAATTTACAAGCTTCTTCTAATAAAGCTTCAGCTTCATCAATTCTATCGAAACTTTCTCTAGAAATCAAAGAAGCTTGATTGATTAATGGCAAGGCACCAACAGAATAGTTTGGTAAAGCTTTCTGTAATCTTGCAGCAGTTTCAAATTGTTTCAAAGCAGCAGCAATGTCCCCACGGTCAGATAATACTTCACCATAGTAGTTTGGAATTTCTGGACTAGTTGGGAATTTCAATTTGGCTTCAGTGAACTTATCTTCAGCTTCTTTGATGGCACCATTCTTGTAAGTTATACAAGCAGATTGGACATAAGCATACACGTTTTGAGGGTTGTATTTCTTAGCCTTGTCAAAGTTTTCTTGTGCTTTAGCAAGTTCTCCAGTCAAGTAGTATAATTGACCCAAGTGGTAGTAAGCATCACCGGCTTCTGGAGTCAATTTAGCAGCAGTACCGAAATCATCTAAAGCTTCTTGGTAAGAAGTCTTATCAGCGTTAATCAAAGCTCTAATGACATAAGTTCTGGATCTTGGTTTTAATTCAATAGCCCTGCTGATATCAATAGCGGCTTGTAATGGGTCATTCTTCAAGAATTTGAAAGTGGCAGCGTATTCTAAAGCAATAGAAGCTTTGGCAGCATTTTCTGAACTAGCAGACACTTCTTCAGCAGTGTAAGCGTCAACGGCTTCATTGATTAACTTATCGGCTTCATCATAACCTTCTGGGGTGTTCAAGTTGATCTTGGCAATGGCATCAAACAATAATTTGTCGGCACCAGTAGATTCTTCACTAATACCTTCAGGGTTAGTTTCAGTAACAAAAGCACCAAAGAATGAACCGATAGTAGAAGCAGAAGGCAAGTCAAGAACTCTGTTTTTCATGTTTTGTTCAACGATTTTAACAGAGTGTTTTTTCAAGACTCTTTCCAAGACTTGTTCAATGGATTTGTTGCTGAACCCACCGTAGATAGTCAATGCAGTCAAATCAAACATGGCGTCGGTATAATTTTCCAAGATTTCGTAAGAGGTAGCACGACGTAAAACACACTTGGTGTAGTCAGGCTTCAACTTGATAGCTTCCGTGGTGTCTTTAATGACGTTTTCATGATCATCTAAAGCGGCATAACAAGCACTTCTGTTACTGTAGAAAACAGGATCAATCTTCAATTTTAAGGCAGCTGTGTAGTAAGCAATAGCTGGGACGTATTTTTTAGCCTTGAATTCGGCATTACCGTCTTCTTTCAATGCTAAAGCCCACTTTTCCTTTTCTGGGCCTGTTAATTTAGAAATAGTGTCTTCGTCAATCTCTGGTAAACCGTCTTTACCAACTGGGTAAATCTTAGTACCGGTAGTAGAAGCAGCAGCATCAGTTGATCCAGTTGCAGATTCTTCGGTCTTAGACTTCTTCTTCTTCTTGTTTTTCTTTTTCTTTCCAGATTCTTCTTTTGTGTCAGATTCCTCGGTGGCAGTTTGTTGCTGATTTAACAAATACAAAGCACCAACAGCAGATACACCAGCCACAGCGGCAGCAATGGTGATCAAAGTTTTGTTCCGGCTGAAAAAATTGGACGAGCTATCTAATGCAGACATTTGTACCTTAGGATCCAGCTATATCAATGGATATTATTTAAAAAGGAATAACGAAGCTAGATAAAAAGAGTATTCAAATCTACTTTTTTTTTAATGACAGTTTTTCACTGGTTCAAAAAAAAACTTTGATGAAGATTTTACACAGAACCCGAACTCAAAAAGTGGTTGGCGCACGTAGGTCGTTTTTCAGTTATGTAGAGGGTCCTAGCTTATAAAAGCATAAGAGGGTATGTATTTCATAAATTTGTTCATAAGCAATAAAGTTTTTGAGACACCAGGCGTTGGTGTTACATATTTGGATTTTTGTTTCTCTTTCCACCTTATTCAAGATTATTATAGTATTGTTCGTGCTGTTGATATCTTCTGCGAGCACGACGGTGATCCGAATCGGTTTGATAGCTGGCTTCCCTCATGACGTCATCATATGTCGGAAGCGGGAGACTGTCAGTACTTGAAGCTTCGGAGTATGCATCGTTAGCACCAGCAGCTCCGCCATTTTGTCCACCGGTGGGGCGAGCTGGGAGTTTTGGTGGAGGCTCCAAAGGTGTTGCAGCCGGAATTGACGTCTGACTATTTTTGCTGTGGAGAGAGGGATTGACCGAAGCATTGGACTGTAACGAGCTGGTCATAGCAAGACCACCGAGTACCTTAATTTCGTTGACTTGAAGGTCAACGTATCGTAATTTTTTACTGGTTTCGGCTTGATTGTTAAAATCAGCAACTTTTTCACTCGAAAAGCCTCCAACTACCGTTAGTTTATATTTCCGTTGAATATTGCAGGTCCTGAATGATGGTGAAAGGTAATCAGGAAGAACACAATTGGTGAAGTACTTCTTGGGGATCTCCAACTCAAAGATTCTATTTGCTTCATTGGTTGTGCTGGTAGAAGAGGAACTCTTCAGTTTTTTGCAGTTCTTTAAATCGAACTTCAAATTGTCATATGTGTTGTTGCAAATGGTTATAACATCATCGTGTTTGGATTTGTGTATCTCGTTTATAGACCCGTCGGTTTCAAGAACAGATACAATGGTGGTAGATGTTAATTCCACAATAAGCCTTTGAAGGTAAACCACACCTAGTCCATTACTTTCTTCCGGTTTACCAAATTCTGCTAAAGAGTACACGGACGGATGTATGGATGACACTAAATAAAGCTTGAATGAAGGTGGTTTTGTGGGTATTAAAAATGCAGGATGTCTGAATCTAGCCTCAAATGAAAATGGCACGTCAGAAACGTTCACTTGTGGGTAACTATTACTAGACTGCGAGGATTTCCGAGGCAAAGGTGGAGGAATAGAACTACCCACAGTGCTTGGAGGTGTATCAAAAAGTTTCAGGAAAAATCCCTTCTTTTGTGGTGCTATTTGGAAAGAAGGCGTTGTGGGTAATGATTTTTCAGGTGGAGCAACTTTCATCCCCACGATTTCAGGAATTCTATTCTTGAACACAATCTCTTTACGTACAAAGACCTCTCTGTACTCTTCGTAATCGCCACTTTCTATAAGTGGGACATTATGGCTATCCAAGTCCAACGGCAAGAAAATGAACGGATCAAAAGCTCGAGGATTGACTTTTAAGAATGAGGATCTTTTACAAGTTACCTTCACAAAGTACTTGATTGACGCAAAATCACCCACTCCACTCAATGATGGAGGCAACTGGCTTGTTGTGTGGTACGCATGTGAGCTAGTTGCACCAGTGTTGTTGTGTTTGTTACCGTTGCCATTGGTTCCAGCAAGATACTGAGAAGCCATATTTCTTACCATTGCAGGGTTGAAATTACCATTGTTTATCTTCAAATCGAGCTTCTTAGCATTGAACAGGACCTTGTTAGTCACCCCCAGAAGTTTCACACACGCATTATTCAATGGAAGCTTAAATTGAAATGGATACGTATAAGTACCTGGAGTCAAAGTGAACTCTTTAGCATTAGATACCTGTCTGACATTACCTGGTGGGAACACGATTAAAGTGTCATACAAAACCTTGTGGATGTCCTGGATAATCTTATCTTTGCGTTCTTTCTTACCATTGCTCGGACGTGGGATATTTAATTCTGTTTTTGATATACCTTCTAATTTCACCTGGATATAGTTCAAGGAAATCGAACCAGTGACCGTAAGTTTGACAGTACCAGATAAAATGTCGTAATTGGTGAAGGTACCACCAGACTCCGAACGGTCAATCTCAATTTTAACATCACAATTGACCATCTGTGATAGTTATTTTGCTGTTGCTGTTAAGTATTAATAATTTTTACTGATACAGTATTTTTTATCTTTAGTATCGGCTTGTCCCTCTACCGTAAAAAGCACACGACGACAATGTCGGATGTGGCACAGAATTAAAAAAAAAAGTGAGCAACACACTAATGTCGTGGCCACCTATTTTAGGTGGAGATGAAACTTTTCCAATTGAACATCTTTATGTTAATTTCTTCCATCGGCAGAAGTAAATTAATTAAACCATCATTGATCAGTACAAGACTTTTCACAAACTCAATTAGAATGTCTGCTCCAGCCACTACCCAAATTCAAATCGTTAAAGAAGGTGACGGTAAAACTTTCCCAAAGCCAGGTGATGTAGTTACCATCGAATACACTGGTACTTTAGAAAACGGTAAAAAATTCGATTCTTCTCGTGACAGAGGTAAGCCTTTCCAATGTACCATTGGTGTTGGTCAAGTCATTAAAGGTTGGGACACTGGTATTCCAAAATTGTCTGTTGGTACTAGAGCCAACTTGACCATTCCAGGCCACGAAGCTTACGGTCCAAGAGGATTCCCAGGTTTGATTCCTCCAAATGCCACTTTAATCTTCGACGTTGAATTGCTTCAAGTCAACTAAGCGGTAGACAGATAAAACTGCCCATGAGTCAATTCAATGACGTTTGTTTAGATTGATATTACGCTTATATAATCTTTTTATTCTGAGATTTATATACGCTACCTTGTAAAGATGCCCTACTTGGCACGCCAGTAGAGCTTATTATTGTCTTTGATGTTTACATCGCCGACCACTGGAAGCGTTGGTAACGACACTTTGTATTGCATGTCAAAAACTTTCAATTGGGGCAACTGGATGATGCTTTCAGCAGAGTTGTATGTGGCAAAATACTCTAACTGGAACCGATTGAATGGGAGAACTGGGAATTTAGCTTGTACGAGTGGGTACATATTCCTGCGATCATCGAAGTTCCACACAAACCGTTCATTCTCGTCTGATAATTTGCTTGAAAAGGTAAAGATTCGAGGGGTAGGGTTCTCTATGATATATTTCAATTTGACAGTTTTTTCAGCTTCTAGCTTTTCCACTGCAAGAAGAACTCGGGGATCTGCAACTGGTAACATGATCTCCCATTCTTCAGTTTGAAGCATATTGGTGTCTGCAGAACCGCTTCTCTTCCATTCGACTTCTGCTGACGCTATGACTGTGACGTTCCGTTGAGACACTCCGTTCTTGCTCTTAGTGGTGAAGAGCCTCTGCTGAGACACTCCAGACTGCGGCAATAACCCTACAATAATGTCAGGTTGTTTTGGACGGATATTGTGCACGATGTTGACAATCTCCAAAGGTTCATCTGGCTGTGCATAACGTACTAGCTGGTCGATCAATGTGAGGTTACCCAGCCAGACCCTAGTTACTATGGGCATCGATAAGTGGGATTGCTCTTGTTCATGCAAGATAAAAGGGCTAGGCATATCACTATGGGTATCTTCTCTGTACCGTGGACTTACAGAAAACTTGGTCTCGAATGGTGTGTTGATCACTTTAAGCGTAAATTGGGCAGTTTCATACACCAATAATGAGTCTGACGTTGGTGTGGTGTTTCCTTCACCGTTCTCCTCCTCGTCCTCCACTACTATAGCCTTGAGATCTAACACTACCAGGTAAGATTTCTGTGATTTTTTCAATTCTTCTTCTGCCAGTAAAGACGTGCTATGAACGGCCAAGAAAAGATTGACTTGTTTTTTGTCACCTGTTGCAAGAACAAGATCTTCGTCATCTTTCAAACTGTCCCAATTCACCTTTGGATTAATTAACTCAGGTGAATCTTCATTGCACACTATTTTCACTCTGGGTGATAATGATATATTCTTGTAATTCACCTTGGAGTCGGCCTTAAAGTGGATATCCAAAGGAAGACAAAGCCTTTCGCCCACAATAATGGCTTCAGCTCCCGGGGATGCCATGGTAACATCAATATCTGGCTCTATAGGTGACACCGTTACTTTACCTTCAGTGGAAGGTGGCAACGAAACAGGAACGCTAGTGAGTTTATTGTCCAAATATCTGTAGAACCACTGGTAACCGGACCCTTTGACGGTATGCCCATAATTTCCTGATATGGCAACCTCAACTTTCTTTGAACCTTCAATCGTCAATGTAGCATCCACAGATATTGTTTTGACCTGGTAAGTGCCTGATTTTTCTGCTTCTTGTTTGAGTTGCAAGACCTTGAAGTCACCATCAATGGCCAAGTTTGCCTTAGTGTCCTGTCCATAAACGATCTCCTGTAAAACAGCGTCTTTTACAGACGCATCATGAGTAACTTCTATGTCTTTCAAGCCACTGGCCCCAGCCACCTTCTTGTCTGTCAACTCGTATTTCACTGAGATCTTATTCACACACAAGGAAGTGGCGACATTCTTACCAGAAGTGTCTTTCAAGTTGTTGAAATTCACCTTTGGAGTCAATTTTATCTGGCATACAAGCGTGTCAAAAACCGAAGTTTGTCCTTGTCTACCATTGCATTTCTTTCCGTCTGCAAAAAGGGTATCGAGCTCAAAGAATTCTGAGCCATAATCCAATTTATTGGAAAGGCTAGTGAAGTCATGCTCAAATGGCCCTGTAGCTGTCAAACTCTTAAGAAAAGCCTCGTCATGCTTTCCAAGCTGGCGATAGCAAGCTATGATACGTGATATTATCTGATTATTCAAGGCACCCCATGTGTGTGACCCTTCCGTAGTTTTATTATAATACTCCACAGCCTTCTCGTATTTTCTTGCAATGAAATGTTCTTCTGCAATCTTATAGCAAATATACTGGTAGCTGCTTTCACCCTTCTGAGACTGTGAACTCATTAGAGAGGCTGCTTTTTCTAGTAACTCTAACCTCTTTGTTTTAACTTCATCATCTGTACGATAAACCTCCAAGAAATCTAGCTGCTTGGGCTCTGAGACGTATGAGCTGCAAAGGAATGATTCTGCCTTGGTGTAAACAAGTGCTGGATTTAATATAATATCCAAGGTGCCATCTGTGAACTTAATACCACCATAATACTCAATAGCCCTGTAGTTCCGCCGCTTGTTGTTAAATGTTGCAATATTGGCAGATGAAAGTATGGATTTAGGAAGCTTGGAAAGTAGTTCACCTAACCACTCATACTGAATGGATACCCACTGGTTTATTTCTATTTTGCCCTTGGTGGTATTGCTAACGTTGAGTATATGAGCAGCGTGTTTCCTCAATGCAGTGATTGGGTCTTCAAGTGATAAGTAAGACCTAACAATGTGGAATGCCAAAACATCTGTCAAAGTTCTGAACTGTACGTAGAGCCGTAAATCGTGGCTTGACACCTTATCTTTCGAAAACTCAAAGAAGTTCTCCTGTACAATTAAGATTAAGTTCTGATATGCTAGCTCGAGGCTATGGATAGATGTTTCTAGGTTGTGGGGGTGTGTGTACTGGCCTATCACTGCTTGTTTGATCAAGTTCCGGGTTTCGAGGAACTTGGGTGTTAGCTCTATCGTGGTGTCAATATTATTGGAAGATGGGATGGAATAATACTTCTTATTCCGCTGTTTAATTTTCATTTCTATGGCCTTGTAGAATTCAACAGCTGTGTTTTTCAAACTGGAACAAAGGCCACTTATGGCTACCTCACACTCTTTTTCAAAACTATGGTTGCTGTTCAAGTATAGCACCCCTGTGAGCCTCGTAAGTCCTGTCAATTGTCGAATCTTACTCACACGAGGTTCATCTTCTTGGACAGATTCCGACTCAGAAGTGAGAATACACACATATTTCACCCCAAGTGCTGCATAGTTCTCTTTGAACCTGTTGATTTTGGCCACGAGCTCGTCGTCACTGCTATCATCGGCCGGTAATGGGAGTATTTGAATGAATGCAAATGGCTTAAACTGGCGATATTTCTGGAACCATTTGGCGGATAGAATGCCATTGGGGAATAATTCCGACTTCACGTTAAACGGTGAGAGCTTGGAGTGTTTCTCTGACTCTTTGAAATCAAGTAGTTCGTCAAGGAGTTGGGTGTCGTCTCCAACATGTTTGTGGAACAGAAACTTAGTGTTCAGAAGCCTGTTCTTTAGAATGGAGTTGTCCCACTTAGAATCGTCCAATTTATATGGGTCAAGTTGAGCGTCAATGCCTCGCGTTATATCGCTGTCTTCTGGTACTTGTACCACTATCAATGGAACGAAGATATCTAGAAATGCAGGATCATAATTATTCATTTCCTTTGCTAAGTGATAAACAGGTAGGAGATCAAAATAATGCGAGTAGAAAAAGAAATAGAAACCGTTGCGAGAAGTAAAAAAATTGAATCTAACTCATCTTTTTTTACTAATCAATAAACTTGCCATGTCAGACGACGTTATTAATGCCAACCCCACCATCATAAACGTTGAAGATTTACCCACACGGTTGGGATCTACCGAACTGGTTTCCAAGACTTCAAAAACCTTACTTGTAGAGGATTTCAAATCGCTTTCACTTTTGACCCCAAATGTCACTGGATTTGATTTGACTAACACATCAGTGCCAGATTTAGTTAGTGACGATTCCGATAGCGATATAGCCATTACAGACGACGAGATAGCAGAAGAAATAGACTCACAGGAGATCTTTGACCTCATATCTTCCATTTCAGACCCAGAACACCCTTTAACTTTAGCACAATTGGCAGTGGTCAACCTTCCAGATATTCACATTATACCCAAGGACAATGGTCTCACCGAAGTACTTATTAAAATCACTCCTACCATTACACATTGCTCTCTTGCCACGTTGATCGGATTGGGGATCAGAGTCAGATTGGAAAGGTGTTTACCACCAAGATTTAGAATCAAAATCTTGGTGAAAGAAGGTACTCATCAATCAGAAAATCAAGTCAATAAACAATTGAACGATAAAGAAAGAGTGGCAGCCGCTTGTGAAAACGAACAGTTGTTGAGTGTGATTCTGCAAATGTTAAGTTCTTGCAAATAGAAGGATAACCCAGGAATAATTTGTATATTTTTAATTGTACATTAGGCGTTAGTTCATTAATATTATAAAAAGGAACTGAATTTGATCATAAAATATTCTTGTCTCAGTTGAGTATACTATACAAGCGATAAGCCTCTGTTTGTCCATATGTGATGACCATGGAGGATGCGTCAAGTACGATAAACTTGAATATAAATCGTTTGATAAAGTCCATCAACTTGAATGCTTTCCCGTCTTTATGGTTTAATCGTAAATGGTGCAATAACCTATCAATAGAATGGGATAAGATCGATATTTGGTTGTAGTAATCGTATTTGTTCTTCTGGATTTCTTGTCTTTGACTAAGTGAGTAAGTAGCAAACACAGGAATTGGATTAAATGATGGATGTTTTAAATCACTGTTATCAGGGGAAGTGATATTCGAAGATCTTCTGCTTTTGGAAGGATTCGAACTGACAGTACCAGTGGTACTAACACTGTTTCTGGCACTATATGGTAAGCTTGGAAGCGACACATTAGAATTCATCGAGCTTGACAGTTCCCTATTCTTCTTTATTTTGTTGTAAATACGAGATTTGGAAAGTAAACTGTTCAAGGCTTGTTGTTTCTTGTGTTCTTCTTCTTTGGGTTCTGCCTCCTCATCTGGTATGTCATTAAAAAGTGTGGAGTTAGTCATATTAGTATTATTAGTGTAAGTTGAATTGGAATTGGCAATGATGGCATTAGTATTATTAAGTGTGGCATTAGTGGAATTATTATTACCGGAACCGGCCCCAATGAACGACAGGAACCGTTTTCGAGTTGGAATATTCTCTTTGGAACTGGTGGAGCCTCTTTTGGAGTTGCTGTTATTAGCAGATCCGTTGAGACCGTAAACGTTGGAATGATTAGATGTGGAACTGCCATTATTATTGCTATTATGGGAAAAAAACGATAGATGTGTTCTCAGGGATGCCGCCGACGACTGGTTGGATATGGTACGGTTTAATGACTTGCCCTCGTCCATGTTATAGTCGTCAGTTTCCTCATCGGTCTCTTCTTTAACCGAAAAGTCGGTATTATATTCAGTGGGAAAAGAATTGCGAGCTGGTGCATCGTAGAACTTGTACGCCAACAACAATTTCTGGTAATATAACAATACCGTTTCATCTAGCGGTTTGGAGAAGTCAGAAATCTCTGCCTCCAACATGCTATTTATTTCGGTCAACATCGTCACTTTTAATTTCATATCTTTGACCGACACATTATCTCTTAACCATATATCACAGGGAAAGGCCACGTCGGGTAAAATTTCACGGGTATTCTCAGTAGGATTGGCGTTCTTGGGAGACAGCAGTAAAATGGTTTTGGGAGATTCCACATTCAATAAGTTGTTTATAAATTGTTTGATATAGTCGAATTGGGAAGGATCTAAAGGAATCGATAGCGATAACGACTGGAACCGCTGCGTGGCAGTTTCATAGCCTGCTGGTTCAACCGACATCTTGTGTTGTGTATTTGAAGAGCCCACTGTGAATCTGGACGGTAGGTTAACTAGAATTAAGTATTCAAAAGAAAAAAAACTTAAGGCTTAAAAAAAAAAACAACACAATAAAAAAAAACTCCTTGTTAGACACTTTCTGAAGCGCAATGAGACGGCGTGATACAAGTAAATAAAACACGTCTTTAAAACCTACAAAAATGGGGTAGACGGCTAAGGGAAAGAAAGGAACTGTGAGTAATGAGCAGAAATCTACAACTACAAAAAAAAAAGTGTAGAAAAGAGGCAAGGCTGATAGCTTTGTGGCCCGGCAATTTCACCGTTTAAGTAACCATTTTTTTTTAGTTTTTTTGGTACCTGTTTGACACTAATAAAAAGGCTCGCTTGATAGTAGTTTTCTTCGGTAATGTGATTTTTTGTCGTCAAATTATTGGTTGGAACACGTCTTCTTTTTCATTTCTGCAACTACTGTGCGGTCTGCTGTATTTTAGTGAGGGCTGGCTGTAGCACCTGAAGTGATAAAGTATGGAAACTTAAAAGCAATGAGCGAAGAATGCGAAAAACAAAAAAAGAAAAGCCAGTGCGACATTGTCATAAAAAATTACCGTTTTAGACATTAGACCTAGTTGTTAATGATGGTTACAAACAAGAAACCCAAGTTCAAATTGGACTTGAAGATCAATGAATTATCCAACATTCCACAAGTGAGTGGTAATTGTTACCTTGAAGTCCTGATACGAGATAAAAATCGAATTAACTCACTCTCGTTTAAAGGGTTTTCCCGGATAAGCCATGCGCTGAGCAAGAATAGTGATAATGATGGTGATAAACTGCCTAATGGTACAGAATTGGTGTCCAGTGAACTGTCGGATGCAGCTACTTCCAAGGGTACTGGTGGAAACATAACAGTGGTGACCTCCCATAAGAGAATTCATAATTTTAAGTGTAGCTTCAATTATAGAATTGGATGTAACTTGAAATTTGGATTGAAGCGGCGTGAAAATTTAATAGCTGATAAATACTTGCTTATAAGAGTGTTCTACGTCGGCGAGAAGCACAAGGAGTTTGGAGTACATCATGCTAGCAATAAGCTAGAACTTGGGAAACTTGAAATCAATCTATCCGAGTATTTAAACTTCAATGAGCCACTTACTTCCAAATACTTATTAAAAGATTCCAAAGTGAACTCCATTCTTAGTGTAACCATTCACCTTGCGGAACTCCCTGCCAATTTTGACTTTCATACCCAGTTACAAGTTAGTGATAACGGTTCGTCAACCGCGTCTTCAACCACTGCTCGTGAGCGAACTCCAACTGAAACTCGGCCTGGTACTTCTAGCACGCATTATAATGTTCCTCAGTTTGAACGACGCAACATCTTCGGCGGCTTAAATGATGTTATAGGGGCTGAAAATAAGGACAGGGGTAGTTCCGATAGTTTTCAACGAGACCTGTCGCCTGGTAGTGCAGACGATTACAAGAAAAGAGGACAGTTTAAAAATGATGCCAACGAATCCAGGTCCCAGCTGAAGCTGCAAGCCAAGAGCTACGATCAAGGAATCTTGATAGACCCCATAATAAATGGGTTGTACAAGAAAATCTTAGAGTCATCTTGGGACCCTAAACTTCATACGCTTTTAGAATTCAGTCCGGAACATTGCATTAATAGTATCTTCGATAACAAATCTGAAGAATGGAAACAGAAGCTCAAGGATGATTTGGGTGACCAGAGAGAGGATGAAGAAGAAGTGAGATGCATAAATGGATTAATCAACGAAACAAGCTATAGAGATGATTTGAAAAGTTGGAACATTAATGTGAAGAATCAAACCCCTTCTACCTCCTCCGAAGTTTAGTGGTTAAACGACTCATCATGGTCTCATATCCCTTGGATAGCTTACTTCTCTGTGTCAGGTCTGGTATCATAGGCATGTTTGGAAGCAGAACTGATTTTTGAACGAATTGGGGCTGTTCATTTCTTTGTGTCTGGGTTGGGAACGTCAAAAAGGCTGGTCCAGTTTGATGAGCCAAAGGCTTTGTTGATGCCATATTTGTTATCGCAGTGGGGGAACCGTCATAACTGTTTTCATTAGTGAACATTTGTTGGATTTCAGTCAACAAGAAATCAAGTTTGAGTTCAGTACTTGCTTGGTGTTGAGGTGATAGTCGCTTATAAGAAGAAACCATACAGTCTTCAAACAGGTCTGAATGATACCCGAGGTCTGAATCGGAAGAAAGAGAGTCTCCTGTGTCATAAAGACTTTCACCGTCGGACACTGAATTGGCCAATGGACTAGAAAAATACGGCATGGAGGAGCAATAGTCACAGCTTTCGAATATCACGTTCCGGCAACGTCGCCTATAGCATGTCAATCGTCTTGTGTCCTTATAACCTTTGAATTGGCCATGGTTAATGGTAGCAAATTGTCTTTGGGGCAGTAATGGTGGCCTTGACCTTGACTTTTTCAAAAAAGAAGAATTCAGGTATGCAGAACTGGTTCTTGAGGCTTGGTGTCGGTAGGTCATACGCAACCAAAGTAATCTAGCAACGATAATTAAGCAAATTAGTAATAACAACTTTTGTCAATAGGTATTACACAGATAAAGAAAGTTATTGAGGGTTTACAAATAGATAGCAGGACAATCTCCATTTTGAAAATTTTTATTAGTATTATACAAATAACCCTATGTTGCGTACTCCTGTAAAGTTCATACCATCTCTACTTAGTCACCTAGCTGTCATTGGAATGGTGAGATTGGTTATTGTTTGAACGACGGTTGTTGTTGCCGTTGTTATTATTATTGTTATAATGACCACCTCTTTGATTATCATTGCGTCTTCCTCCTCTATAGTTATTGTTCCCGTGGTAGTTGTTGGATGTGTTGTTACCTCTTCTCCTTTGGTTTTTGTTTCTTTGCTCTATGTTCAACATGCTCTGTTCTTTAGCGTGGTCCATGGTCTAGAATATTTGTTAGTAAACCTAATCTCACTAATTTGTTTCGTTTATCGATACATACTTGTTCCGGTAATCTTAAGTACTTGATATGAATACCTTTCACGTATAATTCGGGAATCTTTGTGAATTCTTCTCCATTTGCTGACGTTTGAATGACTTCACTCAATGTCAAGTTCATCCAAGAATCGCAGTTTGTTAATAACCCATTTACCGTTTCCCCATTTTTCAATTCCACCAATATTGGCTGGGACTTTGCTGATGTCAATAAATACAATGGTAACTAGGAATATGTTAGTACGACAGTTTCTCAGATTGATCTGTTAGGTAGTTCAGGTTGTACGTACCATTTTTGCTATAGACTCTTTTCCTTTTTTTTGAGAAATTCGAAATTTCGTTGAAGAGATTTCTGCGGCCGCGCAAAACTGTTGGAACAAAATAATAGCTGCAAAAAAAAAGAGATTTAAGGGTACAGTAAGATTAAGCGTTATAAATGTAATATTACACGAAATAATCGAGAAAACAGGGCAAGGATTTTTATAATCAAAAGAAGGGTGATAGAGTAAACAAACAATGCAAATAAATCCCGAATAAATCAGGCCAAAAGCCAGTTTCAAGCCTCTTTTTCATCTTGTGGGGGAGCAGACATTCCTCTCAAAGTCAATGGGTAATGTTCAGCGCTGTCCTGTTCATCATCAGCTTCATTATCACCTAAGGTGAACCCAATATAGTCATCAGATTCAAGGCCCTGTTGAGCATCTTGAATGGAACCCAAATCACCCGGTGTCATAAGTCCAAGCTTGCCTCTTGGAGACCCTGGCACCGATAATGGTCTAGTTAATTTTAAGTTGCTGTTGTTTTGTTGGAAAGGATTAACTCCATTCTTGAACTTATCTGGGTATGCTCTCTTCAACGAAAGTTGTCTGGCTTTGACGTATTCCAATCCCATTCTCTTCCAGTCTAATAAATCACTTAATCTCTCAGTTCTATTTCTCTGATTGATTCTTTGTCTTCTAGTTTTCTGAGTGAAATCGAACATTTGGTCAGTCAATTGATTGATGGACTCATCGACTGATTTCATTCTTCTGTCGACAATGTAGATACCATAATCACTGGTATTTTCAATTAAGTCTTCCATGTAACAACCAAACCCTGAAAGGTTGGTAGTGATGGAAGGGACTCCCATAACGGTACATTCAGCAGGAGTGTAACCCCAAGGTTCATAATATGAGGGGAAAACACCTAAATGACAACCTCTGACGAATTCATCATAATCCAATGATAAGATAGGATTATTGGCATTCAAGAATTCTGGGTGGAAGATGATTTTCACTCTGTCTTCTGGTTTATTAAATAACTCCACTCTTCTGATTTGAGTTAAAACAGGATCAGTAGAATCATCAATCATGTTATGAGTGACAATTGGAGGTAAGCCGTCTCTCTTCAAAGCGAAGATTCTTCTTTTCAATAAGACCCTGTCTGCAGGCTTGATCAATTCGTCAATAGAAGGAACTTCATTTCCACCAGTGTTATGAGTGTTATGCTTGTTAGGGAATCTTGCACAATGTTCGAAAAGTCTTTCACCAACTTTCTTTTGCACTTCTTCGATGGTGTTTTCCAATTGCTTGATAACAGCTTGACCCTTCAAAGTCTCAACCGTGTACGACTGGGTTTTTCCAGGCATGATAATGAATGCAACCACGGTAATCTTAGAACCGGCTTCTTTCAACCTATGGTTCAATCTAGCTAAAGCTTCAATGAAGAAATCACATCCTTTGTTTCTAAATTCGTATCTACCAGCAATGAAGAAGTATAAGGTATTATCTAAATCAAAGTCGTAATTACCATAGAAATGGCCCTTAACGAACTCATTGATTTTTTCTTTCTTCAAAGCATGCAAGTTTTGAAATTCATGCACTGCTTGGAATTTTACCACATTCAACCCATTGGGTAAAACACCATCCGGTTTCCGTTTCAACAAGTGCTCAGATTCAAAAGCAGTGATATGACTGACAGTGGTGAACACATCAGCCGAGTGAGCAGCTGACCTTTCAATGCAGTATCTGTGGTAAATACCTCTCTTACCAGCCTCAGCATCCACATCAAAATTGGCCAAATTATTGTAGAAGTCTGTGGAACCAGCACACAAGTATCTCCCCAACAAGGTGGCGTGAGTAGTGAAAATGGTGGTGACATCCAACTTTCTCTTCCTACATAATGGCAAAGCAACACCTGCTAACCATTCGTGGAAATGACAAACGACAGCTCTTTCCCTATCATGGAAAACCAATTCACCCAAGAACCATGCAACAATGTACCCCAACAAAATAGCGTCACTACTCTCTTGGTCATGGTCTGGAGTAGGGATCCCAGCTATATTCCACAAATCGGATTTCCATTCATTAAGGTGTTGTTGGGCCAGGTAAATATCAAAGAGCAATACTCTTGGAGCGCCTTCAATTAACCATCTACCGTATAACCACCTGATTCCTCTTTCACTCATATTTTGCAAACTTTGCAAGATCTTGGGATCCTTGACAGGTAATTCTTCCACCTCAATTTGAGCAGAATTGTAATTCAATGGGCCAATTAACGTATATCTTTCCCTATACTCTGCCACGGTAATTGGGGCCTTGGATTTTAAAACGGAATAAATTCCACCCACTTTATGGGCCACCTCAGTGGCCACTTCAAACAACAAGTGGCTTTGGATATCTCTAGCCATTATAACTCAACAACAATAGTCACAATTCGAAAGCAAAGTAAGTTGTGTCCACTTTTTTTTAAATTTTTAAGGGGAGGAAAAAGTTACCCAGCGTTTCCCTAAAATTAATCCCAAATATTATCTCCAACTGGGGTAATTTTGCACACAATTTTTATGCACACAAATATTTTTTTTTTTGCAAATCAGTGCACCTAATACAAAGGGTTAACAGGGTTTAAAGGTGCGGGACGGCGACGTATTTATAGATTTAAAAGGAATTTTAAGTTTTGTCAAGTCCGAACTTGGTGATCATTAAACAATCAGATTAACTAGATGTTAGATTTGTAGAGATGCAGGTCTTTTTGCGTCACCCCACACAACTATTTTTTTTCAGTTTTACGATTGTTCTTATTTTAGGTTAAATTTTTCGGTCGATGACTCTGCGTCCATCATACCACCACTTTTTCTATAAAATTGGTATGTGCGGTCATTGTGGAGCAGTTTGCCTAGACGGCAATCATTCAATCGTCAAAAATTAGATTGCTTAGTCTACTTACCGATCTTGTGATTTGTATACCTTACCATTTCAAGTGTCTATTGTCGTTCTATTACCTGGTAATGACTATTTACTGATGAAGGACAGCTCAGTTGTCCATCTGATCATCCTCTTCTTCGCTTCCACTGCTTTCGTCACCAGCAAATGGATCGCTGCCGGTTTTAAGCCCTGGTCCGAGCCATTCATTGTCGTTGTCGTTCTCAGAATCAGAGTCAAGGTCCATGGCATCTGCATATTCTGTTTCTCCTTCATCAAATCCGTCAAATTCGTCACTCTTGTCTTTGTTTCCCACGGCAGCTCCTAAAAAGCTAGTCAATGCTCCGTTATTCTTGGATATCTTAGACACATCTTTGGAAATCTTGTTAATGAATCTAGTCAAAAGTTTCAATGCATGGCTAAAGTCGTGTCTATGATTACCAATATATTGACCATGGCTCACCAAAACACTTTTTATCCATAACATATTGAACTCCAAATGAATGGAGTCAATAGACTTCTCTCCGATGAATCTTAAGAACCGTTCCAAGTACACATTAGGTACATCTTTGGCAACTAAACCAATATTCTTGATGGGGATGGAATCATATACCAACCGGATATACTTGACTTCATTCAATCTGAAACTCATGATTAATGCTTTAAGGTAATCCTTTTCTGCCAACGTATCCATAATGGCTTGTGGGGTTATGTCGATGTCTAATTCAAACGGATCAAAACTCAATTCGTTGTTGACAGAATAGATCAAAAGACCCTCTGTAGACCCGGCTGCAAAAGATGAAACTGTAGGGCTGAACTTGATAGAACTAACTTTGATGCTGGGCCTGGTGCTACGAAGACTTGGGTCTCCTTTATGTGATCCAGGTAATGAAGTATCCAATCTGTCTTCCAAATCACTGTTTTCACCATCTCTGTCTATGAGTTCGAGAGATCCCCCTTCTTTAAGATTCTTACTGTTTAACTGCTCAAGGGTACCATCCAATCTCATGTTCTCTGAAACTTTGAACTTCTTTAATAACACTTCGTTTTCACAGTCATAGAGACAAATGGAGTTATTGTTCCCAGCGGCGATGATGAAGTTCCCGTCAAACGAGTAGTCGATAGTAGTGAAATATTTGGATCTAGCTGAATTCTTAGACTCAAACCGGTCTTCCAAATGTCTTCCACCAATGATATCTCTTTTACCGTCGATCAAATGCACTTGTTTGGCGTCCTCTACGTCAAACGTTAAAATGTGACCATCCAACGTACTTATAGAAACTTCTTTGGAGTCTGGTCTCATGGCAATGCTCAAAACATCAGATTGAATTTCAATAGGTTCCACTTGTTGAGACCTGCTGAAAATATTCCAAATTCTTATAGTTCTATCCCAAGAAGCGGAAGCAAGTATGGAGTTTTCCACTCCAAAGGATAAACTTGATACTGGCCCTTCGTGTCCAGCTAAAGAGTCCAACAATTGACCTGTTTGCACGGACCACACGAAGATTTCGAATTTATCTTGAGATCCTGCTACCACCACTTCTCCATTGGGGTCAACTGCCAAACAGTTGAACTGAATTCTTTCAGTGGCGGTGAAGGTTCTGAAATTTCTATACCTGAGTAGGTCAAATGCTCTGACAGTCCCATCCAAAGAAGATGAGAATAGA
This sequence comes from Yamadazyma mexicana, assembly GCA_030569415.1. NCBI lineage: Eukaryota > Fungi > Ascomycota > Pichiomycetes > Serinales > Debaryomycetaceae > Yamadazyma > Yamadazyma mexicana. The sequence continues at coordinate 667,699 of JAJMLA010000005.1, forward strand.
ACTTGTCCTTTTTTGCTGAACTGTAAACCAGTAACGGTGGAAGTATGTTCTGTGAACGTCAGAAGACAGAACCCAGACCTAGTATCCCATACTTTAATTTTACCATCATCTGACCCAGTGATAACTCTGGACCCATCAGGGGAATAACAAATGCAGTTTATCGAGTCGAAATGACCCTGTTGCCTTAAGATGTATGATTCTGATTGCCATTCGTACACCAATAATTGTCCCAACTTGGATGACCCAAATGCCAACCACTCTCCCGTCTTGTTAACCAGAACAGTGTTGATAGAGTTTTGGCCCATTGAAAGCTGTTGTACCAACGTAAACTCTGGGAGCTCATATATTCTGAATTCTCCATTACTGAATCCCACCACTAACAAGTTTGATTGTGGGTGGAATGTAGCACATCTTACACGACCATCAGCATAAAAGAAATTTTTAGCGGTGATTCTCCAACTCATGTGCTTCCGACGTTTTGGCTGTTGTTCTTGTTCGCTTTCTTCTTCACTCTCTTCTTCATTTTCTTGTTCACTTTCTTCACTTTCCTCATCGCTGCTTTCTTCACCCGGTCTTTCAGTGTATTCCCATCTGAATAATGCACCGTCTTTACTGACAGTATAGATCTTCTCTTGTGAGTCACTAAAGAAGGCGGCCACTACATTGTCTCTGTGACCTGCCAAAGTCATCGCCACTTCACTCTCTTCAGATTGCAATGAATGTAATCTGGAAGTCATATCTTTAGAAGTAGATATGAAAAATCTCAGATCTTTGGACCATGAAACCGATGTCACATCACTATAGTGCCCGGCATACACTCGATGGCGCACGAACGGAGCAAATTGCCTATCTTCTGTGTAATCTGGAGTCTTCCACACCTGCACAAATCTGTTACATGCAATTGCAAAGTATTGACCACAAGGACTAAACTTCAAGTCAAGCACTTTGTCTTTGAAGTTGAAATGATGCAAAACGGTTCTGGCAACAAAGTTCACCAAGATGGCTCTTCCGTCTTCATCCACACTCAAAAGGAGGGTTCCTTGTTTGTTTAATGCTATTCTAAACACATCTTTTCTGTGCTCGTAGTTAAATGTGAAAGATTCGTTTTTGATGAGATCAAAACACGTCACTCTATTCCCCACTGGACTTAATAGCTTGGTCCCATCTTCAGTGAACTGTAAATTCCCCTGTCTGTAGACGGTCCCCAATAAGTTGGAAAACTTGAAGTCTGATTTCATGTATGTACAGGTCTCTTAAAATTGAAAAGTAGGTATGTGATGAGATGGGTTCTTTTTTTTTTAGTTTCGCATCTCATTGATTTTTTTATTACCTGTACACGCACTGTATTTAGATTTTATTGCATTTACTTTGCTTGTAGTTTAATAACGTTCAAATATGAGTGGACTATCGAGCCGTGTGTTGAACATGAAGTTCATGCGGGCATCTGACCCAGGTAAGAAACTGGGATCCACTGATGACCAGCAACTGAAAGTGAAGGATTCATCCGAATGGGCTCTTCGAGACTCCAAAACTATAATTGCAAACAATCTGCCCAAGCTAATACAATCAGTAGGATATGGTGATATACATCGTTTTGATGACGATGAAGATAGCGATGCAGACGAGGAGAATGATGTAGTGGTACCAAAGACGGTTAAGAGGTCTTGGGGCAATGACAAACCTGAGTCTCAAGATGCCATAGAGTTCAGTTCAATCAAAGCATCTACGAAATCTACACAAACGAAACTGAAAGTATGTACATATGCTAAGGAAGTTACGGAAAACGATACTAACAAGAAGCAGAAATCCAAGAATACTAGTAGCCCTCCAAAAGAAGAAACAGTGGCATTACCTGATAACGTGACGGACCTCAATTCTAATGATTTCTTGAATAGTGTGTTCCAGCCTAAGAAACGACTGAATGAAGACACAACTGAAAAGAGTAAGAAGTTAAAGAAACGTAAAAGACTAGACAAATGATCACCATCCACCAGTTACTTTTTCTTCTTTTTTCCTTCCTTTCCTGTATTATTTTTCCCATTATCCAGCACTTTCAAAACGGCATTTCTGCCTGCTGAATTTATATGCTTAAACCGGTCTGGACCAAGGTGTACACCTCCAAACCACCGGCTGACTACTACCATGACATTCCAAACGTCCATCATAGTTAATAGATGCAATAAACGACCACCTGCAGCGGTTTCTCCATCATCATCACAGTCCTGGTATTGTACACCACCTGTGCCTTTGATCCGCCAAGCACTCATATTATGAGCGGCCTTAGCTATCTTTCTATCTGTGAGAAGAGTTTCAAAGTATTCTTGGGCCTCTTCGACGCTTCGTACTTCTCTGGCAAACCCAATGAATGTCGAGCCTCTGTCAACTATAGGCTCTGAAATTTCCCAGCCTTCAAATGGGTCTACTTGTGAAAGCTTCTCCTTCTTTGGTGACGTATCTTGCGGCCCCGTTCGTACTGGCTCTGGTTCAGGTCCCGATCGTATTTCTAGCTGTTTCACCTTATCTGCCAAGTCTCTATCATTATAGGTTTCCAACATCATTTGAAGCTCCGATAAGTACTCGAACATGCACACTTCTCCCTTTATGTACACTTGCAGCAATTTCTCCGTAAATTGACGCTCCAAGTACTTGGTGTCGCTATACTTGACGGCATTATCCACAATCACTTGTAAAATACTGGGAGGCTCGTCTGGGTACGCTAGTGGGAAAGACATCTGCAATTGAACGTCTTCATTCTCCGGCACTTTGAAGCTGTGAATCTGTGGAGCCTCCTCGTGTGTGCTATCGGGATAAATAGCATCTATGGCACTAAGCTCATCTATTAATTCTTCCTTAGTCATATAGCCATTAGAATAATTTCGCATCGCTGATTTCCCATCATAAACCATTCAAATGGCTGAAGACTTGAAACTGCAAGGCAATGCTGCTTTCGCCAAGAAAGAATATTCCGAAGCCATTCGGCTCTACACAGCAGCTCTTATAGACGATCCAAACAACTCAGTGCTATATTCCAATCGTGCTATCTGTTATTTGAAAATTGGGGATCACCACAAAGCCCTTCAAGACTGTGATGAAGGTCTTGCTAAAGTCGTCGATGAAAAGACCAAATCAAAGCTTTTGTTCCGTAAAGCCCTGGCTTTTGTGGGAATAGGCTCCATAAAGCTTGCAAAGCAGTATTTCCAGAAAGTCCTAGATATAGATCACGAAAATGTGCCTGCCAAAAGCGAACTAGCTAAGTTGCAAGATGATGCCATGGAGGGAGTGGTCAAGCAAAGAGTTGAAATACCTGTGCAGAAGGTCGATAAACTACCAGAGGAATATCAGAGGTACCTAGATGGCACACAGCCTGTACTGAACCTGCAAAAATCATCTACCAGCCCACCAATTAAAGAAAAGCTGGTTGCAAATGATGATGTGATAGCAAAAGAAATCGAGGAACTTTTCCCAAAAAACAGTAAGAAGAACTCTTCCACCACCCCAAATAAGCCCGAGGACGTTCCATTTGTACAGCGGTCTGCTACTTCCCTTTTAGCCACCCTCAAAACCATACCTGGTGCACAAAAAGATAAGGCCTACCTTTTTGTGATAAACCTTCCCGTTTCGGATATACAAGATAACTTCCATTATGGAATAGACCCGGAGTTCCTTTCATTCTACTTAGAGGCAGCAGTGTTTGTGTCCCTGAACAATGCGGTGGCTAATTGGCACCAATTAGTGCTTAATACATTGACAACACTTAGTGCCTTACCTCGTTATGAGCTTTCAAAGACTTTTTGCGAAGAGGAACACATAAAGATGTTGATGATCAATGTGCAAAGGCTTCAAGATCCTGAACTAGAACAAAAGTACGCTGAACTTCTTTCATGAAACATATATTGATCTATTTTTTTTATGCTTTTTTTGGGTGTGTGTGTGTATAGTAACACAAAAGAACACTCAGTAATTCTTGATAAGACCCTTGTGAAGGCCTTTTCTCGAAACATCAACAGGGTGTGGTTGTATCAAATCAGTGATAATATCAGGAAGGAAACTTTCAATGTCGAAATTGAAAACATGAATAGAAACCAATGGGACAACGAATATGAGGGCAAATGCACACATCATCAATAGGAACACGAAAAAGTATGTGTGAACGGCCCTTCTCATACGCCTCTTTTGTTTTTTGGAAAGAAGTCGTGGCCGGAGCTGACTAGATGGTTTCAACCAGAACAACATCATTGTATGCCATCTGTCGATATAAGGGATGAAAAGCAATGGAAATTGAGCAAATAGGATAATGTGTCCAATACACACATCGGCTGCAAAATAACTCATCTCTGCGGTTTTGCAAATTAATTCTCTGATAGGCTGTGTAAGCATGTGCCAACCTAGCCCAGAAGTAAACCATTTCCCTGACCACCATGCAATATTGGACTTGTCATTCCGGAATTCTCTTGTAACTAAACAAGTAACAAGGGTCTTTAAACACCATCTTTGAACCAAAACTGAAAGAGCAAATCCAAGAACAGTTCGGGAGAAGTCAAAGCCCTGTAGGAGCCAAAATACTTCGAAGAAGAACACATGATTCAACAAGGTTATGATGTGCACGGTCCAAGCCACCAAACTGGGGAATCCACCGCAGCAAAGGGTGAAAAGTGGCCCTACCAAGCATGAAATCCAGAAAAATACAACCAAGACCACAAAGTCTACCACGATGGGAGAAAATGTTACAATAACGATTCTCATCAAGGCATATGTTGGATTAGCATGTCTTGTATCATTCAATGCATTAGCGAACAAATATGCCACGGCGATAAAGCCGATTTCAACGAATTCGAAAAATGATCTTGTGACCACTATATTGAATTTAGAAGGCTTGACATTATTCACCAATTTGGAATATGTCGATTCAAGAGGGACATTGCCTTTTACTCCTGTTAATCTTGATCTTCCTATTCTGGTAAAATTGATCCATGAGTTCTTCCGTGATTTACTGTTTCCCATTGAAAGCCACTTCAAGTAGTCTTTATAATCAAGGAAAAATTCATTGAAACTGAACTGATTGGGGTTGAATATGAAAGGACAAATGAGGAGCCCAGTTATGGTTATCCAGAAGTAAATCAATGGTAGTTTCCACATAGTTATAGAAGTATAGAAGATTAATAAACCGGAAACTGCCCCATAATAAAGACTAGCGCTTGCAAACCTTGAATAGAGGACAGAAAATGGAACTCTAACGGTTGCAAACCCACGTCCGGTCCCGATATATCTAGCACCTCCAACGAACATATCTGTGATGAGTGATTCTGCATAAATTCGACACACAAACACCTCGAATAATGGCGAAAATGATAAGAAGTGTTTCCCTAATCTTGTTAACCCTTTATATAACCCCCGTTCCATGAGCTCTTGGATGAAGAGTGGTAAAAAAGATATGGCAAAGACGATGAAAATCGACAAGATGGACCTTTCGAGCCATTGGACAACAGGAATCAAATTATAACAACCAACGGGTCTATGAGGATCAGTGATAGGAACATGGCGGTCATACTCGCAAATAGTACTCTCATGTGTCAACGCAGCGATATTGACTGCTACTAACAAGAACAATTTGATTGAAAGAATGATGAAAGTGTTGTTCAAATGAAAACCGGGATGTGCATAATAGTAGGAAAGAAACCGATCAAGGGGAAGTCTTGTTCCCAAGTAGAAGAGCTCACGAGAGAGCATCTGTTCCCCCATACCAGCTCCGATCTTGGTAGTAAAATTCAAAATGGAACCAAAACCAAGGTCTCTTCCCTTCCCACACTGCATATATTCACAATGTTTGATACGACCACCACGACACAACAGGTTCATTCCTGCATAAACATCTTCATTCAAGTGAAGGCCCTTCTGCGCTTTAGACACACCACCTCTCGTAGTCATGAAGATCGTGTTCAAGAAATCAGGATGGCCATAGTGAAGTTTTCCCCCAATATGAGCAAGGGTCCGGGCAAAAAGGGTACCAAAAGTTTGTTCTTTCCCAGCAGCAACATCTCCTAAAACACCAATGTTCTCTGAGAATATATACTCCCTAGTACCGATAATTGCAACAGGATTGGAGTAGTCATCATTCTTCAACTCAACTGCATAGGGATCCAAAGGTGGGGAATACTCCTCGAACTCAGCTAAAACACTTCTTATCTTCAAGCACTCTTCAAGATAGTTATCCTGATTTGCGTCCACTAGTTGCACATATTCGCCCCTAGTGAAGACAATAGCATGATTTTGGTTGTCAGATTTTCCATCACCCAAAATAGGATTTCCCGATAATTTGATCCTATACTTGGGGACCCGTTCACCATTATCCAAAATAGCGCAACTACCGTCAATCAATATCGAATAGAACACAACTTCATTGGTTTCAGGATCGATTTCTTCATCTAGATAAGCAATTTGAAGCTCCGGGTATGCTCTCAAGAGGAACTCTGTATTCTCAAACTCTTCAGCAGTGAAGTACTTGTATCTTTGCATGGAAATTATCATCCGAAACTTTCGTATAGCCATTGCCGACGCTTCTTCTAGTTTGTCAGTTTCATCCACAAAATCTTCAGTTGGAGTTTCAACATCAAATAGAAGTTTAATTGCTCTTGAATAATTCATGAACCCAGAAGTGGTTCTATACAAAGTCTGAGCTCTCAAAGAAGCCCAGATCCTTGTCCTAAGAATATATTCAGGTGTGGCCACTTTGAACCCCACTGAGTGGTACGGGAAGTCACCATCTTTCTCGTTAGCAACATCAGGCGATGACGAGTCACTATTGAACTCTTCAGCTAACAATCTCGTATCCTTCACAAAACATGACCATTCCAAAGAGTGTAACTTTTTCAAATATTCCAACATGGTAATGTTCGAGCTGTGGTCTTCTTCTCTGATAATCTCTCTTAAAGATAAAGTGATCTTTTCGCTATAGTGAGGAACAAGTACTGTAAATGATGGCATTGATCCTGTGGGACTTATGTCTCTCATGGGAGTAGATAATGACTGAGCAAAAAATGTAATCCGGCGTTGTGCCTCTGATTGCTCATAGAATAGGGTAGATTTCATAGTCATATCTTCCTGGGACACAAAAAATGTTGGCTCCTTCAATGCAGTGTTGTTCGGATTGGAAAGATTAAAAACTTGCTTGTAAATCAACTTCTGTACATGTTCCAATGACAATAAATGCTCCCGATACATGGATATGATGATTGAATTCCAAACTTGTGATACCAAGTATTTTCCTTTCTGAGTGCCATCATTCGGGGCAGAAATTATCTTGGAGAAGATCCTTTTGGGTAATCGTGAAAATATGTTTCTCCACGGCGTCCATATGGATACACCAATGTAAAAAGATCTGAACACAGAAAAAAATGTGTTGCAAACAATATACCACAAGTAGGTATCAAGAAAAAACAATACCAAATCAGTCAACAAAATTAAGGCAAGGACAATTGCAGTATGACGAGAACACAATGCATCACCCAACCATTTGTCACCAGCACACCTTGTCATATGCATAATACTCAACTCCCTCATGGGGTCTCTGAGTGATAAAGTAAGGAAAACGTATGATTCGAGGAATTTGCACAAGAACACCGCCAACCATAAGCCTATAGAAGCAGCCTGTTGTGCTCCCTTTAATTGATGAAAGTTGTAGATGAAGACATTGTTAGCCAAATACCTTCTACTGCTTAACTCCAGACTACTCTTGAATAGTTTCCCTAGTGGCACAATGGTCAAATACACAACAGTAATCACGGAAATAGTAAATTGAAGTGAAGCAATCAAGATCCCTACTGTGTTGGTTCTGTTCAACGATGTAAATCCCAAGAAATAAACAGAAGGAGCCACATTTAAGGCAAACAATAAGAACAACATGAAGAACCTCTTGAAAATAGGTTCAGAACCTGGATACTTTCTTGGAATGAAGAATCTTTCAAATATGGTTGAAAACATACAAATGAGTGCTGCCAAGCCACCAGCTAAAGCCATGACAGTAAGACGGGCCTGTGCAGTGGGTTGGTTATCAAGTGATGGGTTGTATCTGTATGTGTAAAGTGTAGGAGCATTAAAGGAAGTGTAGTACCAAAACATCGATATATGGATGATCCAAATCCGATTGAAATTGCAGAAAACATGGGACCAGCTTCTTGTCTCTCTGAATGTTTTCATGAATGCTTTGTTCCACACGATACTATTCAAATGTAAGTACCTTTCTTCAGGTGGAAGATCCATGAATTTAGTTTTATCATCAAGAACGAGTCTCTGTAAACCTTTTCCGTACCAGAATAATTGATTCATATCATCGTATCCGATGATCTCATGGTGGTCTTTGTCAACCCTAAGATACTGGCCATCGGAATTAGTGAAGTTTTGGTCCCGGTAGTACTTGTATAACGGAGTGATGGCATGATCAAGGAAACTTTTAGTGGCATTCTGCACCGGAACAGATTCGTCCAAATTGTAATAGTAATCATTACAGCACTTAAAGATAAAGCAAAGGCATTCGGGCAAGAACCTAATGTTATTGGCCTCTCCCCAGCAAAGTAAGTAGAGTGCCACTTGAATAACACAATCTGTAGGCTGAAGACTATTCATATTTAAACTCCATTTCTCTTCTGCCTCCTGAAGATTATGCAAAGTAGCCTTCTTATCCTTTGGTTTACCATTAGACCGCATATTAGAAAATCCAATAGAATCATCAATATCTAATTGAGCAGCAAAGTACCATTTCCTAAAATTGGCGTTGACACCCCCGATATAATCAGCATGAACAGATCTCAAGGCTCTAACTCCACCCATTCTTGAAGCCCTTGAATCAAGCAACCTCATGAAGAAGTCGAACATGTTTCTTGTATTATCCAACTGAAACCCAAATACTTCTGTCAATTGGATGAATACTGCCTCTATATCTGTTCTACTAATAGGAACAGATTGAGAATCATCCCATGAAGGATATGGATCAAAGCGCTTACCAGGTGAGGCATTGATCAATTCAGACACTTTTTCTTCGCCATCAATACTAGCAGTAGGCATGAATGAACCCTTGAGCCGATTGATCTCCTCCCATCTCTCATTGCTGATCTTCGGAGTTTTGAATCCACTCAAAGGTAACGGGGCTGTAAAACCTTGACCCGCTAAAAATTGTCACTGTTAGTATACGATCGAGAACGATCGAAAATAGTTTCCAGTAGGTTAAGCCATACTAAGCGAGGACCCTGCTTTCCAATCATCTTCTTTTCCAGTCATTGGATCTTTAGACATCTTAAATAAGGTGGCAAAAAGAAGTTATATTTAAGAAAAAGCTTCAAAGTGATGTATATTTTTTAGATTACAAACGCGATGTAAATATTAGCAGCCATTATCATTTTTCTGATCCGTATTGTTGCAAAAAAAAAAACACTACACCAAATTTAATCTTCATCGGTCTCGTAATCTGTATCTGAGTCATCAGAATCTTGAACAGGCTCAAGGTATGCAATCAAATTTGGTGTTTTGCCTTTTAAAAACATCGAAGTTTTCTTGACTTTACCTTCAGTGGCTGCTGAAAGAAGCCTTTGTTTGACTTCGTATGGCCCTACTCCTGAACTTAAAAGATTAGCTACAATTCCCGTGACAATGGGGGCTGACATGGATGTTCCAGATAAAGTTTTTGGTTGTGTAACTTGCTTGAAGTCTACACTTTTAACTACCAGGCCCGAAGCAAGAATATCCACGCATTCTCCCCAATTAGAGAAACTGGCAAGTCCGTCAGTTCTGTCATCAATACTTCCAACCGTAATAGCTTCTGCTGCACTACCGGGGCTAGTCCTGCAGGCGTTTATATTAGAGTTTCCAGCGGCCACAACAATAACTAGTCCATCTTCAAAAGCAGCATCAATGGCTTTGTTGAGAATGGAGTTTTTGGCTGCACCTAACGACAAGTTAGCCACTCCTGGAGCATTCAGTTTGCGCCGGTGCTTGGTAGCAAATTCCAATGCGGCAATTATGGTACTTAAGGAACCTGTTCCTTGTTCAGATAATGCTTTCACTTCCACTAAATTGACCTTTTTGCTGACTCCATAAGTCAGCGATCCAACGATACCTGCAACATGAGTACCATGGCCATTGGTATCACCACTACCCTGCCCAGTGAGATCTTGTCCAAACAAAGCTCTTCCTCCAAACTCAGGGTGTCCGACTTCTAGTCCAGAGTCAATAATATATGCATTCACACCTTTGCCTTGGAATTCATCATCATACTGATACTTGAGCTTACTTTTAAGTTTCTTGCGTTGGGAGATGCGAGCTAGGTGACGTGGAGGATCTTTCTGTACAACGGCTTTTAAGGAGTGGACTTGTATATCAGGCGTAATTTCCGATATATATGGACAGCTGCTCAATCTTTCCACTGCTTTCTTGCTGAATTCACCAACAAATCCTTTGAATTTGCCAATGGAGAAGATGCTTTTGATATGGTCTCTGACCCGGAGGTCTTCTGGATACTTAACATCGCTGGCATAAAAGTCCTCAAAGGTTTCATTCTCTTTGAGTGTAATGAAGTAGGAATCTCCACCTAGGACCAGACTTGCCCATGTCACCACTAAAAGGAGTATCAAGCTTGGCTTCATTGTGAGACTAGTATGTTTTTGTGCTCAAACTTTTTTGCAACCAATTTCGCAATTGGTTTTCAACCTCATATTGAAGAAGACAAGACTTTAGATACTGACTTTCGATTCACCCCCTATACTTCCCGTACTACGCTAATATGATTGACTGATATAACATATATTGTATTAAATTAAATTATTTTAAATATTTCAAAGCTTCGTTCTTTTCCTCTTCAGGTAAAGAAGCAATATAGTCTCTAATAATACCAATGGCATTACCAGAATCTTCCTTTAACAACTTTCTAATAGTGTTGTAAGACTTTTCAGCCTTCAACTCCTCGACTTTCTTTATCCATTTGCTGTGGTTGTCTTCAATGTAAGTACTCACAGCTTCATCGTCATCGTAATCGATTGTGGGCATCCAACTCTTCAATCTGGAAACTCTTTCCAATTTACTGCTGGATTCCAATTGGTCTTTGATCAATCTTAAGCAGTACTCTTCGTTAAGACGACGACGTAAACGCCAGAAGAAGAATCTTCTAGCATCGACCCAAGAAAGCTCTTTTCTAATGACTCCTTTGGCCAACATCCGGCCGGATCTGTCATGTAAGTCAGCAAATTGAACCGAAATTTGAGCGTAAATTGGTAACAATTCCTTTTCTCTGGTAGCTAATTGAGCAGAAACCTTGGAGTGTTCTTCGGAGGAAGAAGGAAGTTCAGCCAATTTGGCCTTCAACTCAGCATATTTGGTATCTAATCTTCCCATGGTAGCCAACAATTTATCACGTCTGTATTTGATACCAACCATACCTTCTGGTTCTAAGACACCGGCTCTAGAATCAACATCAGCATACATTTCCATGAATTCTTCGTTGATGGTAGGATCAACCACAACCCAGGAACCACCTCTCAATTCACCAGTTGGTGGAATATAGGTGAAGATAGGTTGTTTGAAATCAACCAAAGCATCCACAATGAAAGAACCATACTTAAGAACTTCATTGTACATATCACGTTGACCACCAGAGAACCCTCTCCAGTTGGCTAAAATCATCAATGGTAAGCTTTCACCATTGTTGAAATCATTGATGGCTTGAGCAGTCTTGAAAGCAGAATTTGGATACCACACTTGACCAGCTTCTTGAAGTTTCTGTTCGGTAGAATCTGGGTTGGCAGGATCTGCTGGAACAAGGTTGTCAACAGTTCTGGTTTCGACACCGATAACACCAATTGGAATACCACCAAGACGAGCTCTACCAACAACCACACCTTTGGCCCATCCAGACAAAGTTTCTTGGAAAGAATCTTTATCAAATAACCCATGTTCAAAGTCACCGTTTTCCAATTCCTTACCTTGGATCATCCATCTGACATCATAAGGTTCGTCCTTTGGTGGATAATAGTCGATATCTCTGTCCCATGGATCTTCAGTATCCAAGACTGGAACTGGTAAGCCACGTTTGGCTGGAATATAACTCATCCATTCCATGATCTTAACAACACCAGCATAATCATCAGAAGCAGTCAAATGAGAAACACCATTGTTGTACATGATTTGAGTACCACCTAATTGCAAGTTGGAGGAGTAAACTTCTCTTCCTAACAACTTATTGATGGCAGGAGCACCGGTCAAGATAATTGGTTGACCTTCAATTTGAATAGCTCTTTGACCTAATCTCACCAAGTAAGCACCGATACCAACAGATCTACAGGTGACCAAAGTAATGGTAAAGATATCCTTGTAAGCTCTAGAAGTAGCACCGGCAATTAAACCAGACCCTCTAAGACACTCAACACCCAACCCATCTTCAGCACCAACAATAGATTTGATCACATATCTGGTTTCACCATCAACAACTTCTTTTTCAGTAACAACTACATTTTCTTTACCACTTTCATCCAAAGTCTTCTTGTCTTCTGGGGTCAAGTACAAGTAACTGAACCCTTTGTTTGGATCACTTGCATCATTCCAGCAGACCTTGAACAAAGGCAATAATTCTTCAGCAATTCCAATTCTAGCACCGGAATTGGCAGAAAGGTAGATTCTTGGGATTCCCAATTCTCTTGCGAGTTCGGTACATTTGTTGAAATAGTTATCTTCTTCAGGACCGAAAGAACCAATCTTGTGGGTGATATCATTAGCAATGATAATGAATTGACGACCACGGGGGTATTCTGGAGTCTTAGCAGTCACTTGGAACCCAACCATACCAATCTTGTTGGAACCAGGGTCTCTTTCCACGGCAGTCAAATTGTCATTTTCGTCTTGAATCAATTCCAATGAGGTAAAAGCATCTTTAGGAATTTTAGCAGTCTTGGAAACCTTCTTCCATTGGGCCAAGGTGGCTTGACGGAATAATTCAGGGAAATCATAAACATAGGTAGTACCCATGTTGTGAGCCTTGTAACGTTTTGGTTGCAAAGATTCTTTGACTGGGTAAGGAGTAGAAATAGGTCTCAAGTGCATAGAACCTGGTTGGCCAATAGATTTGAAAACCCACTCATCTTTAGCGTTCTTAACTTCCATGTATAATTCAGACTTCACCACATATCCAGACACATTGTTGATGATAGCTCTCAATGGGAATGAATTACCAGTGTTTGGATCAGTACAGAAGATTCTAATTTCAGCTCCAGTAACTCTCAATCTCCATAATCTTCTACCAAATCTTTCTAAGAAGGAACCAAAAGCAGCCTCAACTTCCTCTGGCAACACATTGAACACAGCGGAAAAGTTGATGAAGATATGGTTAAGATCAGAATTAGAAGTGTCAATGATTTCCATAGCATCTAAGATATCAGACATCAATCTGTTTGATTCGGAGATCAAATATTCACTAATACTGATATCATCACGAATGACACCGGTTCTGATAATACCTCTGGTAAAGAATCTCTTATCAGTTGGGGCATTCTTACCGATGGCTTCGTAGACATGAATGTTTCTGTTGTCAGTGAAGATTGGTTTGATGTCGAAGTTATCTAATCTAGCCAATTCCAATTGGAAAGCCAAAGCAGGTTCAATATGACGAATAACCTTGTTTTCACTGTAGTCTGGGGCCGTGAAGGTATAATATTTAGGATAGATACCAACATTGTTAGCCAAAACAAAAGTTACACGACGGACAGAAGCAGATTTCAAGTCGTCTTTCAATTCATCAATGATTTCATGAACCTTAGCCAAGGTCTCATCTTCTGAAACATAACCGTCAGTGTTGTTAATGACGACATTGACCACATTGTAATAGCTAGCGTTCTTATCTTCAGGTTTAGAACCAGTGATAGTTGGCTTAACTTCCATAGACACACCAGCAGGGTTTAAGTAATCTAAAGCAGCACTGATCATTTCATCGGCATCATCTAAGTGAGGACATGGTACAAGAACACCGTTTCTGGCTGGTTGCTCGTGTTTAGAATCAACAACGAAAGATAAGTCAGATACAGAAGCAGTTCTATTCATAGGGTTTGGAGTATCACCATTCTTAGTATGTTGAGCAGCGTTGAAATGAGATGAGCTAAGGCTTGGTAAGTTAAATTGCCAGTGAATAACTGGTAATTTATCATGGAAATGGTATGATATTGGACCCAAAGAATAAGCCCTGTATGCTCTTCTAACGTAAGTTTCAGCAGCAGCCATAGCAACCCATTCATCGGCGTTGATTAAAAATTGTGGCAAAACATCAAAGACAGTGTGCTTAGAATCAACAACATCTTGAATAATGTCAAGTTTAGGTTCACGATGTTTAGCGTAGATTTCTCCATAAGATGTCTGCAACACCGAGGATCTTAAAATGTGTTCTAATTGATCAGATCTTTCTTGAATAGAAGGCAAGCTGCATTGAATTAAGATTTCTCTGGCTTTCAACGTGACCTTAGTGGTACCCTTAGTGTCCAATTCGACGATGTTCTTCAAAGATTCTCTGATTTCATTGGCATTGTTGGAAGAAGCCTGTAATAAAGGTTGGTACTCGTTCAAAATAGCCAAGATTAAGTTGTTCTTAGCACTAACTCTAGAATGAGATAACACAATATCAACCACCTTGCTCAATTCAGACTTGTATTCGTCTCTCAATTTCAAGATAGTGTCGTCTTCTCTGATCATATGTCCAGAGAACAACTTTTCAACCTCGTAGTATTGGTCGATCAAACCAGCAAAGAATTTGTACTCGTGCTCAAGTAACCCACCAGCATATCTGGAAGCAACTTCAAGTAAAGGAGCAACAACTTGTTGTAAACTAGGATCTTGTTCTGGATCATTCAACACCTTTTGGATATGTTTCAAAATTTGACGAGCTGGGAAGTCGGCGTTTCTGGAAGTAGTTCTTTCAATAAGAGCAGACAATGATTCATCCAATTTAGGAGGCAATCTTGAGTGTAAGGCAGAAATTTGTAAGTTCCATTCTGAGAAAGGTAATTCTCTGTTCCTCAAAACCTCGATGATATTCTTCAAAGTGGAGTTCATGATCACTTGGTTATCAAATCCACCTAAAATGTTTTGTAAGATGGAAGAATATTGCTGGAATTTGTGCACTGGCTTGGTACCTTGAATGGAAGGGTTACCTAAGTCAGGTAAGGTACCCTCAAAAGGCAAGGCGTGTTTAACTTTTGAAGGATCATCCAAAGCTAAAATAGCTAAAATGTCACCGGCGTTCAAAGTAGAACCTGGTTGCTTAATCAATTGAACCACACCATCATCTTGAGCGATCAAAGGCATACACATTTTCATGACTTCAACTTCAGCGAAAGGCTGACCACTGACAACATGATCACCACTTTCAACGAGATATTTGACCAATTTACCAGGACTTGGAGTTCTTAATTGAGTTGGGTCGTTTTCGACTTCAAGAAGACATGTTTTACCATCAACAGACAATCTAGTAGCAGCTGCTTCTTCTTTCCAGTAAACAGCATGACTCTTACCTCCCATGGCAATTAATAATCCACCGTCAGACAATGGCTTAACACCAACAACAACTCTAGTACCATTAACAAATAAAGTCCAGTTCTCTTTCGAAGATCTAGTGGCAGTGAATTTGTATCTGTGACCTTCGTAGATAAATTCAACAGGGAAAATAGTCTTTAACAAGTTTTTGTTAGGAACTTGACCCTTTTCCAAACTCTGAACGTACTCGGCATTTTCAGCTTGTGATTGAATGTGAGCTTTGGTAGCAGCACCACAAACCACAGCAATTATAGGGTCAGGTCTTTCAGCTGTTAATTTCTTGGTGATCAACTCATCTAACCAACCAGTAGTTATGGTATTCTCTTCGAAATCAGGAGTTTCCAATAATTTGATCAAATATTCAATGGTAGTTCTGAAATCACCCCTAATAGAAAGTTCCTTCAAAGCCACCACCATATGTTTTCTGGAAGCTTGACGATTTTCACCAAAAGCGAAAATATGACCAAATTGGGAATCAGAAAATGAATGGATAGAAGATTGGTTACCAACAGAGAAGTAACCCCAAACATTCGAAGACGACCTGAAGTTTAATTCGTGTAAAGTACCTCCACTTGGTTTGAAACCTTCACCAGGATCTTCAGAAGTGATTCTGCAAGCAGTAGTGTGACCTTTTGGAACAGGACGACGTTGAGTAATTAAGGAGTTTTCATTCTTGAATTCAAAATCAATTTCTGTAGATGTATGAGGATCAACACCGTAAAGAGTTCTGATATCTCTTATTCTGTGCATTGGGATACCCATGGCAATTTGCAATTGAGCAGCTGGTAAATTAACACCGGTAACCATTTCAGTTGTAGGATGTTCCACTTGTAATCTGGGGTTCAATTCCAAAAAGTAGAATTTGTCTTGGCTGTGGGAGTATAAATATTCAACAGTACCAGCAGATACATAACCCACCAATTTACCCAATCTAACAGCAGCATTTTCCATTTCATGGAAAGTTTCCTTACGAGCAATAGTAACAGGAGCTTCTTCAATAATCTTCTGATGTCTTCTTTGGACAGAACAATCTCTACCAAATAATGAGATGTTAGTTCCGTATTGATCAGCTAATAATTGCACTTCCAAGTGTCTAGCATCACCAGCTAATTTCATAATGAAAATTGGAGATCCCGGTATTTCATTAGCTGCTTGTTTGTATAAAGTCAAAAAGTCTTTTTCATCATCGACTTTTCTGATACCTTTACCTCCACCACCTTCGGATGCCTTAATCATCACAGGGAATCCAATTTCTTTGGCTTTTTTCAACCCATCTTCAGCATCTATACAACAACCTTTAGCATAGGTTTCTTCTGTGACAGACACCAAATTAGTTTTTTCATCAACTTTGACGTCAGTGACGCCTGTTCCAGACCATGGGATACAAGGCACATCAGCATGTTGTGCAACAATGGTACTACTGATTTTGTCACCCAATGATCTCATGGCATTACCTGGAGGACCAATAAAAACAATCTTCTTTGGAGAAGCAGCCAATCTTTCTGGCAAGTCAGGGTTTTCGGAAGCATGACCCCAACCAGCCCAAACGGCATGGACGTCAGTTCTTTCAGCAATTTCAACGATTAATTCGACATTAGCATAGTTATTGTTATTGGTACCACCTGGTACTTCAACGTATTGATCAGCCATTCTAATGTATTCTGCATTGGCGGCCATATCCTCAGGAGTGGCCATGACGGTAAACTGGATGGCTCTTTCGTCCCCAAAGGTCTCATATGCCCATTTTCTAACGGATCTAATCTCTTTAACAGCACCAATACCATTATTGGCAATTAAAACTTTGGATATAACTGTATGACCTTGATGAGATTTCACAAAATCCTTAACCTTGCCGGATTCTGCTACCTCCACAGAATTTAACCCCTTGAAATGAGGAGCCAACTCTTGGTGTGCTTTGGAATAGTCTTGGCTAGACATGGAATAGTACTTGTTGGTGTAAGTTGACAATCGGTACCGATATAAGAACGGAGTTTTATTTACAATAAAAGTTGATAAGCGACGATTTGGAAGGAGTCTAAAAGTAAAGGTATTAGTATATTTTCTGGCAAGAGTGCTAGCACTCATAAAATGGTGTTTTAACAAGACAAAGGGTTAGTTATAGTGTCCAAACTACCTCTTTGTTGTATGATGCAGATGAGACAAAATCGGGGCCGCGAAATACGCTGGTACATTTCGGCTGGGTTGGGCCCAAATTGTTGTGGGATGCGTATGCAGGAAAAGTCAACAAAGGTCGATGCCCACAAAACGGCACATATATGTGAGGCCATTGAAAAGGGATGGTGTAGGGAGGCAAAGAACCATGGTTGTATGGACTTGGAGTGACATAAAGGAATACTAACCAACTGTCAGTTTCGATTTTTTTGCGGTTCTGCAAGGGATATTTGGCGTAGGACATTATTGTAGTGTTTTAGAGTGAAATCTAAATTTCCGATATGCTGAAATGTCAGGCAGGGGACAACTTGACCTTTTGTCTTTGTAAACACATCTTGTTATTCATATACATACCTTCTTACAATCCTACACAAGACAATGTTGGATCCAAAATTAAGGAGGAAAAAAAATTGGTAAAGTAGGTTTAAGATATTTATAAAGAAAATCTGGAAATGCTGCGTGTACTATTAAAATCTTTAACGTTGGGATCAAATTCGCAGCCTTTGTTTTTCGTTAACTATGCGATTATCTTGAGTTCTGCATATTGTCCCCAACATTTTGAAAGTTTTGGGCCAAAAATTGAGGATTCCCAAATGCACCAAAGTTGACGTAACTATGTTGGGACCAGTTTATAGTAGACGCATATTGGCCTAACGGTGATGTCAAGGCTTTTTGGCCTAGTTTGGTATGTTCAAACACGCATTGATGTGTTTACGTTGGGTCTCCAATCCAAATTTTGTATCGTCAATCGTCAATGGCTGGCATACTATAAAGCTATACATAAAGTTCTTGCCCAATGTGTCGAAATCGGGCAAAAAATACGTGTGAATATGGTTCCACTCATAACTTAGATTTGCAGCAAGAAGTTATGGGCTGACGATCGAGGAAATTTTGGGCATATTGTGTGAACTACTTGTAAGTTCAAAGATAAATCACCCTTATGTCCGATAGGTCTTTGTCAAGGACATAGATAAGTACCAAATGATTCTCGAAAGTAGACAGACTGAGCTAAGGATTCTTTGCGTCTGGTTTGGACACCCTAAGGCGGTCGAAAAGGAGTCTAACGGTATTTTAAAGCTCTTTATGGTGAGCACAGGGTGGTGTTGTTAGCTAGATTGTATGTTCTGTTTGTCTTCTCTACTCTGTCGCTTCAGTGTTATAGTCCTGTTGTTTTTTAGTTCCAATAACGTGCCGATTTTCTTTTAATGCAAGTACCTCTAAATGTGACTAAATTTTTTGGTTGCAAATCTCGCAAATTTAACTAAAAAAATCCTTATCAATGAAGCGTCTGCACAGACGGTTCAATTGTTCCTTATTCCAAAAGAGAAATCTAACTTTGCAGCTGGTATGTACAATTGACATGCTAGAGAGGCGATAACCGTGACACAAGTGGTCACAGACATTAAAAAATGCCTTAACAAAATTAGCTGACTTGGCTGACATAACGACAACCCTGTACGGGCAGCGAAAGGAATAGATCTAACGTCTTGGAGTACCAGACTATCTTCCATCTTTCTACTTGTCATCGAAGTTGTTACAAAGACTCAAGATGTGCTATAGTTCAACACAGTCCTTGTCGCTTCCCCAGCACTGGCAGCACCGGACTTCAACTACAAGATGGCCGTAAGTAGAAGCAAACGGGAAACGACAACACAAATCACTATTGGACGGAGAAGTAAGCAAGAAAGTAATCAGTAATTCCCATGGTGGTGCTTTCATCGTGTGTCATGGTGGAGAGCACGCCGACGGTACAGTCACACTACTAACCGGGATTTCCCATCTTCGACAGTTACTACCACTAAAAAGCATTGTACTACATTTCGAAGAGTTCTTGTGATAGCCCGGCACTTTAAAAAGTCTTGAGCCGACTGATTGTCCAGACTTCAATATGTCTTCAAAGACCTCAATACATTTCTCCCGAGAATAGCGCAAACGCCAAAGTCTAAGTTTAAGGTTATCGTACGGAGGCTTTTTTAAAGTGTCCACAGGAGCCCCACACGCCGTACTGCTACGTGTTATATCCCTAGGTGCTCTCCTGGCAACCTAAAAGTTAATGAATCGTGCCTCCAAACTCAAAAACTCTCAATGATAAGCCGAGGTCACAATATGACCCGGTCTTGTTCGGTAAACAACAGGGTTCGGCTGCCGGGTCTTGATTGGCGATTCGTAATTCCAACAACCAATAGCACTTTCTAACACCAATCACCGGTACACATATTTCATCAGTGAAAAGAACATGGGTTTTCGTTATGGAGTGGTCAAATTTTGCATATAACAGCCAGTCGCTTTATCAACGAAAAATTAACCCACTCCACCTTATCAAGTGTCACGTCACATGAAAAAAAGTACTGGAGCAAAGAAGAATACTAATCGGAAAGCATATACGTTATTGTATACAATCATAATACATGTATCTATACCCAGAGACCTAAACCATGTCTGTCGGAGATTCTTCTAACGTTCGGAGAAATAATTAACCCCGAGTGAGAGTGGAAAGACCCGCTACCGAAGTTTACAGTCCCACTAATTCTTAAGAGCGAGGTTGTAGCGAGAATCACAAAGAGCGGGCACGGCTTCTGTACAGTACGGAAGAATGTTTTGAATACCCCATATTCAACGGTATCTTAGATCTTTCTGGTGTGGGCAACATAACGGTGCATCGCCTAGACGTATTTGTTAAACACTGATAATCGCTTCAGCGGGGTCAAATTGGGGTAGCTCCACTAACATGGGGGAACTCCACTTCACTAAACACCGATCTTGGGAAGGACGCGTTCCGAAACTCACGCCGGGTTTATCCAAAATGAGGTGGCTTGTACAAATCCCCATGGCTTATGTGCAGGGCTTGGGGTAAATATTTAGTATTCTAGGCAATCGTTTCGGGTGTTTTTTCTTGACAACAAGGGTCGTGCACCTTCTGAATTTTTTCATGGCATCTATCTATTAGACGGTACCTTAATCAGTTTTGGAGCTAAGAGCTTCATCCTTGTGCTATTGAAACCGCCATGGAATTCTTGTTCAGGTGCCAAAGCCCCTCTTTCCTGTGTCAGCCCCACCAACTTTGGTGTCCAATATGGGGGAAACATACCCCATAATAATGCCTATTGTTCGCGCTAGTTTTGCTTTGAGCCCACAACCTCTCTACCCCACCTCCGGGCTGCTGTCCTGTCCCACAAACAGCAACCCTAAATACCGAAGTGGGACCTAGTTGGGGTAACGTAATTGGCGAATGTCCCACTTCAAGGTGTTGCAGTCAACTTGGTCCCCGAGTCGAAGCGTGAAAATCCGGAAAATGGGGCTATAGGTGGGTGGTCTATTACATGATTGCTTCAGACATGAGAAAAAGTACACTCATAAACCAGTGGTTGTTGATGGTATCACACGTCGTTTCAGCCTCCTTAATGAAATCTTATTGTTTAATTCTATAAGCTCGTGACTTGTGGTTGCCAAAATGTCACATAAAATGAGCCTATAGACAAAATACACTCAAGTAGAAGGCTATTTTTTTTTTGTTCCTGCACCATGACATCATAAAACAGGAAATGTTACTTTACGGGAAATAAACTTTAAGACACCCAATGTTTGTGGAGTAACAAAGATTGGGACAAAACAAGTATAAATAAGCAGTTAAATCCCCATTACTTTGCATCTTTTCTTTAATCATAGATTCAGATCTAGAATTAGTTTCGATAGACACTACATTTGAGATAAGAATAAAATATGTCTGAAGTAGAACTTAAACCTTCTCAGATTGAAGAGTCAGATAGTGCCGACCTTTCAAGTCTCGCTACTGGTTTAGACGATGACAACGTCTATGAGTTTCTTGGGTTTTCCGGTCCAAAATTGCATCTTGCCGTGTCCATGATGTGCGGTGTGGGGTTCCTTCTTTTCGGTTACGATCAGGGTCTTATGTCAAGTTTATTGACACTTGAGCCTTTCAGAGAACAATTTCCAGAAATAGATACTGTTACTTATGGGTTTAGTAGATCTGCTTTTCAAGGTTTCACCATCGGGATTTATGAAATTGGTTGTATGACTTCTGCTTTATCTACTATGTGGTTAGGTGACAAATTCGGTAGAGTTAAGTTAGTGTTTATTGGGTGTGTCATTATGATGATTGGTGGTGCCTTACAAGCTTGTTCTTATCATATCGCTCAATTGATCGTCACAAGAGTCATTGCTGGTCTTGGTAATGGTTTTATCACTGCTACTGTGCCAGTCTGGCAATCTGAAATTGCAAAGCCTGAAAAAAGAGGTAAATTAATTTGTATCCAGGGTGCTTTAATCGCCGGTGGTATTGCCATTTCTTACTGGGTTGATTTTGCATTCTACTTTACCAGAAACATTGAAGGTCATGAACATGTCTCTTGGAGATTCCCAATTGCTTTCCAATGTTTTTTCCCACTTATCATGATTCCTTTCCTTTTAAGATTACCAGAATCTCCAAGATGGTTGATGAGAAAGCACAGAGTCCACGAAGCTAGAAAAGTTTTCTCTGCTTTAGAAGGCTTACCAGCTAATGATCCTTTGATTAACGAAGAATTAGAAGAGATCCGTAGCGCCATCAGATTAGAAGAATCCGTTGGTGCTGAGAAATTTTCCATTAAAGTCTTACTTAAACAAGGTAACAAGAGAAACTTCCACAGATTGAGTTTAGCTGCTTGGGCTCAATTGATTCAACAAATTTGTGGTATTAACTTGATCACTTACTACGCTGGTACTATTTTCGAAGAATATATCCACTTAGCTCCATTAGATTCCAGAATCTTGGCTGCTTGTAATGGTACTGAATACTTTTTGGCTGGTTTGATTCCAATTCTTTTCATTGAAAAATGGGGTAGAAGACCTTTGTTATTATTAGGTGCTGCTGGTCAATGTGTCTGTATGGTTGTGTTAACAGTTTCCACCTATTACTCCGATGATAACTGGGGTGGTGCACACACTGGGGCCCCAATTGTTGCTGCTGTTTTCTTGTTTGGTTTCAACACTTTCTTTGCTTTGGCATTCTTAGCTGAAATGTGGCTTTTACCTCCTGAATTGACTTCATTGGAAATCAGAGCTCCATCTGCTGCTATTTCAACTGCTTGTAACTGGATCTCCAATTTTGTTATTGTCATGATCACTCCAGTGTGTTTCCAAAGTATTGGTCCTTTCACTTACACTATTTTCGCTGGTATCAACTTTTTGATCGTTCCAGTGTTGTACATCTTCTACCCAGAAACAAAAGGTAGATCCTTGGAAGAAATGGATTACATCTTTGCTCAAACCCCTGTTAAACAACCCTGGAAAGTAGTTGGAATCGCCAAGAGAACACCTTATCGTCATGCTGGTTTACATAACGACGATACTGAACAAGGCTACACTGAATACTCCTCTGATAATTCCAAGCCCAATGTGAGTCATCTTGAATAGTTAAGTCTTCGGATATTGTTTCACAAAATTTTATTTCATGGCAGGTAAAGAAGCCTTTAAATACTGGGTGTTGTTCCTTTTAAATATTGTAAATGTATTAGCGGACGGATAAAAGATTAACTGTAGAAACTAAATGCCAATCGAATGGTAACGATTGTAACTCATTTTTCTCGAAACGGTTCTGCTGAGCTCAGGCTCATAATGGTGTTTCAAATTAGCCCTTTGAGAGCTCAATTTATTTTGATACGACCATTGTCTTTTTAATTGTTTAACCAAAGACTGACGGTAGATATAGTCTCGGTGAACATAGTTACACAACTCAGTGTTCGTTGGACAAAGTGGCATTTCTGGCTTAGTTGGTATCTTGGTTTGGTAGTGCATACCAAGTATTTCTAGCATTGTAAATTTCAGCGCACTGGGTGGTGCATATTTTGGAAGAACAATATCAGCCAAGGCAAACCTAGATACCCGAGACCAAGACTCGGGAAACCTTACTGACCGATTTCTCTTCATTCTCTCTTTGTTAGAGCTAACAAGTGCGTGTAAGTCTTCTAACTCCGATGGAGTGAAGATAGTAACGTCGAAACTGTCGTCAATAACGTGAATAGGTTGAAACATTGAAGAAATTCGAATAAGAGAAAGGAGAAAAATTGCCGGGCGACTTTTGAATTACATTTATAGTTCACCATCACTAAGATTGCAATGCTGAGTTGTCAGTCAATTACTCCAGGAAAATTTATCTTGGGTGCAAAAAAATTGTGCAGCTCATAGAAAACGTGAACCGGCCCGCATTCTACCTTTCCGCCATTTTTAGTGTTTCTTCTGGAAGCATAAAATCCGGGTAACCATTAACCTTTTTCAGTTCGCATTTTAAAAATTTTTTTCATTCATCAAAAATTACATTATAAAGCTATACGTTACTATATAATATCAGGATGAGTTGGTTATTAGGAGGCTCCTCACAAAAACAGGAACAGAAACAGGCCAACAGTTTGGGTTTTGATCCAAATGAAGTCAGTAACGTCAGTAGTTTTTTAAACCAAGCTGGTGTGTTTGACAGTCAAAGATTACATCCATTAGCAGGTTTAGAAAAAGGTGTTGAATATTTGGATTTAGAAGAAGAACAATTAACTGATATCGAAGGTGCCAAAGGTTTATTGCCATCCAGAAACTGGTCCGATGATTTATGTTATGGTACCGGTACCGTATACTTATTGGGATTAGGAATAGGTGGAGCTTACGGTTTACAAGAAGGTTTAAAGAACTTACCAGCTGGATCCAGTGGTAGATTGAAACTTAACACTGTTTTGAATCATATGACCAAGAGAGGTCCATTCTTGGGTAATTCTGCGGGTGTTTTGGCATTAACTTATAACTTGATCGATTCTTCACTCGATGCTATAAGAGGTAAGCATGATGATCTTAACTCTCTTGGAGCTGGGGCCATCGCAGGTGCCATTTTCAGAAGTAGTGCTGGTGTGAGACCAATGGCTTACTCCACTGCTTTGATGACTGGGGCAGCAGCAGCTTGGTGTGGTATTAAAAGATTGTTACAATAAACAACGAAGAGTTAACGAGAAATGATAGAACAGAAATGGTAAGTGTCTCAAACAAATTAAAATGGGATTTAAGACATTTCCAAAGTGTGAGTTGATGAAGTACATAGCATGAAAATTTCCATAATCTTGTGTATAGCAAATTTTGTACATTAATCGTATAAATCATTATTAAGTTCTGAGAGCCTTTTTAGCCGGCTCATCAAATGATAATTTTCTTTTGACTGTGCCATTAATGTCGGTGGTGCCATCAGTATCAGTGGTTTTATTAACATCTTTGAAGTCTGTGGAAAAGTCAAGGAGTGGAATTGTCTCTTCGGGTCCCCCAGAATCAGCCAAAATTTCCGATTTCCAGTTCTTATATTCCTCAACCGTCATGAGCTTATCTTTTTGAAGATACTTGAATTTAATCTTCCCCACGAACTTGGCCGCTTCATTATCTGTATTATCAGGACCATTGAGTTTCTCTGCTAAAGCCAACATATCTGCATTGGTTTTCAATTTTGCAAATTGCTGGTAGTATTGAGATCTTGAGGGAATTTGATTTAACAAAATATACTTTGTGTTGGACGGATGGTTATTGAACTTTGAACAGACCTTCAAAAACTCAACAATGAGTTTATTCCATGGCAAGGGATTAACACTAAATACAGAAGGGTTGGACTCTGCGCCTTCAGCAATCATTCCACTAATATCGGGGCCATATTGCTTCTTCAATTTGAGGTAGTCTAATCTATTCATCAAATTTCCGTTGATGATAAACCCTATATCATATTTGTTGGTGACTTTAATTATTTCAGACAAGTAGTCATGTATGGGCTCTTCCCTATTTCTCATCTCTCTTCTTCGGCAGTGTAATGTAAGATTTTTGATACCTGTCTGACATATTTGTTCAATCAATTGTAATGTCGAATCGAGGTCATTAAGTAACCTTATCTTGCAACTGATAGGTTTGTTATGTGGATTACCTACTTTGTTGACCAATCCGCTAAGAATATCACAAAGGAGTTTGGAGTTCGACAATAGTGCAGCTCCCATACCTGAGTGTACGGAGAAGTTCTTTGGACATCCACAGTTCAAATCAATGCCATCAACATCGTCAATAACTTTCAACCCGGCTTCTACGGCCAAACCAGGGTTGGCAGAACCCATTTGAAAGATAAGTTTACCTTGCTCGAGCGGCTTATATGTGTTGAAGATGATTTTACCATTGGGATCAGTGTATTCAGTGGTGTTTAGTTTGGCATTATAACTCTTAGTGCAGGTGATGATTTTCTTATCAACAATCTCCGGCGTCCACACCAAGTCAGCCCCATACCGAAGCGAAAGAAGTCTCGTGGGAAGCTCCCCACTACGCACCATCGGCGCTAAAACCAACTTGCCTCTATAATTGATCATATATGTAGCCCTTAGAAACGTAAACTAAAATGTCTCATCTCACAAAAGGCCGGTCGTGTGCGAGCGTTCAAAAAAACCAGACCTGTTGAGTCGTGCACCGTCCAGTTTGACTTAGGAACTTCGCATCAGCGTCGTGTCTGCCGCCAATAATACCGTTACTAGCCCTTTTTAGTAATGGGACCGAACCAGCCAGTAACCAAAGAGCCAATTCTCATTCGTAATAAATTTAAACAGTAGAAATTCGCTCAAATTCAAGCCAATAACAACTAAGTGGATACGCGGGATCTACATGCATATGTATTTCTATGTCATTTAGGTATTCTGCAGCGCAATCATATGCTTTGAATATACTATTTCGAACGGGTAATAAACCATTTTGCGGCACATTTCTTTTTGGGTCTCAGATGTCTCAGATCTTTGAAAAATCATATACGACTTAACGTCTAGTGGGAATAAGAAAAATTCCAAAGTGTTGTGGTGCAAAAATCTAACTTGGCAGAGGCTATAGTTACGGAAAAACCTTAATCTGTTTCTCAACTGATTCAGGTTGTAGTAAGCCTTATCAAAGGCCGTTCCAAAACCTGGAAAACCATTGTACAGGAAAATGGACGGGGGATGAAAAAGAAACTGGGGGACCGGAATTTCAGGTGAAATAACGGTTAAACTAAATTCAAAGATCCAATTGAGATTTCAATGCATACCCCGTGTATATGTTCATTCTCCATGATCCACGAACTCTTCATGTTGTGTTTTGCCTTCTACAAATGGCTGCTTTGTTCCTCACTGATAGATAACGGTGAGAAAAAAACGACATGGTTTTAAAACTTGCAACACAATAAAGAATATTGCCAGAAAAAGAAACTAGTCATGCACAACCTGCACACAAGCTCCATCTCATACCTTCTTTTGTCAATTTTTGTCTTTGTTTTATTTTATTTTATTTTTTCTTTTTTCCCCCAGTCACTCCTCTGACAAAGTAATCATGCTAGGCCCAAGGTGTGACTAACCCGGCACTGATTCGGGTACTACAATGGCCCTAAAGTGTCACCACCGTGCGTATTAGTCATTTAGCTTGTCTTTCTTTTTTTCCGTGTTTTTCTTTTTTTCCGTATGTGATTAAAGCAAAGACAAGCGCATCTATATCTAGCAGCAAGCCTGTATTAAGACCATAAACAAGCTCTGGCAACTACACTCAATTGCCAATGGGGTCATTTAATGGTCTTAAACTTCGAATTCCATATAGCATGTTAAACTTTCCATTACAATAAACCACTCTGAAAAGAAAAATGGCTTTCTTTTTCAAGGCGATAAACATAACAAAAAGAAATTTTTGTTTGAAATAAACAAAAAAAAAAAATTATAAAATTTTTTTATATTTATTATTTTTTTTATAAAACTCATCTTGCACCCTAAATTTTTTTTTTCTTCTGATTACCTATCAAGATACTATATCAAGTGAACAATTGAGTAACATGTATACAATGTATCATCCTATGTCGAAGTCAATTGCAACCAGAATAAACGATGGGTGTTTAACCCCACAAAATCAAGTGCCAATTGATAGTAAATCAAAAGATAACTTCAGTCATTCCCTTCGTAATGACATTACCAGCTCAAGTGCAACTCCCAAGTCTGTGATTACTAATAGTAACCAATTGGATATGTTATCACCACCAATGTCTCCTTATCAAAGGAGTGAAGTGTCACTTGAAAATAAAGCTTTAATCAAAAGTTATTTGCAGTCAAATAAGCCTTTCAATTTAGAGAATTACAAAAATTATGATTTGAAAGTCAACCCATGGAAGAATGTCAATAAGAACTACAAATCTAACCATGTCAGTTTCTTGAACAAATACAAGATTATCAAGAATAAGGAATCCAGTGATAAGTCTAGAGACAGAACCGTGAAAAAGAGAAAGTATAACACCAACTCATTTATGGATATCGCATCAGATTCTAATTCTAATGATGATTCAGCTACTAAAGTGAGGACTAGAAGAATAATAAAAGAGTCTAATGCTGAACTTTCAGATAGAATTGCATCTCCTGCACCATCGTCTGCTACTGCATCTCCCAAGAAACGGAAAACTAACATTCAACATACTCAACAAAGTTTGATTGACGAAAACATCCCTGATTACTCGCCAGACATCTCCACTTTGCCAAACAACGCAAAGTGTTTGAAGATCGACTGGAAAGGTCAACCAATGGATTTATCTGACGATCCAAACATTGACAAATTGCATCCAGGTGAAGTTACTTTGGCTTCTGTGTTAAGATTGCCTTGTAATGTTTACTTAGACTCTAAGAGAAGATTATTCTTTGAGAAAGTTAACAGATTTAAAGTTGGAATGCAATTCAGAAGAACTGATGCTCAAAAAGCTTGCAGAATTGATGTTAATAAAGCTTCAAGATTATACGCTGCTTTCGAGAAAGTGGGTTGGTTAAACGATGAACATTTTCAAAAGTACTTGTAAAGAAGAAATAAGGAATATGGGAAAGAAAAGAAATGGAATATAATAACAGGTAAAAAGAGAGGAGAAAGAGAAAGAATAGAATTAAAGAAAGGTTAAGGAAAATGGAAAAAAAATTAATTGGAATAATGGAGATAATTAATTATAATTATTATTAACGGCTTTCTACAGCATTGTATTTTAGGGTTATTACTGTACTATCATGGGTATTGGCACGGTAAAGGTTTGGTTTTCATATATATATATAGGACTTTTGTGTATGACAAATGTTAACATATTGTTTTACATTGGCTGCAAACTGTAGCAAAATTCTCATTTTGTAAACGCAAACAAAGGAACAAAAAAAGTCGCGGCTTTTATTATCACTCACTATTTATAACCACTATGAGATTCGATCAGCCGGCTAAGAAGATCTTTGATTCTAATGACTTGAATCATTTCAGACGGTCAATTGCTTATCGAAACATCCATGAGTCCATCAACAGCATATTGAGTGTAGTCAAGTCTCACGATATGCCCAGAGGTGTTCTCAATCTCGCACTTGTGGAAAGACCAGCTGTGGCATCTAAGTTACCACCTCCCATCACATCTGCCACACAAGAAGTGGCTCATTCGGGTAACGCTAAGGTGTTGGAAGACTTACTTGATGAATTGTCGTCTTTTGTGGACGAAATAGCACCTATTGAAGGCCCTCGAAGGTTTGGTAATTTTGCGTTCAAAGAATGGTACAGTAAAATGGAGTCTGTCACTGAAGCTAGGCTATCACAGTTGTCCGTGAGTGGACGAGCCAAACTGGGATTTATTCTGGAATTGAACTACTACTTCGCTGCCAGTTTTGGATCGAACGTGAGGTTAGACTATGGGACGGGGCATGAGTTATCGTTTGTGGCTTTTGTTGGGTCTTTATTAAAGCATGGTGTATTGGGTAAGGTCACAAGTCAGGAGTTGTTGACCATTTTCGGTAAATATTACGACTTGGTAAGGAAACTTATCCTCACGTATACTCTTGAACCCGCTGGCTCGCATGGTGTTTGGGGACTTGACGATCATTTCCACTTCATTTATATTTTGGGAGCAGCTCAGTTCAATGATCCCATCTCCAAATACGCTCCTGCTGTCAAGGAATGTTTAACTGACGCTGTCCTTAATGAATTCATGTCTACAAACCTATACATTAATGCTATTGCATTCATCAAGAAGATTAAATCTGGTCCATTCCATGAGCATTCACCAATTCTTTACGACATTCATAATTCTGTGTCCTTATGGAAAAAAGTGCTATCTGGTCTTCTTAAAATGTATGAAGTTGAAGTTCTTGGAAAATTTCCAGTGGTACAACATTTTTGGTTTGGTGGTGCACTTTATCCCTGGAAGGATGAAAATCTTACGGATTTGCCTTTGAATCCAATGGCCCATGGTGGTGATGATGATGCTCAGGGCTTTATAAATGGTACAGGAGTGAAAACTACGAGTAATAATGTATCAATGACAGGAGCTCCTTGGAAAACAGCAGGCCAACTCCCACAACCTGCAGGCATCAATGGCTTGGCAAGTATGACGTCTTCAACACCCAGACATACATCTAGAGGCCCACCAAAATTTCAAGCTCCAAGGTAAACTTTATATTATATGCTGACTACTGCCTAAAACTAAACGTTTGCCTACAAAGTGGACAAGTGCTGCTTCCACTACTTTTGAACCACTTGTACAAACAAGCAGCATGGAATTTGTTGTTACAAGTGTCACAGTTCTTGGATGGAAGGGAGTGGTCTTGATGAAGAATAGAATAGCAAATAGCACATTCTTCAAAGCCAGAGAAATGCAAATCAACATTCTTTTTGAACACTTCAATAGCTTCGAGAATAGATCCGTTTGTCAATGAAATAACTCTTTGAGACGATAATAACCATGCCTTCCATTGATTTTCTTTTAAACCAATCCGTTTAGGTCCTTCCACTGTTACGTTTCCCAATGGATAGTTAGCAGGGATCTTTACTACCATTTCCATAGTTTGTTCGTCAATTTCAAACACACACCGGACTTCGTTGATAACTTTGTTTATCTTGATGTTCATCACATCAGTTACAATCTTAGTCTTCCCATCTTCCACCTCCTTAAGCATATCACCCACCAAGATCTTTGAGATATTTTCTGTAGTGAATTTATTAACGTCCTTTTTGAGCTGCACGTCTCTGATCTCGTTAAACCATGACTGAACTTCACTTCCCAAGTATTTACAAGCAAGATAGTATAAGTGTAAGTTCATAGTATGGTTGTCATGTATGTCAAACTCGTCAAATGGATCGACGATCTTAACTTTGTCGATTTCTTCATTCATGAAAATGAAGTCTAAGAAACCAGGTAGATCTGCTTGTTTCTTGACCTGTGCAATATACAAGTTCCTGATTTGGAAACTGATATCCTTGAAATGATGGAGAATAATATACCAGCAAATAAGATACGTTTTGTGGTCCAGATCTGTATGCGATCTGTTGTGCCCATTATCAACCTGTTTGAAGAATAACTCTGGAATCTGAAGATGTGTCTTGGCGAATTCATCTTTATCTTTGCTGAGCTGATATTCCACCACCAACTCTTCTTTCCGTGTAGTTAGTTGTTGATCGAGAAGCTTCAAGCAAATAGCTTTTACTGGCAAGAATTTGGTGTCAATAAGTAACAGTGCCAAAGAGTACTTTTCAGGAACAAATTTGGCATCAATCTTTTTGAAACATCTCTCCATTACATCGAGACACATGCTAACGGCCATGTTATTCTTCGATTGAAATTCTTTGCCGACTTCATCATCGAATAAAAGATCAATCAACTCTTCTTGGTACTGTGGTTCTTTAGTAGATAAGTATTTCAAGGTGAAGTAAGTCATTTCATAAGATTTTTGGATTGGTATGAATGCCAAGTTATCTTCCACTAATTTATCGGTCAAGATGGCGTTATCCGTGTCGATATACATCAAAAACTTCAACAACTGACTTCTGACGACGGAGAATGACTCCTCATAGCTCATATCACTCTCAAGCCATTTCTCAAACTGGGATAGAACCATCCGAAGTCTATTGGGGGGAATCACAGCGTCCACTGATTTGGCTGCCTCTAGAAAGTTTATACTCAAGACAACCCACTTCAACCCATCAGTGAGGATCTTTTCGGATTTCACACCGAGGATTTCGGCAACCACGTAGTTTCTAATTCGATCAAAATGCTTGGATGCCAACAAGGAATTGACACCGGAAAGAACAACCAGCAATTTGAGTGGGGTCTTCAATAACGAGTTTACATTCAAACTCAAGGAGTCAAACTGGGCAACAGTATACGCATCTGATAAGTTATCCAAAATTGATTTCAAAGCCCTGGCCACATAAGAGGAATATGCCCCTTTACAAGTATCCAATTTCTGCACAAGCGTGTTGATCGTCACGTCTGCAGTTTTATCCAAGGCGCCTGTCATCAAGGCGAGAATCTCTTCCAACAGAGTGTTTGGCTTAAACTTCAACATCAACCCCATCTGTGCAGATACTAAAACTTCTGCATTTCCATCATCTTGGTTCATGGTGAAAAGACAGTCCAGTAAATATTGGCTAAGAACCAAACAGTAAGCTGCAAATCTGGGAGAGTCTCTGCTGCAACCAGAGAAGATCTTACACACTCCAATTAATGAAGAGGAGTCCTCAGTAGTTTCCTTGTCTTCCACCAAATGGATATTAGCACCAATGGCGTTGGAAACTGCCACGACATCCTTGTTAATGTTGGGCAAGCTTGACAAGTCAATATCCACTTGATCGAGAATAGAATCGAACTCGGCGGCACTCAAATCATCAAGTATAGCCAAGTTAAAGTTGTCGCTGTCGGAAGTCTTAATAAACGTCCATAATGAGTTCAGGAGATCGCCAGAACATTCTCTTACATAGTTCACGAACCCTTTCCCGATATCGTAGTTTTTCCATGAAGTCAACAACAACGCATCCACACGCCCAGTGACAGAATCATTGAATTTAACCTTCTTGACGTTGCCATTGAAGTTCTTCAAGAACCCAAGGTCCTCCTCGGGTTTCAACTGCAAGACTGTGTCTTCGAATGTTTTGTCGTCAAGTAAATTGAACACCAAGCCCCAATCGTCATCTGTTTTGGACTTAAGCTTGAGCTTCTCGAAATGTTTTAGTAATAAATCTGAAGATTGACAGTCCTCATAGCTCAATTGGAATTTAACCAACACTTGCTGTATGAAATTAGAAGGATCTTCATCGATCATAGAGTATTTGGTCAAAATATCATCGATAAGCTCACCAGTATCGACGCCTTCCATATTCCAGCTGCAGTATCTGAAAAAGTAAGCAGTGACACTTTTGGTGGACTCCTTCTCCACGTACTGGCCAAGTCCTGAAATAAGTTCGTTGAGGCTTTCAGTGGTTTCGGCCAGAGGGGTGGGAACCAGATCTTGAACTATTGGTAAAAAGTCAAATATCCTGGCTATCTGTGAGCCTTCTTCGGTTCCTTCAAGCTTTTCGATGAGTAAAAGCAAAAGATTCTCAATCACGTCCAGATATCCTGCTTCTTTCAATGCTTTGACGTATACGGGTGCATCCACAACGCCTGCTTCAGTAACGGAGTCAACAACTTTTTGATTGAATGGGATCAAGACCTCTTCAGCAAGAGTAGAATCGGGTCCCTTGACAAACGAGGCAATATTCTGAATGTACCTCTCCTTCCCTGTGGCTCTACCACGAAAAACAGTGATAGACTGAAGCACAACCTCCACTGACTTGAACCAATCTTCAGGCTTCGGTTCAGTGTACCATACACCAACACAGCCAATGATTCCGGCTTTAAAGTCGTACGAGGGCATGGCCCCAATCTGGTCCAACAACACCTTCACTACTGGTGCTGCCATTTTGTCTTTGAGTTCATTCCACTTCTGTATGGCCCTGAAGAGTTCTTGTACGCCGGCACAATATCCTGGTTCCGAATACCAAGTACCCAATTGCAAATATTGTAGAAGTCTGTCTTGACCTTTGCTGGAGATGTCCCAAATTACTTCCTTGGGCACCTTTTTCCCTTCTAAGCTAGGAAATATCGTGAGCTGATAAAGTGTACGCCACAATTGAGGCATTATACTTCCATACACTATGTCCTGAAGTTTGGACAGGGCAGGTTTCAAAGAAACAGTTTTGAAAAACTTCTTGCTGACATGCTTATAAAGACTTCTAGCTGAACTTATACTGCGACAGAACTCATTTTGGCCGTTGACACCTTGGGAGAACACAGAATCAAGCAACCCGAGAAAAGAGTTGTTCACGGCCGAATTGAAGTGCTTCTTGGTGAAAGTCAGCCCAGCCATTTCCCAAAGTGCATCAGACTCTATTAATTCTAAAATCAGCTCTAAGTCTTCCTGTTTGAATATTTCATCTTCAGGCTTGGATTCGTTGATGAGATCTATAAGTTTCTTCAACATTCTCATACTGGAGTTCATGACTCGTTCATATTTTGCTCTAGCATCATCTTCCGCCGTGTTTCTACCATCCGATAACGTTTCCAGGTTTTCGTACTTAATACAAACTGTCACATAGTGAATGATCTCATTGCTGAACACATACCATATCTTTTTGAGCACTTTATCCTTGTCGTTATCAAAACTTTCACACAAAAGTTGGAAACTCAGCGTTTGCACAGCCTTATCATTATCGAACTGCCCCTGAAGCCATATCGGTAATGTGGTTTTTAAGTACTTGGCATACTTTTTGCCCATACTGCTCATATATTTGGCTTGGACCTTATGACTCAACAACCTCACATTACGGGTGTTGTCAATAGCCAATTTGGCATACACCTGGCACCAGGCATTTACAACTGGCTCCAGTTTCAAGTCTTCGACCAACAACGGATCATCGAATGCCTTGACAAATTCCTCGAGGGATTTCTCTTTTGTGGTCGAGTCTTTTTTCAGTAGCGATTTAAAGACAACCGTCACTTGCGAGTTAGGGATTGTGGAGATATCGGGATGTGAAGTGAAGTAGTTAAGTGACACATCTACTCCGTTATGGCCGATATCCGTCGTCAAACGGGCATTGTTCCCATTATAATCCATGACTGTTGGATACTTTAAACGTAGAGAGATTTTAAAGTTGAAGACATTTGCTTCGCGGTTTTCCCATTAAAGATTATACTATTATGTCATTAAGAAAAAATGGATGCAAAAATTTTACTAATGTACGAAATAAATAGGTTCTTGTCGTTCTAGTACGCCATGTGTGGTCTTATGAGTCAAAGGTCTCCAACTCTCTATAAAACTGCTTGACCTTATCAGATGCTATAATTTTTTTGGCGTCAAAATTCCTAATCTCAAGGTTCTCCTTATCAACAGCTCTGGAAAGTGCCACATAAACTTGCCCTTTTTCAAAGATTCTTCTGAGATCTACTCTTAGACGCTGAATGGTTTGTCCTTGTGACTTGTGGATCGACATAGCCCACGAAAGCAAAAGTGGCAATTGGCTCCGGGTGAGTTGTCTGGATGTTCCAGTCCCCACTTCAAGAGAAAACTCTTCAGGCTTTACAAGTAATGGATTATTATTGTTGAATCTGTCCTTGAAGTTTACCACGGGGAATACTAACGACCGGTTTTCAGAAACCGCCACACTTAACAACTTCAAGAACTTTTCTTGTCTTTCCGGGGGGATAGCATCGAAAGCCAGCTGCTCTGCAGGACTCATTTGGGTGGTCTTGCCTATTCTAGACGTTAACAAGACCACTTCCTGTAGAACCGCATCGTTGTACAAATACGCCATATCATAAGCATCTTCAATTAGCAAGAACAATTTTTCAGTAGCCATGAAGAGCACCTTACCAATAGACCCATTGACTATGCCGTCGTCTCTATTCTTAAGGTACATGACTTGAGCTCCGGGTTTAAGGGTTAATACCCTTTCACACATTAAGTTTTCAAGTAGCTTGACGTCGTATTCGTTATTGGAAGAATCCTCTGCTTTATAAGTGTACGCCTCTGAGGAAAGACTTTGCATTCTCCTCTCATTGGCTCTTTTGACTTCTTCCCTAGTAGGGTACAATTCTGTGGGTTCAATACCATCACTGTACTCCCGAGGCTTTTGAAGGGCAAGGAATTGAGATACAGTAGACGAGTTCATGTCCCCAAATCTTAACGCATTCAACATATAAATAAGCTCGTTATCACCTTGCTGTCTGAAAACTTGTGTTAACAACAACGTCCTGTGAATTGCCTTCCTCCAAGAATCACATTCAAAACAATACACTGCTTGACCGCCTTTGCTGACAGGGGGAAGTTGGAAGAAGTCTCCAGTACACACCAATTGGATACCCCCAAATGGAGCGTCACTTTTCCGTAAGATCTTACCAATGGCGTCCAACTTGGAGAACAATGCCCCGTCAATCATGGAAATTTCATCGATGATCAACACTTGTAGCATTAACCATCTTCTTTTGATAGCTGGTTTCTTGAGGATGGCATTGGCAATGGTGTCAGGGTTTGCAGTGCCCAAGCCGATACCCAAAAACCGATGAAGAGTCTGTCCACCAATATTACAGGCTGCTAGCCCAGTCGAGGCAGTGACCCCAACTTTAGCAGACCCGTATTTCCCATGGAGTCTCCTAACCAATTCTCTTAATACCACAGACTTACCAGTACCTGCACTACCTGTATAGAAAACATTCTTCTTCTTATCGACAATCTCCGTTATAACAGAGAGTTGCTCCTTACTCAATGTCACAGCAGATGCATCCTGTTTCTGTGACGAAGGCTGGGATGGTGCTCTAAACTTCTTAGCCACTTTTCGAGACCCATATTCTACTGCTTCAAGCCTATCGAGAAGACTACCATAGGACCTCTTTTGTGTCGATGCCGGGGCCCGATTAACTTTCTCTGTCACCTGAGGTCTGGTAAACCCTTCAAAGACCGGGTTTCTGAAGTTATTGACTTCAGGTGAGTCGAAAGACGTATCTGAGCTGGTAACATCATCAAATCCATCGCCTGAAGAGGTGGAAATAACTGATTTGGACCGTATAAGACCTATTTTTTCAGGCGTCGTGAGCGGAGCCGCCATGGGCTTCAGCAAGTTCGTCTTGTTGCCCAGAACTACACCCAAAGGTTTACCGTTCTTTGGTGCAAAGAAACTGGAGATTTGCAGCTGTTTCTTCCTCTCCATCAGTACGTGTTTTGTTTATAATAAAAATCGCGTCTCACTTTTTTAAGTTTGAAAAATATACACAAACCAGATCCTGTGTCGTTTTAGTGCAAGATATGACACTTACAACTTATAAAGGACCGGTAAAAACTTATGCTGGTGTATGTCAGACCACCAATATGCTAGTCCTGGTGCGACTTGGCCAGCTTTGGTGCCACTTTGCTGGTGTACATTGCCACGTGAACCAGTGCAAGTTCCCTGCCCCCAACCGTTAGATTGTCTACCAGATCTAG
This sequence comes from Yamadazyma mexicana, assembly GCA_030569415.1. Classification (NCBI taxonomy): domain Eukaryota; kingdom Fungi; phylum Ascomycota; class Pichiomycetes; order Serinales; family Debaryomycetaceae; genus Yamadazyma; species Yamadazyma mexicana. The sequence continues at coordinate 704,721 of JAJMLA010000005.1, forward strand.
CACAATTGGCCCCAATTGTCATCGCTAAAGGCCAGACCAACGCATTGTCGACGATACGGGCCTGTGTAACACACTATAATGCTTCTCCAACCCATTGAACGTTCAGGTCCACTTTTACAGTTCCAGATCAGTGTCCTCTCACTACACTACTACTATCGCGTTGCGACCCCAACGACAAATAGCATGACCCCCAGATCCGGCACCCTAGACCCAAACACCAAGTGCTGGGCCACGGGGGTCCTCTACACCTCTTTACCCTCTCACTGTACCGGTCGCTCTCCTTGCGAGAATCATGACTTTCCCCATTAGTCTCACCTGACACCTTTCACCGCGATGATATATCGCATTTGTAAATACTCTTTTGAAACTAAACTCATACTTTAAAATCACACAATGGGACCGAACCCCATACCGACGTCCCCGTCGAACACGTCGTCGCCGCTGTTCAAGCAGCCCAAGAGGCCGAGTGTGTTTACCAAAGGGATGAAAAAGTTGACCAAATCAACGTCCATACTAAACTTCGCTGCTCCCGATATTTCTAATGTCGCCAGCAGCCCCAAAAGTCCTAAAAGTCCTAAGATCCATACCAGTCCCAAGAGTCCACGAAGTCCCAAAAGTCCGCTATTCTCGCGATCACAGCAGGAAGACGGGTTCCAGGCCATCGGGTACTCTTCTGTGAATACTGACGTCAAAGAACCCATTCATGTGATGCATCTTCCCCAGCGATCCACTACTCCACAACCTTCCATTTCATCGACGTCCCAGCAGCCACGGAAAGTACTGTTCGGATCGCCGGCTCGCATTGGTCTGTTTGGCGAAAACCATGCATACTCCAGCTACTACAAAGACTACGATGCTCCTTCTTACCTGTTCTCTGGCCCATACCGAAATAACAGCATTAATAGCAGTGCTGTGAGCTTCTCATCTTTAGACCCCAGACGCGGTGCTAGCATATCCACTTCTGATCCTCAAGACGACCATGCTGCTTTGTCATCCGTGGGGTTGTCATTGGTAGGCTATGGGTTGTCCCTGGAAGACTTGCCACCTCCACCCAAATTTTCACGTCCTTTACCCAAACAACGGGGCAGTCAGGCCTCTGTGGCGAACCAGCTGCGCCAAAATAGCTACCCTGACTCACCTGATGATCCAGTGGCCTCCAAACAGTTACCACCTTTACCACACATGCAGAAAAGCACTTCACGAGCCGGCTCTTTCAATCAGTCGGCCGTACCACTGGGAAGCCATCTTCTTTCGTTTTCGGCTGTAAACTCCAATCTCGATCTGATGCCAGACCCAGTCATGGTTGATCATTTATTCAATAAGCTTTTGAGTGCCAGGGCTTTCCCTGATACGGCTATGCAGAAGCTCAGAGAACAGCCTACTAAAAGGAAATGGGAATTGTTACTACGGGAAAGTGAGACCAATTCGGAACTTAAAACGTTGATGAGGGACGTCGAAAGACACAGTGAAGACAGCGAAGCAGACTCTTTCGGCGTAAGAAAAGTGTTGACAAGCAGTGATTTGGAGTCTTCCTCCAGTACGATCTCTGCTAAAGTCAAGCCAAAAGAAGGCTCGGCTGAATGGTATGCACAAAAGATATTTGCCGGGAAGCTTAACGCAAAAGATTTCAAGAAATTGGAGAAAAAGCTTTCTGTCACCGATAAGAACCATGATGCTATGTCTTGGACAAGAAATTTTGTCAATATACAGGGAGAAGCTGCATTATCAGTTGTTTTATCGAGACTCAATCGCAAGAGTATCAAATCCAACGAAGAGTTTGATCGAGAATATTACATTATCAGATGTCTTCGAAATATCTTGAGTCAGTTGACTCATAGGCAAGTGTCCTTCGACTCCATGACCTACACGGCTTATGCTAGCAAGCTACACATCATCAAATCCATAACTTGTTCCATCGTATCCCCGAGGCTCAAAACTAGAATTTTGGTGACAGAAGTATTGATTTTTTTGGTATACAATAACTCTGAAACCTTCAACCATACCGAATCTTTATCATTGATATTGGAGAGTATGCTGGCACTTCAAGACACGTTTGGCGACTATGTCCGATTTCAACCTTGGTTGACATCCTTCGAGTCGTTCCTTGACAAATATTTCATAGACAGGTCTAAGGTCGTGGGCATCAAGGATTATTCGTTAACTACCTTACTTTTAGTTAATGGGATTATAGGCCAAGCAGATATCCAGCAGAGGATGAGTCTCAGAAGAGAGTTCGATGACTCTCGGCTTCTTAAGATTATGGATAAATTGAGAGTGATCAACAACGCTAGACTCAATGAAGAAATAGAACGGTATGAGCAATCAGCTGAGGACGACTACAACTTATACTTTGGTGGTATCAATGACGATATCGATGAGGTGTACGCTCAATTGAAACTGGACATCGATCCTGCCACCGAGCTTGAACTTTGCTCTATTTTTTCCAAGTTGGTACTGCTCAAGGACAAAGGAAAAGATCAAGGTGGCCAATGGAAGTCAGTGGACCGCACCATCCAGAACCTTATTGATGGCAGAGCGACATCTCCACCGTTTCTGGGCAGCGGAATATCCACTCTGTCTGTGGTCGAAACCCTTGACCACGATCGTGAATTCAAAGACGCTGTTAAAGCTGATGAACGCTATGAGCAACAAGCTCAAGCACTTAAGTCGATCCAGACCCTGGTGAAGCAATTACAGAGAGAGAACCGGCGTCTTAAAGAAGAGGCAAGTTTGGGGTTGAATGAAGATATCGACACTCTCAAGGGTCAGAACATGTTGAGTGCAGACAAGATAGCAGCTCAAGAACAGGAAATTGTCAAATTGAGAAAGGAACTTGCCGAGCTACAAAGTAAGGTGGATACCCATGGCTCTGGCCCAATTCGGTCCTCGTTGCTTCTTGGTGCAGGAGGCCAGGTCATGATAGATGAGTTGGAGTCGAAATTAAACCATAGAGGCTCTAAGTTTGATCCTATTTATGTGGAGGAGCTTGGTGAATCACCCACAAGAAGATACAATAGTAGCGAACGACCTGCTCAGAAAGCTATCAGGCATACTGATGACTGGCCAGAGTTATTGGCAAGACAAGGTTCAGTAAAATATGCTCAGTTGCAGGATAAACCTGAAGAACGCAAGAGATATCGTCCTTCAACTCCTCCATTGATGGATAGAATTGCAAGTAGTGCAGATGAAACCGACGCCACAGAAGACAATTCCGGATTCATATTCACCGACAACACCGTTACCGAACGCCCTAACGAAGAAGACGTCAATCAGTACAAATCAAGGCCCCAAAACGAGCCTCAAGCGTCCAAGTCTTCTCTGACGGAAACTCCACCTCCACCACCTCCACCGCCTATGCCAAACTTTCTCCAACCAAAGAAGGAAGAGCCCAAAAATAATCTTGTACCTCCACCACCTCCTCCACCACCTCCTCCTCCTCCATTGCCTGGTTTTCTCAATAATACTCAACAACTGCCGGCACCTCCACCACCACCTCCGCCACCGCCCCCAGGATTCTTAAAGAAAAAAGACTCTGTAGGTCCCTCGCTGCCTGCACCGCCACCTCCACCACCTCCACCACCTCCGGCTCCTATGTTGAATGCAAAGGCAAGTACTCCACTGGCTCCTGCTTCTGCAAACACAAGCTTTAGTTCTCCAATACCTCAGCCTACCGTGCAGCATCAGCCTAAGACTAAACTCAAGCAAATGCACTGGGACAAAATCGATGCTGTTGACCAGACGTTTTGGAACGATATTGAACATGAAAGTTTACTAGACGAACTACATGCTAAAGGTATTCTTGAAGAAGTTGAACAACGGTTTGCGGTAAAGACATCCACAATCAAATTAAGAAAAGACATGACAGATACTCCGAATGGAAGTCTGCTGAAAAAGGTGTCTTTGCTCAAGCGAGATATCGCTCAGCAGTTTGGTATCAATCTTCATATGTACTCCAATCTTGAAGTTTCTGAATTAGTAGCAAAAGTGTTGCATTGTGATAAAGACATTTTGGAGAACGTTACTGTCTTAGAATTCTTCAATTCAGAAGCCCTTGCAGAGTTCAATGAATCCACTTTACGGAACTTCAAGCCTTATTCGCATGTGGTGTATGATCCTCAATCAGTTCCAAAAAAGAATCCCGACGAATTAGAAAGACCAGACCGCATATACCTTGAATTATGGTTCAATTTGAGGCATTACTGGAAGTCAAGAGCCCGTGCCCTTCTATTGGTTCAAAGCTATAGCAAAGACTACCTTGATCTCATAAGAAAGCTCAGGATAGTTGATGAGGCTAATGCTAGTATTCGTAACTCAGACAGCTTAAAGAAAGCATTGGGCATAATAAGGTCTGTAGGGAACTTTATGAATGACGAATCTAAAAGGGCCCTTGGTTTCAAATTAGGCACCTTGCAGAGGTTAAAGTTCATGAAAGACGACACTAATTCTTCTCATTTTATACATTACATCGAGAAGATTATCCGGAACACATTCCCAGAATATGGTGCATTTGTGGATGAATTGAGCGTATTGCTTCACATCCAAAACTTCTCCATAGAACAGGTTGAAACAGACTGCCAGGAGTTTAGTAAGCACGTGATGGCAGTTGAAAACTCAAGCTCCAAGGGGAACTTGAGTGACCCAGAACAACTCCACCCCGATGATCGAATATTGGAAGTGATCAAAGAGCCATTGGAGAGCGCCAAAATTAAGAACTCTCTCCTCCAAGCTCACTTAAAGAAAACTATGGAAGAGTACAATTCCTTAATGACATACTTCGGAGAAAATACGAAGGACAGCTATAGTCGGAACACGTTCTATGAAAAGATTCTGAGTTTTGTGACAGAGTTTAAGAAAGCTCATATTGAAAATGTGCAGAGGGAAGAACAAGCTGTTGACAGAAGACCGGAAGTATCTGCTACCAAAGAGGCAGACGACTCTGGAGATATATCTGATACTAGTAGTGCACAAGGCAGTAAAGCTGATGATGAAGATGACGAGGGAAATACTGTAATGGATACATTGCTAGAAAAATTGAGATCAAGTGGCCCCGTGCTGTCAGGGTCTTCTGTGTCTACAAGAGAACGGCGGAGAAAGGCGTTATCATTTTATTCGTCAGAAAGGCTTCCAGACCTAAGCACGGACCAATTGACAAGTCAGTTTTCGGAGTCTCAACTGGACAAACCAATGGAGTCGAGCAGCCCCGAAGAGTTCACTGGAGCCCCCAACGCAGATTATGATAGTGTTAATCACTTGAAGCGAAGATTAACCAGGCGGAAGAAAGACTATGCTAACTTTAGTAGCAGTTCTATTAACAGCGATACCACTTTGCTACGTACCCAAGCTATGTTGAACAAGCTACGGTCACAAGAGAGTTTAGCTACGACTAATGACTAATTTATAGATTTATAATATAAATAATTTATTGTAGTGTTGCCCACTCTATGCTGCTTTTCTTTTTTTTTTTTTGAGTCTCAGTCCAATGCTGCATACTGCCTTTTCCAGTTCTTACTAACGTAGGCGATATTTATGGTGGTTTACAGTAGTTCCCTGCACACTGTAATTCACAAATCGGCATTTGAATTCGCCCTATCCCTAACTAAAGCGGCGTTATTGTTCTCTGAAATTTAGCCTGCATACCGGCTACTGCAGCTTTCAATTTTTGCAATGTCCGACGATTGGGTTTAGTGTTGTACTCTCTTGGGTTGTACTTAAAAGTCAATAGTTGCTCACAGGCGGAGAGGTCGACCCATTTCATCCTATGAGGTTCGTATGTACCTAAATTCTCGTAATGATTCAGAAGGGTCTCCAAACATGCTGGGAATTTGACTTTTACAGGACGAAAACAACACCTTGTCATTTGAAACTCTTTCAATCCTGTAAGTGTGAAGTCAATTTTGAGGTACCCTAAGTCACAATGAGATAACAAAACTGTGTTCAAGGACTTACTAGGAGCCTTGAGCATTGTTGATATGTTGAAAATCAGATTGTCAATGACTAAAGACTCTAAATATGCATTCATGATAATACTGTCCTCGAAATTGTTGCAGTTTGCCACTGATAAAAGCCGCAACAGCTCGGGACAAGCCATTGGTTTCAGAATCTCAAGGGAGGACAAAAAGAGAGATTCTAATGAGTCTGGAAGCAGTTTGAAGACAATAGGTTTCCCACCGGTGTCAACATGTAAGCTTTTTAAGCTGGGGAACTCCATTCCTTGGAAAGGTTCCGTGCATACAACGTCTCTCAACACTAAATGCACCAACTTTTCACACCCATCGATTCCACTGATAGTTGCAGATACCAATTCAAGCGATCTCAAGGCCGGGTTTACTCTTATTATACGCTCTCTGCTACGTTCATTGCCCATAAATGTATGCTTGAAGTGCTGTAGTTTGGGTAACGAGGCCATTGGATCCCATCCATGGTAATCGTCTAACTCAAGGTCTGTCAAACTAGGAGGGAGTTTGTTTGATTTGAGTGATTTGTTCAGCAACCGCAAATATGTGAGTCTGGTGAACTGGCTAAGGTTTTCCATGTTCTCCAAATTGCAATTTTTCAAGTCTATACGTTTCAATGACGTAGGTATCAGCCAGAAAGAAAGTCTTGTAAAGTTATTGATTGTGAGCTGCTCAATGGTGCCAGGGAGGTAAAGATCTTTACAATCGGCGTCTCCTCTTCCGTCTAACTTCAATCTGAGCAAGCCAAATGGAACTTCTATGGATCCATAATTTCTCTGAGATGATGTTCCCATCTTTATCAGCAAACCCTTCAAAGGGAGCTCTTCTCCCGCCAATAACTGAAGTTGGTCGCAATGTGTAAAATTGTGCAAAGAAAGCCACTGCAATCCTGTTGGTATCCGATGAGAACAGGTGTCAAAATATCCCACTTCTGCAGAATTATGCAATTGAAAGGTGACTTTTTCCAATGTGGTGCCCCTAGACAAGTCTACTTCGGGGCCAGATGTTGACAATGTAGTTAAATTCGAATTGTCAAAAGAGATAGCGTGGGTGTCGGACCACCTACACTCTAAATTTTCCACATTTGGAAAGCTTTCCAAGACCTCATTCGTCAAGGGATCTCCCAATATTAGCGTTCTCACAGATGGCATGAACTTTCTTCCTGGATGGAAATGACCAATGGATAATGTTTGGATATTTTTAGGAGTCGGTTTGTTGGAAGCTCCAACAAACACTTTGAAACATTTGCTGAAAAGAAACAGTGGTATATCTTCAAATCCTCGTGAGTTACTGCCGTAGACTTGAAAATTCTTGAACCTATTCAATATCCCGGGCTGGTACAGTTCTAACGCCACGAGATCTTGGAAGTCATAGCAAGAGAGTGTATCTGGTCTCAAGAATGGCCTGTCTTGGAAGAAGCAAATGAGTTTGCAAGCAGAGTAGAAAACTGGAGGGCCAACAGGAATTTTGGTAGGTTTTTGAAACTCATCTTCGAATTTGTTTTCAAAGGGACTATCGTAAATAGTATCAGAGTACCTGGAGATAATTGCGTTAGAAGAAAGATGTGTGCTCTTCAAGTCAAGACATACATGCCTGTAAATGATAGATTGAGCAAATTTTCCATACGTTGTTGAGTCAATGAACTTGTATAAGACTGAGGTTGGAAGTAACTCGAATATCATGATAAGCAATTCATCAGGCAACTGTTCGAACGACATTTTCAATGATGGAAACGAAAGTGAAGGATAATACGTTGAACAAAAGTAAGATACACATACCGCCTCATATGACCATTAAATAGTCCAGCAGTAAGTGTGACTCAGGACCGTAGTCATCAGAAGGGAGAACAAGAACTGTATCAAAATGTTCTCCACGGACCGGTGAGTCATTGTATATGATGATACAAGGGACGTGAAGTGGCTGCGAAAAATAAAGTTAGCCTATGTTACTGTGCAGGAACGAGGTTGGCGACTTAGCACCCACTAGTATCCCTCTTGGAACATGCTGCCACGGCAGAGCACTTGAACACACACTTGATTGTATCATACGAAGATCATTTGGGTGCTTTTCTTGAAGGGGAAGCAGTCAAATGTAGATTAAGCTCCAAATTAATGTCTTAGGTTCCTTGTACCATACAACCCGAGATCCTAAGACTTTGTTGCATCAGGCAAGTGCTAGTCCTCAACAGTAGTCTGGGTAGTCAGCAATATGGCTTAATTTCTTCCTAGAGTTGACGGCAACAGGCCAAAAGAATCTTATTCAGTGTCTCTGGCTTTTGTGAATTCTTTCCCTGGACACACAGACTTTGAAATCAGACTTAATATGGTTGGCTTACATTGTCTGACCATCGAATTCTGAGTCCACGATAAACCCGTAAGTAATATTTCGTACGACTTCGGAACTCAACAGGGCATACCGATAAGGAAAAGAGTCGTTTCACAGGCACCCCGTAAAAAAAAAGTTGTGACTCTGACGCGAAGCTCGAGTCACCGTTCCTGTAACAAAGAGTCAGATCGCCCGCCAAATCCAGAGTCATTTTGTTTCTGATGCCTCTTGACTAGGAGTCATACCGTTTGCAACACCGTTACTATTATATTTTAGGTGTCTGAAAGTGCAGCAACTTCTGGCTAGTTTCTTCGATCATTTTGCACTATATTTTAACAGTAATGGGCCTCTGAAGCTATCAGCAGCTGCTGGCCAATGGCGTGCTGTTTTCGGGTGAGTCATATTCCGGGAAAATTTTTCACCACCAAAAAAAAAATTGAAAAAAAAATAGTCCTGTCTGTAATCCTCATCGCCATAAATTACTACTAATATATTTTTCAATTAATTAGTGTTTTTGTTATACTTCATCTATAGCATTTTTCTTCCCCAAAAAATTAGGCCCCCTGTTATAAATAGCGCCGCTCTCCCCTTGTTTTTAAAAAGCTAGATCCATAAAAGAAATATGCTTAGGAATCAAGTTTCCAGATCTGCTATAAGATTACTCCATAGAACTCCGGTGCATTTCGATGCTTCTATCATATCCGGATTAAAACTTGCCAAACAAATAAGAAGTGATATCGCTGGTAAGGTCTTGAATCATAACAAAGAGAAATACGGTATTAGCAGCCCAAGTTTCGAAAGCTTGAAGTTCAAGCCTAACCTTACTATTATTCAAGTCGGTAATAGACCAGATTCCTCAGCTTATGTGAATTCAAAACTTAAAGCTGCTAAATCGTCAAATATCAACTCCAGATTATTGAAATTTGATGAAAATATAACTGAAGAAGAGTTATTACAGGAAATCGATAACTTGAATAAAGATCCTAAGGTTAATGGGTTATTGATTCAATTACCTTTACCTAAGCATATCAATGAACCATTAGTGACGAATTTCGTTTCGAAGGAGAAAGATGTCGACGGGTTCGGAAGATACAATGTTGGTGAGTTAGCAAAGAGAGGTGGTGAACCTTTATTCAAGCCTTGTACTCCAAGTGGGGTGATAGAGTTGATCAAAACCACTGGTATTGAAATGAAAGGTAAGAACGCAGTCGTCATTGGCCGTTCTGATATCGTTGGGAACCCTGTGGCGGCCATGTTAAAGAATGAGGATTGTACCGTTACCATCTGCCACAGATACACCCAAGATTTACCCAAAGTATTAGGCGAAGCTGATATTGTTGTTGCAGCCGTTGGTATCCCCGAATACGTCAAAGGTGAATGGTTAAAGGAAGATGCTGTAGTGATTGATGTTGGTATCAACTATAAGGAAGATCCAACTGCCAAAAACGGAAGAAGACTCGTAGGAGATGTGGACTTTGAATCTGCTAACAAAAAAGTTAAGTTCCTTACTCCAGTGCCTGGTGGTGTTGGTCCAATGACTGTTGCCATGTTATGCTCCAATGTGTTTGATGCTGCTATGCTTCAAGAACAAAAGAACCACGAACACGCTTTCAAGCCTTTACCATTGAAATTACAAAACCCTGTTCCTTCTGATATCGATATTTCTAGAGCTCAACAGCCTAAGAAGATTGGTCAAATTGCCAGAGAATTGGGCTTATTGGAAGACGAATTGGAACCATACGGACATTATAAAGCCAAGGTGGATCCTAAATTAGTTATTGAACGTCTTGACGAGTTTGCTGAAGGGTCTGTTAAAGAAAAGGGTAACTATGTCTTAGTTGCTGGTATCACTCCAACTCCATTAGGTGAAGGTAAAAGTACCACCACCATGGGTTTGACTCAAGCTTTAGGTGCTCACTTGGGCCACAATTCTATTGCTAATGTTAGACAACCAAGTATGGGACCAACTTTCGGTGTCAAAGGTGGTGCTGCTGGCGGTGGATACTCACAAGTCATTCCTATGGATGAATTTAATATGCATTTGACTGGTGATATTCATGCTATTTCTGCTGCTCAAAACTTGCTCTGCGCTGCTGTGGACACCAGAATGTTCCATGAACATACTTCCAAGTCCATCAAAGGTTTCTACAAGAGATTGGTACCAGTTAAGAAAGGTAAAAGAACGTTCACTCCATCCATGATCGAAAGATTAAAGAAACTTGGAATCTCCAAGACTAACCCTGATGATTTGACTGATGAAGAGATCGTCAAGTTTGCCAAATTGGATATTGATCCAGATTCCATCACCATCAAAAGAGTTGTTGACTGTAATGACAGATTTGTCAGAGAAATTACTATCGGTGAAGGTAAAAATGAAGCATCTAAATTCCCACCAAGAAAATCAGGAATGGATATAACTGTTGCATCTGAGTTAATGGCTATTCTTGCCTTATCCACTTCTTTAAAAGATATGAGACACAGAATTGGTAAGGTTGTAGTTGGAACTCAAAAGGGAACTGGTGAAGCCATCACTTGTGAGGACATTGGTGCTGCTGGTGCTTTAACTGCTTTATTAAAGGATGCCGTCAAACCTAACTTGATGCAGACTCTTGAAGGTACTCCAGTCTTTGTTCATGCCGGTCCTTTCGCCAATATCTCCATTGGTGCTTCTTCTGTTATTGCTGATAGATTAGCATTAAAATTGACTTCTCCTTCCAACCCAACCAACAATGGTGCTAAAGGTTTCGTTGTTACTGAAGCTGGGTTCGATTTCACTATGGGAGGTGAAAGATTCTTCAACATTAAATGCAGAGCTTCAGGTTACAAGCCTGATACTGTTGTGTTAGTGGCTACTTCTAGAGCTCTTAAGTTACACGGTGGTGCTCCAGATGTCAAACCTGGTCAATCATTGCCTGAAGCTTATGTTACTGAAAACTTGGAATTCTTACAGAAAGGTTGTGCCAACTTGGCCAAACAGATTGAAAACGTCAAACAGTATGATGTCCCTGTCGTTGTTGCTATCAACCAGTTTGAAACTGATACTGAAGCCGAATTAGCTCTTATTCAAAGGGAAGCTCTCAAAGCTGGTGCTGATTTCGCTGTTCCTACTAACCACTGGGCTAAAGGTGGTGAAGGTGCTTTAGAATTAGCTAATGCTGTTGTCAAAGCCGTTGAAACTGCCAAATCTGACAAACAAGTGTTCCTCTATGATGTTAACGCTACAGTTGAAGAAAAATTGACTGCTATTGCTACTAAGATGTACGGAGCTGCCAATGTTGAATTGTCACCTTTGGCTAAAAAGCAAGTTGAAACTTACACCCAACAAGGTTACGATAAATTGCCCATTTGTATTGCTAAAACGCAGTATTCTTTATCCCATGATCCTGCATTGAAAGGAGTTCCAAAAGGATTCACTGTTCCTATTAGAGAAGTTAGATGTTCTGCAGGTGCTGGGTATTTGTATGCTTTAGCAGCAGAGATCATGACTATTCCTGGATTGCCAACCCATGCTGGTTTCATGAATGTGGAGGTTAACGACGATGGACAAATCGAAGGATTGTTCTAGATTAATCACAGAAATATACTATTCTTGCATAGAAAACATAAGATGTTTATAGACAATTGATATAAGATTTTTTTTTTGATATTTTTATTATCTGTAATGCTAAAAACTATAATACACGATGAAAGATAATTATGAAAGTCTATTTTATGGCTGCAAAACGCCATAGTAAAGGGACATCAGACCTTTAATTTCTACTCGACCCATTGCTACCAGAGCTTTTGGGGTTCGAGCTTGATACTCCGATTGACCCTTTATTGGAGGATTTGGAGTTAATGTTAGATTGACGCTTAGGAGAACTCAGTGTGTTACCAACTGAAGACGAAGAATTCGATCCACTACTACTGGTATTAGAAGTAGTTTGTGTGACCAGTGATGAACTAGCTTGGGCCAACTGTTGTTGCTGTTGTTGCTGTTGTTGGGCGCGTTGCAAGTTTCTCTGGTTGTTTCTCATCTGCTGCTGTTGTAAAGCAGCTCTCATTCTTACCTGTTGAATGTATGCTTGCTGTCTTTGATGAACCGACTCTCTTAATAACTCGTAAGATTTAGAAAGTAACATAGACCCAAACCTAATAGATTGGGTATCATCGCTGATGCTGTTCAATTTCGATGGATCTAAACTGAAAGGTTCTCCATTGTTTATTTCATATTCGTTCGAGTCGTTGTCAAACATCCAATTAGATTTGAATCTTTTGCTCTTATCAGCTGTGGAACCGTACACATTGGCAATATTTTTGTTTTCTGCCAATGTGCCATCAACACCTTCATCGTCATCGAAGGACATAAATTCATCAACCGGATCCAACCCATCAGCATTCTTGATGATCCTTCTGTCCACAAACATTCTATTGGCTCTGCCAACTCTCCGTCTTAGACGAAACACAGGATCTGAAACCTTTGGTTGAGATTCGAATTCGTCGTGAGGATCAGCATCCCCGAAACCATTGATGTAACAGTTGAACTGCCTGGTTTCTATATTTTTGAGCAACTGGGCAATATACCCATTGGAATTCTTCTTTGATTGAATATGTTCATTAAGCAAACTTTGAAGATGAGGAAATGGCTGTGAAGGCACCAACTCTCCATTCTTACCATTGAACGTTTTCATACCAGGCAAAGGCTTTTTGCCTTCTTCCAATGATTCTCTCAACTTTGGATTTAATGTGTTCGAGGTATCCATTTGATGCAAACTGGCTGATGCTATCGAGGAATATGGAACATGCCTCAATTCTTTGGACATCAACTTGTCATTGGTAGAAATCTTGAAGTAAGGCTGATAAGGATCGTCAGTCAAGTTGATGAAACCTCTATCCTGTTCTTTCCGTTTACGTAACTTCTCCAAGACGGCTTTCTTGATGGTCTCATTCTTCTCTTTCAAAACCAAAGATACGGTGATTAAATCGATATCTGGAATCTTGGATGGTGGTAATTTGACGTATGGTTGAGTAGATGATGAAGTGCCTTCCTGGCTGGCACCAGCTTGTTGGAGTTGTCTGGGAATTGCGCTTGCCATATCACCTTTAGATTCACGTAATTTCTTTTCTCTTCTGATTTTAAGCTCTCTTTCACGTTCTTTCTCCTTTTCGGCTTCTTCCTCTTCCTTGATCTTGATGATTCTCTTCTTCTTGTGAGGGAAGAATAAGTGGTCATCACCTGCAATATTGAGCGATCTCTTCAAGTTTTTGGCATCACGACGTAACTCAAAAACTTTCCTTTCTTGAACTAAGGCATCTAATTTAAGAATTTCACGTTGACTAACATTGAAAATGATATCTCTGGCTCTGTGAAGAGATTTTTGCAACTGCCTTATCCTTTCTATTCCTAGAGTATCTGCTCTTCTAGTTTTACGAGCTTGACGGAATTCTCTCCTTCTGAAACAAATATATGGGTCATTATCATTATCTTTTTCATTGGCGTTAGGATCTTCAAACTTTAACTCAGGGAATACACTTTTACCATTCCTAGCAATCTTACGTTGTTTCCAGTGTTCATAGATTGGCTCACCGAACAATTCAAGAAGCTTAGTAATAGGACGTGGATGTGACCGCTTGTCGTAATTGAATGGATTCTTATCGAATATGGTGACGAAAGGCTCGAATTTCAATTCTTTGGATAACCTCTCTTTGACTGCAGTGGAACTAAGATATTCTAGTTCAGTACCTAGTTGCACATAGGGTTTGTTCTTAGCCACATTGTGAAACTCTTCGAGAATAAATGCACTCAATTCCTTGTAACTCAAGATTTTGGTTGGATCTATCGATAAATATGGCTGCTTAGCCTTTATGAATTTTTCCAACTTGCTAGCCACTATTTCGAATTCCAGCTCCGTACACTTAGATTCTCCCTTTTTCGTAGGAAATTTCTTGTTCAACACATTATTCAAAAACTCCTCATCTTCCTCATCCATATTGTAATCAACTCCTACAGCATCTTCCACTTGTGCACTGTATTTGATATATGTCTCAGGCTCCACGAAATCATGATCATTATAGTATTTCTTAGCTTCGTCCCATATCTTAGATGCATCTGGTGTGGGGATGTACACTGAAGTCTTACTCTTCTCGTCAGCTTTCTCACCTTCCTTTTGAGAGGAAAGTAATGCTTTTTGGGCTGCATTAATCACCTGTTGTAAATGGACTTCGTCTTCTTCGTTCTTATCCACCCCGGTCTCAATTGAATTAACATCTCGCTGTTGAGGATTAGATGAACTTAAATGATTGATCTGACTTGGTTCTAATTCATTATCATTTGAAGGTAGCTCTGACTGTCGATAAATCGTTAAGGCTTGTTTAACTGATATTTTCCTTTGCCGGAAACGAGCTCCCGCTGTTGGCTGATTCTTCCCATTATTTCCTTTGGATTGAGGGACGGCCATTATTGTCTATATGGTAACAAAAAATTGACAAACAATACTGATGGCAATCAAGAAGCCTTAACAAAGATGGAAACAGCCTTCCCGGTATATGATGGATAGGATATTGAGCCCTATAAACTGAAATGCAAATGGAAACTGCTTGATAAAATTCTTCAACAACAAAAAAATATAATAAACAAACAGGACACTTAAGTATGGGTGTGAGGATGAGAATTCAGGAAAACCTCCAAACACCAATACTTAACGGTTGTTTATTCTGAACGAAAAACCGCTGAAAAAAAAATTTTTTCCGTCCAATTGTCGTCGAACTCCTTAAATCCAACAAGTTTTTCGTTAATAATTAAAAAAAAACAACGGGATTCAAGCAATGTAATAAAATGAGGCCACAAGTCCGGAATATATCGATGGGGATTAGGATATTAGGATGTGTGGATGATCCGGTGTGATATCGGATTATTAAAATAACCTCAACTTTATATAAATTTGATGGATTCAACCAATCTATTAATCTTTAGGATTATCCCTTAACAAAAAACTTTTAATGAAATGAGAGGTTTTTTCTGACAAAAGGATGGACAAATGAACGTTCAGGATTTGTTCATAATAGGAAATTCTCACAAAACTTAACAAAAGTGCGAACATCACGTGATCCTTCTCGCACCAGGCAAAAAGACGATCGGCGTGCGAAACCCAATTGGTGTAAGGTAAGTAAAAAAAAGTAGGGCCCATTGCTTGTGGCCGAAGAAAATGTGTGGTATACTGGCGGCCCCGGTTCTTGAAAGCACGTCACAAGCTTTACAGACACTTCCACCACTATAGCGAGGTACTTGGAAGTCCATAGAAGCTCTCACTGTATGCGGAACTAGAATTAAACTTATCAACGGTCCGAGTCTCCTTCTCCTCTAACGCCTAAGATACCAACAGCACCCGATTCCAACAGAAATCTTCAACAAAGTCTCACAAATGCCTACAATATCCCTGTACTGCCTCGGGCTAAGCTCTTAGCATCGTGAAACTATTTTCATACCATATTTTCACCATTTTCAAAAAATGGTAGTAAAAGTTAGCAGAAGAGTAACGAAACAATTTTATCTCTCTTTCTCACCTTCTCAATTTGGGTGGGAAATTATTTTGTGACCATCGTGTCCACACCAATGGCGTTTTGGCTCCGCAAAAGTGCCAAAACCCCAAGAAATATGTTAGGCTCAAACTCGTTGATATATACATTCACCAAATTCAATCCAATCTCATGACTCTGTTACAACTACAAACAGAAGAATTGCCTCCGTTGAATTCGTTTTTCTATTCGGTGGCTCCTGGAGTCCGTTCGCTCAAAGATAACATTCATTTCCTTCATGATTTTAACGACCCAAACCTTCCCAAATCTTTTATCTGGCCATTGTCTTCAAACTCCAACAATCTCGCTAAATTAGATACAACATACCTTAATATCTCCCGTCCTCCTTTGAACCCTGGACCCGGAATAAATGAATCCAATACTTATGTGTCGTTGCCGTTTCATATTACCAATATTTTCAGACAGATTATAGACAATAGGATCGCTAATAATACTATCGATGGAGGTATGCAAATAGGTGCCAATGTATCTTCAATGATGCCCGATCCATTCAGGTTGGTACATTTAAACCCTGGGTGTTTGACAGAAGTGTTGGTATTAAACAATGGGTCTCGTAGCTTGAACCCATTTGATGATTCTAATGCGATAAAAAAGTCCGATACTAAAAACCCTTTCACAAAGTTAACTAACAATTTCAACAAATTACTTAAGTTGTCCAGTCCTAACCCCGAAGCTTTTGAACTGTCAAGCTTATTTGATACTTATGATGATCTTATATCTGCATTTTCCGATAAGAACAATCGTGTATTGGGTAAATTACTAAGCTTTGAAGATAGTTACTATAAAGAAATAACTTCCGTCAATACTGCTAAGATCATCGTATCGGCCAATGTCAATGTTATCAATGTGCTAGGACTCGATTCCTCGTCTGATTTCATGCATACAGAGACCAAAGTTTCACCTAAACCTTACACTTCATTGTTGGAAGAGGAAGAAACTAGTGATAACGCTGCCAACAATACTAATACTTCCAATAAAGAACCTTCACCTACTTCGAGACCTGAAGGCGACAAAAAATCATACACACATACCACAGAAACTCCACTTTTGAGATTCACATTGAAGCCTAACCATTTAGTCACTTGTATGAAGGTGTTCAACATTTCCAACGTACCTATGTTGATACTTGGTTTGAACACAGGAGAAATTGTCATGATTAACTTGAGGTTGCTCACTTACAAAGTTCTTTTGTCCATTGATAACAAGACTCTCAAATCAGATATCAAGATGTCTTCAAACTTGACTAACGATCCTATCACCAGCTTGGAAATTATCCACCACCATTTATACCAATGTTTGATCATTGCTGGGACCGCAAATGGAGAGGTGGTATTTATAGACCCCTTCGCTCAGAAGGATAGTCATGATTATATCCAGCTGATTGTCGATACTGACCGGTTTGTTACTTACTTTAAGAAGTTTGATTTGAGCCCTTTCAATCGGTATAAAGGTGAAGATGAAATTGTGGGGCACATAAAAGTTAGTTACAAACCAATAACCAGTATCACTTCCACACTTTCTATATCGGGATACCATAGTTCGGCTTCCAATGGTCAAAATCCAATGCTTATTGCTATCGGTTCAGATGACGGTCTTGTCAGAATACTTCCCTTAACCTCGACTTACAATCTCGATTACGGTTCTAATTCCAATAGAAAATCTTTCTTCTCCGATGTGTTATCGAACTACTTCCACTGTGGTATACGGGGCTTGAGGTTCTCCAACGATTTCAAATTTTTGGCCGTGACAGGTAATGGTGATTTGATTGAATTATTTAGGATCAGCTACTACAATGTGAACTCATTATTACACAAGAATGTCGGGTCTACCAATCCAAGCGGAAGAAGGTCAAGGAGCGGAACCGTCAATAGTACGAGCTCCAATACTCAACAGCCTACAGGGTTTTCGTTTCTTTCTCCCACCATTACTTCTCCTTCCACTTCTTTCGATGTTAGTTCCAATACTGGAGAAGATCCCCATTTATGCCCACCTGCCATCAAGGATATCAACGTGGCCTGCAGATTGAAGTCACATACCAATACCATTGTTAAAGTGGACTTCATACACGATGATCATTACTTAAACCCAGAACTCGAGTCGAAAGATAATCACTCTTTGTACAGGTTAGTGAGTTTTGGAAACGATGGTAAAATCATCTTCTGGGAGTTCGACTACAAAGCTTTACCCCGGATTAAGAAAGTGGTCCGCAGGTCTATCAAATCACATAATGAATCGCATGTCCATTTGAATCAGTTAAACCAGCAGACACTTGGCTCATCTAAGAGGCCTGGTGCACCTTCAAAAATGAAGAGGAATACTGATAACAGCTTGAACCTTGGATTACCAGGTTTAAGCTCCCCTTTGAGTGGTAGTCTCAATAATATGGCTAGTATCCTTGCTGGTAACGACAGTTCGCTACACCTTCACGAGTCCACATCACAATTGAATATGGATGAGTTTATAAACGACCAAATCAAAGGAATTGCTGGTATGTATATCTCCTTACAAGATATACGGCTAAAGAAATACTACAGAGATTCCATTGGCTATGGTTGTGTTATTCACCCTATCAGAAACGACAAACATGTCCCTTCGATTGACATACCATCGAGTTCCATTGATGTGACTTATTGGTTTACCGATGGCAAGATGTCGAATATCTACCTCGATGGTAGGGTGTTTTGGTGTTTTGGTAGAAATGGTGATATCATAAAATATGTCATAAGTGAATCATAAAAAAAAAAAATAGCTAGTTTTATTCCGTAAGAAAAGTTTAATATACAAATGATGCTATAAATGCAAATAAAAAGAAAAGTTTGTGTGATTTTTGTGCTTGTCTATGTTTAGTAAAACTTAGTTGAACATATTCCCATCCATACCGAACCCCAACTCTTCCTCCAATCTGAAAAGTTCATCGTTATTGCTGAACTGCATATTATCCAAGTTGTTATCTATTGGCTGGCTGTTGTTATCCCTTGAGAATGTGAATTCATCTAATTCTTGAGGCTTGGGAATTGATTCGTAATAAGTCAAATTGTCTTGAGTCAAGTTGTCTTCTGAATTGATGGCGGTGTTCAATCCAGTACTGGTACCGCTAGTATGAGAGTTACTCATAAACGGAGTAGCCAAGTCCATTGGATCGTTATGTTGAGATCTTAACACTTCTTGTTGCTGCTGTTCGTGTTTCTTTTGCATTTGAATTTGTAATTGGATCTGCTGTTGTTCGTGGATCGGCTTCCTAACAAACTCCCTAAAGGATTTCACCTCATCCACGATTATTTGTCTCATTTCGTTCAAATCATCAATAGTCTCAAAACTTTTGAAATCAAATTTAACCTGACAACTTGGTTCATCTTGAGGATCATGCCATACTTGAAAGTATGGGTGTTCTAATGCATCTTCGACCGTAATTCTTTCATGAGGGTCTAACGTTAACATCTTTTCTAACAAATCCAAAGCTAAAGGATTGGCTGTAGGATAAAGTTCTGAATATTCCACTTTTCTCATATATGGCAAAGATTTGACATATGCTTGAGCCCTAGCACTTCCAATTTTTGTCAAAGTTGATTCTTTAGGGGTACCCAATACCAACAATATCTGATTCAACTGATCCACGTAATCTTTACCTCTGAAAATAGGTTTGCCCCCCAACAACTCTGCCAAGATGCAACCCACTGACCAAACATCAATGGCCTTAGTATAGTTTGCAAAACTTAACATAATCTCTGGTGCTCTGTACCATCTAGTAGCGACGTATTCAGTCATAAACCCTGTATTCTGTTCCACGTCTTCAGAAAATCCTCTTGCTAATCCGAAATCACAGATTTTCAATTCACAATCTGCATTCACCAATAAATTACCTGGCTTCAAGTCTCTATGTAAAACATCAGCAGAATGAATGTATTTTAATCCACATAACACTTGATAGATAAATGATTGATAATGCTGATCGGTTAAAGGTTGTCCCGATCTGATGATCTGATGCATATCACATTCCATTAACTCTTCATATAGGTAGACTTCATTGAAATCGCCCGTCATTGGATTAGGTATTATATCCAAATCGTAAAGACAAGTAATATTCTTATGACCTCTGAAAAACTGTAATAACTTTAGTTCTCTCAACGATCTTTTACACAAGATCTTCTTGCTGAAGATATTAGTGATTTTCTTGATGGCCACAAAGTTCCCTTCCGAAGTATTATCTGATCCATCATCATACCTTGCCGAACAGACGATTCCATAGGCACCGTGACCCAACTCCTTGACTATTTTGAATCGTTGATCAATTATAAAGTCCTGATTGAACACCTTGTTGACACTACGTCCGGAGTATGACAATTCTGACATTGTGTTAATTCCTTATTGGTATGTCGATAGTTATTTCGAAACGATGTGGTGAAAAAAAATGTAATAAAATTTTGGGGAGTAATACTTTATTTTTTTGTCTGGGTTATATTTGACTTTTTTTTCCCTTTGGTTTAATTTCAAATGCGAGGCGATAGCAGTGGTCGCGTCAAAATTGGGTCGAGATTCGCAGTAAAGGGACTGTTCAATAATGGACACCGAATACACCTTCTTGTTGTGTTAAGGCTGTCAATACAATTAATGATTTGACGAGAACGGTTGTTTATTCGGATAGACAACTAAATTATTTTTTTCTTTTGTCTTTGTGTTTGCTCTTCTATGATCCTTTCGTAAACTTGGTTCTCTACGGAAGAAATTAAAGCCAAAAAAATAAAGAAAAAAAATATCTGAAGACTCAATATGTTAAGAGCACTCTTTAAATCCAACTCGTAACTTAATGAACAAAAAAAAGAAAAATTATTTTCACGTCACAACTGAACTAAACAAAAAATTTTTGGAATTCCCATCAGTTTATATGGTTGTTAAGTTGATGGTTTTGATAAACTTTTCATGCTGGGTGTCAAATCCAATACAGCAGCAGGCATTCGTTGATCTGCAATAAAACAAAACGCCCCCCTGATTGTTGTTAAATAGAAGAAGAGCCGTTTGTTGGGGGTTTCTATTTTTATAAAAGTTTCTAAATATAATACAGAGTTCTTTCAAAATTACCCAAATTAAACTTTCTAACGGTCCCAATAACCTTTACTTGATTTAGCCGTTCGGCATCCCATCGATTTCATGTTACATTGAGAAGGGAAATCATGTGATGACATCATGTGGTTAAGTATAGACATAGGCTAATAGGCTAAATAGAATATTTTACAAATAGGCACCGGCTAAAAAAATAATATTTCGACCAAAAAGAAAGAGGAAATAGTGCTGCAATTTTTTTTTATTATTTTGCAAAATGCACAACGGTCTAAATCCAGTATTGCATGTCTTTCAAGTACTGCTTTAATCTTTTCAAGCCCCCCTGTAAATCATGGTAACTGTTTCCAAATCCGATCCTGACAAAGCCTTTTCTATTGTTGAAAAGCTCCCCGGGTAATATAAGTACCTTATAATTCAGGGCAAGTTCTGTGCACATTTCATGCGTATTTATAGCAGCATTGAACTTAACGAATGCCGTAGATCCTGCCGTCGGTTTAACCCATTCCAACAAGCCCTTAGATTCCTCTATGAACAGTTCCACGAGTTCAATGTTTCTTATGCAAAGTTGTTCGTTCCTATGCAAGATTTTTCTGTAATGTGTCAAAGCGAAACACGATAGCTTGTCGTCCACCATCGACACAGAAATAGTATTGTAGTCTCTTTTACTGCAAACGTCTTGTAACAACGACGCATCTTTAGTCACAATCCAACCCAATCTCAATCCAGCCAATGAAAATGCTTTGGACATTGACCCCGTAGATATGGCCCTGTGGTACCCAAAACTAATAATCGACTTAGGCACCGATGCAGGTGTTACTGAATGAAACAATGGTGAATAGACTTCGTCACACAATACGTATGTGTCGTGCCTGCGACACACATCAATTATTGCCTTTAAGATTCCGTCATTCCATACCGTACCTGTAGGATTGATAGGGTTATTTATTACCACCAACTTGGGATTATGGACTTCAACAAGATGTCTAAATTTAGACATATCTGGCATGAATCCCGTCTCATAATCTAGCTGGAATGGAATGACATTCCCCTCAGAGAAAACATTGGGTACACTTGTCAATTGTTGGTAGCATGGATCTATAGCAATAACCTTATCCCCAGGATTGATCAAAGTGTAAAATAACAAAAAATTAGCACCAATAGCACCATTGGTAATAACCACGTCTCCGCCATTAATATCTTGATTACCGGCCCGGTCATTGTAAATCCCTGCAACCAAATTTTTCAAGGTTTCGGAGCCCTTAATAGCGCCGTAAACTAACTTCAGGCTAAAAATATCATTTGTTAACTGCTGTTTAATTTTAGCTCGTTCTTCTGGCTTACACATTTCAATTATATCATCAATGGCCAAGGAATCACAGCACGTTTCCCCCATGTTGAATTCCACGTCGTTTTCATACTTATCCATAAACTGTTCGACGCCAAAATTTTCTTGTTTTACCATTATGCAGCTCAGATCTAATTAAAAGTTTTGATGTTGTAGTACGTATTTTTTTCCAGCGAGACTTTTATTGTTCCAAAAAAAGAAAACTGGTTTGCAAATTTCACCGATACTGATTTGGCAGCTGTTCCCGTATGATATATGACATGATTTTTTAAGAAAAAAAGAAATGTCATTCCCAACACTTCAAAATGCCACCAGCACCATACGACCCCACTAAAGTACAAGTTCTATAAATATTCCTTGTTTTCTACCCCTATATAATGTTTGTTCTATTTTTTCGAACTATTTTACTTGGATCATTCCACCGCAGCGTTTCTTTAGTGCCAAAATATCTCAACCCGCACTAAAAAAATTCAAACCAAAAAACATTACAGAGATAGCTTTTGTCTTGTCAGTGCAGTGTTCTCAGAGTTTATATCACATTACGAAATTCAAGACATAACAGTCTTAAACTTTATCTGAGAATATCTTTTGTCTAGTCTTTGCCGCCTCTCGTCATGGAAGGCAACAAAGATGGGTATGAGGATATGACCTCCTTGTTCCTCCCAGATATATCACATCAGAACCCTAGACGAAGAGAGAATAACCCGCCTTCTGAAACTCACGAGACTTCACAATCGAGTTCGAATTCCAAGTCGAACTTAGGCACACCATTCCCTTTGAATTCGGGCAACAACTCACAGTCTAACTTTGCCAATTTCCTAAATAACAATGATTTCATCACCTGGAAAGTACCAAATGACTTTAACAATCAAATATACTCCTCGGGTGCCACTACTCCTGGGGTACAAAACAATGCATCAGATCCACTGAACTTGGCTTCTTCGATGCTTAATCCCTCAACAACAAATAATACCGACACCGTGGAGGCACATGGACATTTGAGTCATTATAGCAGCTATGTGCCGTTGGAAGCATTGCCGCATCATCGTCTTCATCCACATCCTCACGGGCCTTCTCAGTTATTCCCCAGTTCAAATGTTCAACCGCCCCTGTTTCAAAAGCCAATGGATGGTAATTGGTTAGGTAACTTGAATGGGTTTGATATGGATAGAGCATTGAATGATAATAAAAATATGAACCAAGGTCTTTATTACTCCGATTTAATGGACCAAAACACCATGCTAGTCCAGCAGTTACAACAACAGTTACAACAATCGCATCAAATGCCCACATCACAGTTTATGCCGCAACAAGGTCAACTACTTTCTGATTCACTTAATGTCACTAATGCATCGGGGTACCCTAACAACGTACAGGAAGGAGACTATTCAGCGGCCCATAGGTCTATGGTGCCTGACGAAGGGACTAAAAGAACAGAGAAACGAAAGAGAAACTATGTGACTAAGGCCAAAAATAAGCCTAAGGCATCACAAATCGCTATCGACTATGCACCAGAGAAATTGACCAAGTTACTCGACTTAAAGTGTAAGAGGTTGAATAATGATTGTAAGTTAACAGACCAAAAAGGAAATGAGATCAAGGTAGACTTTCAAGGGTTTTTGAACGGAAGAGTGCTCACTAATGACCTTGATAACGGTACTTACATCTTCAGTATACTAGAAGATAGAGTTAATGATAAAGGTTTCAAGAATACCATCATAAAACTGGACCCCAAGGTGATATCCTGTTACAGAAGAAATTTCATGCAAGTTTCATTAAATTTCAATCTCTCTGGGTTTGTGAACTACAGTGAAGGTGAACCCAAGATCCTTAAATTACAGACCAGTGAATATGGGTACCATATATCACGAGTTGTCAAATGGTTCAAAATCGAGATATCTGCTGTATCAAACAATGCCAGTACCGGAACCGTCCCATTGATCATCACAGAAGACATTAAGGACAAAAAGGATGAACCTACAAGTACTCATTCTTCCCACAGTGACTCTGTTACTCCACAGCCCGTCAACACAAATGAACAGGTAGTCACTATTAATAACGCAACGATAAATGACGGTAAGATCGAGAATTTCTTCATCGTCAAGAAATTACAGTTCAAGAGTGCCACGCCTAACAATGGTAATTTGACATTTCAAAACTACTATTACCTAAAAATCAAATTGAGTGCAATAGTGGCAGACCTATACTTTGATGACTATATTGATGAAGAATTTGCTGCAACCAGTACAGATACCAGCCGGAACGAGATCCAATTATTTGAATTGGAAAGTGAGCCGATCACTGTTAGAGGTAGGAATCCTTCATTTTACGCTGAGCGTAAGGATATTTTAGTCAAAGGAAGATCTTCCACATTCCGGAAGTCGTACGACATGGCCAGTAAATCCGATGACGGTGCTAGTTACGTTGATAGTATTCTATCACAGCTCACACCCATAAAAAATGCTAATGAAAATGATGAACCAGCTGACGAAGTAGCTGAAGAAGACCGTGATAACGACCTTGAATCTAAAAGTGAGAACGAACATCAGTTGGGCCATGAAAGAGACCAAGTTTTAAAGGATGGCTCACTCGAACCCGATAAAAACCAAGAAGACGAAAGTTTTGATGAATCCGATGATCCACCACAGAAGAAGTCTTCCACGGGCCTGCCTGTCATGCCTGTTTCATACAGTCCCAAAAAAGGCTTACCACCTGTCATCTACAATAATAATTCTTCCATTGATATGGACGCTATGTTAAGAAACATCCAATCTAAGGGAAACCAACATTACAAGTATTTCCCGATTTCCAATGTGTACTATCTTCCACCAGTGAATGTGGTATACTTCCCGCATGGAGCTCATCAACAAATGGAAAAGGTAAAAAATTCTTCTCCAGCAGTGGAGGAAAGAAATGTAATAAGGAGGAAGAGTTCGAATGTTTACTTTAGATAATGATTTTTTCGAAACCACCCGTGTAATATATGACATATTTCGTATACATATAACCAAAGCATCGGCATCGGCGTAAGTAAAAAAACTTTAGTGCATTTATTCTTTGATGAGAATGGAAGCAGCACCCATACCAGTACCAATACACATAGAAGTCAAACCGAATTGACCTGGTTTCAATAATCTCAAGATGGTAGCATATTGTCTAGCACCAGTGGCACCTAATGGGTGACCAATGGCAATGGCACCACCATTGATGTTGGTTTTCTCTTGTGGAATGTTACAGGATCTGAGGGAGTATAAGCATTGAGAAGCAAAAGCTTCGTTGATTTCAAATACATCAATGTCATCAACGGTCAAACCAGCTTTCTTTAAAGCGGATGGGATAGCAACTGCTGGACCAATACCCATGATTTCTGGTGGACAACCAACCGTGGAACAAAGCACATATTTACCTTGAATTGGGTAACCCTTAGCTTCAGCTAATGATCTTCTCATCAACAAAACAACGGCAGCACCGTCGGAAACTTGAGAAGCGTTACCGGCGTGGGTAGTACCCGTTTCAGAGAAAGCTGGTCTCAATTTACCTAAAGAGGCAGCAGTTACACCCTTCCTTGGACCTTCATCGGTATCAACAATGTGAGATTTGTAGGTGATGTTTTCATCGTCGTCTTCTTCAGCAAAAAAAGACTCAACTGGTAAGATTTCATCTTTGAAAGCACCAGAAGCAACAGCTTTTTCAGCTCTGTTGTAAGATTGTGCAGCAAACTCATCTTGGTCAACTCTGGTCACGTTGAATTCAGCAGCAACGTTTTCAGAGGTGATACCCATAGGAATCAAACACTTTTCAACTTCTGGATCCTCTTGTAAATGAGCATCAACCTTAGATAAGGCTTGAGGACCGTAGTTAGCAGACATACTTTCTACACCAGCACCGATACCACAGTCAATTTCACCACACTTGATTTTGTTAGCAATTTCAGAAATGGCCATTAAACCAGATGAACATTGTCTGTTAAGACCAATGAAAGCAGCAGTGTTTGGGATACCAGCAGCTAAAGCGGCACCTCTGTGTTCGGTGGAACCAGCACCTCTGTTTAAAACATTACCGACTGCAACATCTTCAATCAAGTTGACATCAACACCGGTCTTTTCAATGAAAGCTTTGAATAATTTGTGTAAAATGTAATCGGATCCAACATCTTTGAACCCCCCTTTACCACCTTTAGTTAAAGCAGTTCTGTAAGCGGCAACGATAACGACATCGTCTGGGTTTTTTTGTAATAAAGCTTGTTTGGAGTTTGGGGATAATTGCCCGGATAATTGGTTTAATCTTTCCATGATGTTAACAAATGATTAGTAAAAGTAGTAGGAAGAACAATCAGTTGAAAGAAAAATTAGTAAAAAGATGAATTTCCAATGATATTTATATGATTTTCGAATCCCCACAAACAGCTAAAATGTCATGAGCATAATATCCGAGGAATCAAATTTCTTCATATGATTTATTTTTTTCCACCGAGGGATGGACTTGGAGGTCCGCCGATATCTTTCGCGGACCACTGCCAACCCCGACCAAACACTTTACGTGTGATAATCAAGATGCATAGTGTCACTAAACTTTTGCCCCTGTGATTCAGCGTCAGGCTAACGGATAAGCCAAAATTTTAACGCCGTTGAATATCGGCTCAGGACTTTTTTACGGGGTCATAACTTTTTATAATCTTTTTTAAGTATGTCTTTGTACAATCGTTTCACGGCTCTCAATATCCATCTCAATATCCGGATATTATGTGGAGATGGAAGAGTACGGTTTTGCAGCCATAACCGACAAACTTTATTTAAAAGTTAGGAATGATTACACATAGGATTTGGTTTCCCGCGACTCCTCCTGCTGCTTGTGACAAGTTGGCTTTATGAGAGATCATGAGATTAGTAGACTTTTAGCAGCTTTTTATTTGAGATTATTATTTGATTCGTGAATTTCACTGCTCAAAAAAAGAAAAAAAATCTAATACATTAAAAATGATAGACAAGCACCATCATGAACATTAAGAAAAGGGCCCGGAAATTTTTTTGTGAAGGGCATAGGTTCTACCGGGCAAACACATGCTTCTAAATATCGTACAAAGTTTTAATCTTCTCTTTCGAAACTGAAAATGCCGATAAATGGCTCAATGTTATCGGGTCTTCCATCAGGACATTTACCTCTGAAAATTAAAGATGGTAAAACATCTTCTTCCATATTGGCTTCTCCCTCTTGTGAATTACCTGTGTCAACAGCTTCAAGATTGGGATTTTGGGGGGACTTCAAGGAGGAGGCATATGAGGAGTTCTCTCCGGTGCTGATGGATGCTGGCGATTTTTCGTCACTAGCATTCTTATCGATATCCACTTTAGTGGCTGGCTTTGTAGGTAATGCCTCGTCTGTAGTATTGCTCAAGGGCGTAATCTTGGTGAAATCGATTCTAAGCATGTCATCATCTTCGATCAACACATATAACTTATATTTTTGGTCCATTAAATCTTGACTGTCATTATAATGAATTAATCCTTTAGTGCTTCCGGTAATTAACCCCATAGTGCTCCCAACACCCATTATATTAGTTCCCTTGACTTTGATATAGAGCCCAGATAATCCAAAGGGGGAGCAGTGGATCTCCAAGTCACATTCATTAGCGAACTGGAAACTAACCTGGTCTTTATCTTCAGGTATAACCTCCATTGACTGTGTTTTGTAAAAGAGTATTTTTTATTCTGTGCGGCCATATTTTTTTTGACAAGGGCTTTAAAGAGGATTTTATAATTATGTCACTATGTACTCTATAACAAGGTCCTAAACTTCTTAGCTAGTTCAGTGTATTCATTAAACTCTTGATATCCACAACAGAATGCCGTAAGGTTGTTGGCGACGTAATTTAAGGTGGATACTATACTTTTATCTTCAAAATCGAAAACCTGGAAATTCTTGCATAGATTACCGGCCTCCCTTCTACCTTGTCCTAGATCTTCTAAAAAGCGTGGTGGTACAGAAACAGATAATTTACCGTTTGGATAATCTACCGGAACCGATACTAGAAGCTCTAGTTTACCTCTCTCTGCCCATTTCGATGGTACTTGTTCTCCATCGTTAACAGGAAGCCACACCTTGAACTTGGTTGCAAATTTGGACTTGTTGAACAATTTAATGTCTTGTTTCAATTTTTGGGTCAACTGGTGAATCAACTCATCACGCTTATCATCATCAATCACCTGCACCGGTGCAGATGGCGACTGTGCTATAGGTTGTTTAGCGATAGGGGCTGGTGATTGCTGTTTTGACAGTGATGGAGATTGCAGTTGAGACTTGCTTTTGCCAATAACAAACTTGATCGTCTTCTTCTTCTCTTGCTTGAGAAATAACTCCAAGTACTTGTCAAGTGTCATTATTTGAGACAACAAACCTTTCCCATCAACCAACTGAAGGTCAAAGTCGGTAAATGTCTCTAAGGGGGTATTATTGACGGCCAAGCTGGCGATGTTTTTGAATCCCGATTCAATGTTAGCAGCGAAACCTCTTGGAATCTCATCATTCAATACATAAATCGATGGCAATACTGCTTTATGTGGATATCCAGGTGGTACACATAAACTGACTTTCAAACAATCAAGGTCAAAAGGGAAATCAGGATCTGAAGGTATTATCAAAAAGGACAAGTATATGGCTTGGCTGGGCTGATTTTTCACAAGGTTTAAAAGATAGGTATCAATAGCGGTTGACTCATTGTCTTCTTGGACTTGTTTGCATATCGTGCGGATGGGTATACCATTTATGGTGACAGGTTTAAACTCTTTAATGAGCTTTTTGATCTGCTGAAAAGTATAGTCTTTGCGTGGGTCTTTTGCCTTCTTAGATCCCGGTTTAGAAGTCTTGGGTTTAGCAATAGGGCCGTCTCCTTTTGGTCTTTGGGGTCGCTGTGTGTTCTTCTTAGGTTTCGAGGAGTTTGCAGTCAGCGTAGTTGGAGCTGATTCGCCCGGGGTGTTGGTTTCAGGTTTCTGAGGCTTGGTCTTAGGCTTTCTCCTGTTGTTCCTCGGCCGTACCTGTGGGGCGGGAGAGCCTTGTGGTGTGCCTGTGTGGCTTGATTCGTTACTCATAATAATGTGGTTTTATTTTTTGCTCATCGAAATTCAAATCGCATTATCATTCTAATTAACACATCAATAGCCTAAAGAGCTCCTTCCAATTAAAAATGGAATATTGGGATTCATAATGGAGCTGTATCATTATTGATACCGCTGCTTCTTTTGTACCTACGAATGCCATCTTGATCACGACAAAGAGAGCAATACGATGACGGACTCGAAAGTTTATGGTATCCTTTTCAAGGAATGCACGAGAGGAATCAAAAATAAACCATTGTGATTGTCGCTACAGGGCCTATACCATCATGGGTTAGCAATTCTTTAAAAGAGAAACTTCCGTCGTCAATGAACTGCCACAAAGTTTGGCATTCTCATGGATGACCATGTGTGGCTTTCACTAATAAAGAGGTTTTCTGTGTTGGGAATGACATAGAGGTTAAGATCATGTTTGGGATGCCTTTAATAAAATATGGCGTGAACACAAGTGAAGAACTGAATGGGAACTGGGCGCCAAAATGATGAAATGCTGCTTTTTTGCGTCTGCTGTGGAACATTGGGCCCATTTGATAAATGAGAAGATGTACTTGCTTCTTCAGAGGCGTTTATAGTTGACGCTTTGTCTACTTCTTGAAATACCATGCGCCGTTCCTGGTTGCATGGATTACAAATTCGAGGTAAATGATGTTAAACAGCAAATGAATGAAGCACATGATCAAGAAAAAACATCTGGTATTGTCACTTTCGTAAGTACCATGACCGCAGTGGACAATCTCCTTTCTTCTGAGTCTGTCGTAAAGACCCCACGCACGACAGGAACAAGAAACAAAGTAACAAGTGAACCTGCAGCTACTGGAGTTCTGGAAAGCCAATCAAGGGAAGCACTAAGAATAAAAGGATCGTGGAAGATACCGGGGAAAACCACCGATAGCCTTAGTACTTGAAGCCCCCAGTTTGAGACTTCTGTGCCTTTTGGAGTCTTGTAAGTATAGCTTCATTGAGCCCATTATCATCATCCTCAAGGGCGATATCTATAAGGATTTTCTTGATATTCTCTTTCCATCTCTTTCCAAATCTGCCTAGTGATATAAGAGCCTTCATGTTTTCCCATTCCTTTTCTATAGCTTGAATGGAACCTCTCATTTCTTACATTAAAGCATCAAACTTATCTGAAGTCTCTGGTTCTGCTCCTTACCTTTTTTGGTTGTGCACCTGCTGTGGTACTTTTTGGTGAAGCTTCATCAGGTGCCTTTAGCGACAGTGTTGTTTCATCAGTAGCAGAGCTTCCCAGCGGAGCTGTAGCTTCTATATCGAGTTTCCGTTAGCGGTGAGCAGCGTTAGGATTCACCTAAGTGAGCGTAGATAAATAACTTGACCCAGAGTTATTTCCTGCACCAGCACTAAGCGCCACAAATGTAGGTTGCAAAAAAGTAGTCGTGTCCAGGACAGAAGTAGATATGGTTTAGAGCCCAACGGTAGTGGATATGATCACTATACATAAGAAGCTTGTTTTTGAATATGTGTATTGTAGTATACCTGCTCAACCATGACCCGGTGGATTGTGAATTCTGGGATTGTAAAAGGTGAACGTCAAGGTGAAAGATACGATATAGAAAACTGCCCATGAAATGACCTCTCCAATAGTGACACCTTCATCTTCCATAGTGATACCTTCATCTTGCACCTCGGACAAGCCGCTAGTTGAAGCAGTCATTGAACTTTGTTGAGTTATTGAGGAAGTGTGGTTAGTTATATACTTTCTGGTGAAAAAGCTAAATCTCATACGAAGAGAAAGATTAAGCACTTCTACTATCTTATACCTTCCATACAAAAAGCGAAAAATATTACATATCTTATCTGGTCATATTCCTACATGAATCCTTGCTACAGCAGTATGTCTTTATGTTATGCTGCCTGTGCGAGGTTTCACTTCCCGGGGCATTGTAGTCGGCGTGTATGACCCGTGACAAAGTGAGTCAAGAGAAGCATAGTATTGTTATATTACTGCGGTTTCTTCCAGTTATATATTAAACTAACCATAAAGAATGTAGCACTAAAAGGAATTTCAAGAATGGCTAAGCTTCCACTATAAACGCTACATATAATGCCTTGGTACCTAGTGCACTAATTGATCCGATAATTGCCATCATGACGCAACAGAAAATACGGTGTCCGACTCGGTGCCATCTTGCAGCAGCATCTGTTGCCCCTTTATCTTCTGCGTTTTCCAAATCTGTGTTTACCTTAGATGTATACATGGTGGACGAAGAATTCATTCAAAGAGAAGGAGACGGTTTAGTTCTATACACCGTAGCCATTCCTTCAAATTATATATAAAAAGTAATTACATATGCTCTTCTGTAAAGAATGCCCCACAAAGGAAGTATAAGAAAACGGAAGCTTTTCTTTTAGTTTCTCTTCGTCTGTACAGGATGATCCAGCCATTAAGAAGGAATTTCAAGTATGGCCAAGCTTCCTCTACAAACCCTATTCATGTAGTCTTGATACCTAGTGCATGAGCGAATCCAATAAAAGCCATCATGACACAAGAAAAAAAAAGGAAAATCTAACTGCAGCTGGCCCGCTTGTACATAATAGACCATGAGTTTCCTGCTGTAACCCTACAATCCATATCAGGATTCATATCTGTATATAGGGGGCATGGGGTTTTACTGAGATCCAAGTAATTGAATGCTAGAGTCATTTACCCCAGGCGTTTTCATATTTAAGAACCAATTCAGTTGGAAATAAGAGTTAACTATGAGGCTAGAAATTGTATCAATACCAATTGTGATCCGGTAGGTTCTACAGCCGTCACCAACTGCTGAGGCCTATGTTGCTTTTGTGTTCTTGCGAGGGTCAAACTATCAACAGCTAATCTCTGATACAGAAGATTTGTGCACATACTAGGATGAGACCAATGAAGCTATTTTAAGACCGGTCCAGTATTTTCGGGTTGACAGTGTCTTGACAACTGCGTTGCTCTGCTAGACCCTTAGTAGATACACAATCCGAAAGTAGATAATTGATAGAAAAAAGGTGGAGTCCGGACCAAGACACGACCCGCGATTAGGATCACTAAAAGTTATTTTATCTAAGGGGGGGAAATTTCTTTATATAAACACAAGCCAGTGGCCAATTTTTACTATTACTATCTGGTAGAAGTATCATTGGACGCGTCAAGATGTTACCAGACGTGAATTACAAATATATAAGGCGTTTCAATAGAGAACAAGGTCGTGAATCATCTGAAAGTCCTTCCGATATCAATCCTATGGATTTGCAGACTAATAAAGATAACCCCGATAAGGATATCGAGCATGATAATCAAACTGGAGCTCAATTAACAAAAATATTAAGTTCCCATCTGTCGATATACAACGCATTGACCAATCCAGATTTGGAGTTTCAGCCGCCAACGACTCCTCGTAACGGTTTAACTAGATTTCCTAGCCCTAGTCATAATTACAGCCACGGCCACAATCAAAGGCCAGGGTCCCCTGAAATATCCAAGTACGATTCCCGGTTCACAATTGATGAGTCTTGGCAGTCTATAAGTAATGAGTCTGTGATTGACCCCAAGATTCTTGATCATCAATACATTATTGACCAAAGAATGCTTCGGACCATGAGCAACTCTCCTTTTATGGCACAAGGTGGTGGTAATGGAGATGATCAGACCCCCGCTAGACCTTCATCTTTGTTGTCCTTAACTACAGACGAGGATTTGGAGGATAATTTGAACTCCGTGGTGGTTGTTTCAAAGACAAACTCTAATACTAACATGCGCAAGAGTGCTATGGTATTTGAAACCGACGAAGAAGGTGACGCCGATGGCGATGCAGACGATGAAGAAGAAGGTCACCCCCCTTTGGATAATACCTTGATAATGCCACAGGTTTCAATGTCTTCAGCTACAAGCAGCCGAAAGATGACAATTACTTTATTGAGCTCTTGTACTTTGGAGTACCAAATTGAAACTAACAAGTTGATCAACTATATCCGAGAGGAGATGAATAACGAGATTAATGTCATTCATCTCAGCCTTGAAAACAAATCAGTGAATCAGTTGAATACGGAGATTCTCAAAAGTTCCAATTTAATATTCATTGTCAACGATGGCTCCCCTACGTTCACTAAGCTTTTATTTCAGGTATTTAAAGGTTTGAAGATTGACGTCAAAGGCGAGATGGAAGACTACGACAATGATTCTATTCCAAAGTTGACAGTCATCAACATGATGACAGTGAACTATTTCATCAATTTATTCGATCTTATTAGTGGCTTAAAACCATATCAGATTTGGAAAACCCCTTCCCTTAATCATGAAAAGTTACTAACTAAATTCAAAAGTTTTGTGGAACTTGAGTTATCTAATTCTTTATACTGCACCACTGTTTCGAAAACAACAAGGCCTGCCAGCATGGAGAGAAGCAACTCTATGTATTCAAGCTTGATAACTAGCTCTAGACCTGACTACAAGAGATTGGAAAAACGGTTCAAAAAGGATTTGAATGAAAATTCAAATCATGTTGATCCTTTAAATTTGAAAAGATTAAGTTGTTTCAACGCTGTTTTATCGATTATCAAAAGAATCACCCTGCCCAACAAAGAAGAAGGGGATGATGAGCTGTTATTCAACAACCCAACTTTATTTGCGGTAGCAGCATTTTCTTTAGGTATTTCCATTGGTGTAGGGTTGACAAGTCTTGGGAAGCTTGCCCTGTCGTGGCTATCTGGTACTTTAACAGAACCAGGACCCGAGCTAGCGTCTGAAATCAAGTCAGAGCTGCAAATGGCTAGTTTCCATGACGTCAAGGAACTGATCAAGTTTGCTGTCACCAGCAGCGTATCGGCAATCGTACAGGACATATCAGGATATGTCAACGACTTGGTTGCCACCTTACGGTACACGAGTTCATTCATGGTGGACTATACCAAAGGTGGATTGGTCAAGTTGTTAGCTGTAGTTGTTTGAAGGGAAACACACAATTCTGTGAAGCACGAAGGGAGATGTGTTCAGATTGATAGAATAAACCATAAAGGGTAATAGAATTTTTCGGGAAAGCATGGGAAAGGAAACACCAGGGTATTGGAACCGGGTATGGCAATTAGGTCCAGAAAGTATTGTGTAGGAATAATTTTCAATAGGTGTAATACATGGATAGGAATAACTGGGATTATGTACAATGAAATTTACTATTTACAAGTCTAACTAATCATGAAGCTGACATTAGTATAGAAATCAAGCATCGGATTTTCACCTTTTTGGGTAGTGGTAGCTTTGACGTCAGCCCATTGCTGCAAAAATTGTCTATGTGACTCCACAGAAGTAGTCTTCCCTGTGACTTGGCTGTATAAGTCGCTAGCTAATTTGAAGTCGGTGGGGAACATAATATCAAAGAACCCTTGGTGACACATATAGGTGGTCACATCCACCATTTTATCTTTGAGCACCGTCTGTACTACTGGCCCATTATAGTAGCCACCAATGGTATTGGGTAAGTAATTGAAATCGGAAGAGATCAACCGATGATTAGGAAACCTGTGGTTCAACACATGGAAGAACTGTAACAATCTAGTTGGAATGAACTCTCCTGGGGTCAAATTGTCTTTTAAAGGAAGCAACGAGTTGAGAAGTTGTATCTTCCTAGAAGAATAATGCAAAGGGTGGATATTCGACTTGTCCACGAATGGCACCAAGCTTTGAAGTGCATTGATGTTTCGTTTTAATCCTCCTTGAAGGACAGAGCACAGTCCATGTTCCCGAAGTTCGAGAAAAGACTGGGTATAGTAGTCCAATTCAGGGGTAAAGAACTCAAAGAAATCTTCTTTATCGTCTATAAGAACATGGCCCTGGTGTGGGGCTCCAGTATCATTATCATATCTGACCAAATCATGAGCAAAGTTGTCAAAAACTTCCAAAGCTATGAAGAACACGGGCTCTTCTACCACCTTTTTCCACTCGAAAATGGACTTGTTTATGATCTCTACTTTCAGCGAGTCAATATTGTTGGATGCAAGCTTGGCCTTAATGGCATTTGTGTACTGTTTCATGGCCAACTGACTGGATATTTCGATGATATTATATTGCATTTCTTTGTAGATTCGAGGCTCATTATCCTTGATGAAAGACAAAATATTCGTCATTAAGGTACCGTTACCACCTCCCATTTCATAAATAATCAAGTTTTCACCAGGGGCACGAGTCTCTTTAAATTTGGAAACAATATTTCTGGCAATGGCTTCTCCATAGTATGGCTGGAACAATTCGGTTGGGGTATGCCAAAGTTGCAAAGAACGCTTATTGCGAGTAGTGGGCTTCAATCTTTCTTTCTCTTCATTGTACAAACTCAAAGATGTGGTTGCATATTTCGACGTAGGTGCTGCATAATTGGCCTTATCTGGTTGTATTAACTCTTTCCTTTTGATTTGTGGTTCTTCTAAGTCGTACTTTGAGTAAGCTTTCTCCCATGTTTCCAAGAAATCATCAACGTCCTTGATATTTTTGTAGTCAAACGGCTTATCGGACTTGAAAATCTCCACTTCCAGTGAAAAATACCCATAGTTAGGATTATACAAACTGTCTTCAATGAAATCACCAACGGTCATTTTCACTTTTCTAGGGCGATGTTTCTGTCTCAGTTGATTTTTGGAAGTCACAGCAGGGTAGGAGTTGAACACTTCTTGTGGTGTCTTTTCCGCAAAAGGATAATTGGTGGAGTTTCGGTACACAAAGTCCATTATGTGGAACTTACTGGAGGATTCTTGGAAAGGTGATAGCTTATTCGATTTGGAAGCGAAGTTTCCTGATACTTTGAAGGCGAAGGTGTCTGGACGGATAGAGTACTCATGCTCGTGACTGGTATCAACTTCTGTGGTTATTGGCGTGAGCTTAGACCCCTTAAAGAGCGTCCTTCTCGCTAGTATTCGGGTGTTACGAAGCATCTCTAGTGTAAAGATTATTTTTCAGAGTCTGCGATCAAAGAAAAAGTTTGTGGTAGGAAGTTGACATTAATCATTAATTAATAGAAAATATATAGTGTGTGCTAATCGTATGTCCATAAGATAGTACCTACGTGAACACCACGTCTTCTTTGCCTTCGAATTCTTCGAGACATTCTATAATAGTCTTAATATTATCCAAGACATTACTGACGGCTACTCTTATGACACGATCGCTCACTCCACGGAAATCACACAACAATGTGGCTCCTTGGGTGGTATACTTGACAGTAAGTTCATTTTCCTTTAACATTGGGTCGGGAGATAGCGTTTTCTGTGCCACCACGGCCTGTTTCTCCGTTTCAAAAGGGATGTTGAGTTCTAGTTGATAGCTAAGGGAAGTCATCTCTGGCAAAGTTTAGTTTTTCTACGAGGGTCGCTCATTTTGGCTGCCAAAGAAATGACATATAGATAAGATGGAAACCAAATTATCGAAATGTGAGAGGGTAGAATAGGAGAACAAGAGAACAAGAGGGACACTGTCACATATGATACCTCGGTTTGAACGAAACAGTGATTTAAGCTCGATGAAGAATCTAGCTCGAAGTACTGTAGACACCAATAACTGCAAAACAATAGCACGTTTACACATACATTTGTCTAGAATTCCAGCAAGGGCTTTCCGGCGCAACGTTTCCCCTCTGTTACACTACAAACCTGCCCACTGGTGCTCGTCCATATGTTTGGACCGCTTTTATGCCGCAAAACTACCTACACGTTAGCGGATTTGATTTGGTATCGCACACGACTTTGATAAAAAAGTACCCCGGAAACCGATCCCCTTAATGGGACTGGGTTGCCTAATATTTGGTGAACCATATTTAATTTCCTTCATCTGCTGAAATTTCGAAATCTTCAATTCAATGCTTAGATTCTGTGGCAGACTCAACAGTGTCAAAACTGTCAAGCCTTTTAGATCTGCTAGATGCTTATCCACTTGTGAAACTTATTTCCCTGAGGAGCCTAAAGCTCCTGTGTTAAAGACACCTGCCATTCCTGGCCCTATCAGTGTTAAATTGAACGATGATTTAGGAAGAGTTTTCGATAACAGAGCCACTTACTTTGTGGCCGACTACTACAACTCTGTGGGTAACTATATCTCCGACGCCGATGGGAATCAGCTTTTGGATGTGTACGCTCAAATATCGTCTATTGCTATCGGGTACAATAACCCAGAGTTAGCTAAAACTGCCAAATCTGACGAAATGACAAATGCGTTAATCAACAGACCTGCTTTGGCCTGTTTCCCTTCTACTGACTACGGAAAGATCTTGAACCAGGGGATCTTGGCTGCTGCCCCTAAGGGATTGGATAAGGTATGGACTGCTTTAGCTGGTTCTGATGCCAATGAAACCGCCTATAAGGCTGCTTTCATGTACCACCATACTAAGAAGAGAGACGGGAAGGGGTTTACTGCGGAAGAAATGGAATCAGTAATGACCAACCAGACCCCTGGTGCTTCTGATATGGTTATTTTATCGTTTGAAAAGGGTTTCCACGGTAGATTGTTTGGTTCATTGTCCACTACCAGATCCAAGGCAATCCACAAGTTGGACAT
Source organism: Yamadazyma mexicana (assembly GCA_030569415.1). NCBI lineage: Eukaryota > Fungi > Ascomycota > Pichiomycetes > Serinales > Debaryomycetaceae > Yamadazyma > Yamadazyma mexicana. The sequence continues at coordinate 742,611 of JAJMLA010000005.1, forward strand.
TCCAGCATTCGATTGGCCTTGTGCCCCATTCCCTTCATTGAAATACCCTTTGAAGGACTTTGAAGCTGAAAATAGAGAAGAAGAAGACAGATGCTTGGCTGAATTTGAAAGAATCATCAAAGACTACAATGGTAAAGTGGCTGCCACTATTATAGAGCCAGTTCAATCTGAGGGTGGTGACAACCATGCTAGTCCTTACTTCTTCCAAAAACTAAGAGAGATTACCAAGGAAAACGACGTGTTGATGATCGTGGACGAAGTTCAAACCGGTGTAGGTGCATCGGGTAAGTTTTGGGCCCACGAACACTTTGATTTACCATCTCCTCCAGATATGGTAACTTTCTCTAAAAAGTTCCAGGCAGCTGGGTTCTACTTCACTAACCCAGACTTGCAACCAAACCAGCCTTATAGACAATTTAACACTTGGTGTGGAGATCCATCCAAAGCCTTGATTGCAAAGACCATTTATGGTGAAATCACCAAACATAACTTGGTAGAATCTACTGCTAAAGTGGGTGACTATTTGTACGGCAAGTTGCAAGCATTGGCCAACAAGTATCCTTTGCTTAACTTGAGAGGAGAAAACTTTGGAACTTTCATTGCTTGGGATTGTAAAGATGCCGACGAAAGGGCCAAGTTGTTGGCTTCATTGAGATCCAAGGGTGTTAACATTGGAGGATGCGGTGATTACTCTGTTAGATTGAGACCAACCTTGGTATTTGAGCAAAAACATGCAGATATCTTCATAGATGCTTTAGAAGATTCTTACAAGAGTCTTTAGGAATATAAATAAAAAGTTGTTTGATGTTCACAACAATATCCTTTTAGAGGGCCACCGTAAACTTGACAGAGTTACCTTATCAGCTCATCGTATAATAGACGAGACCAGGAAATAATGTCTCTGATGTCGTCAAAAATGTCGGATTGTCTTGATTAGTTTGACGAAAACCTTATCTACGGTTTCATGCCGTAATTTCTCTAAAATCTTTGCAGATACAGGGTTTGTTTTAGTGCCGGCCGAACTCTCCACACAACCCTGGATTCTTATTGCCCTTCATGCCTCGGCGACATTCTTATCTGGAGTCAGGTAGTTTTGTTTATTTTTTTTTGTCTTTGCTACCAAATCTCACTGCTGATAACAACCTATTGTTCAGTTCGTAGGCTCCGATTAAACCTCAATTATCTCCGCCACAACAAAGCTTGGGGACAATAAAGGGATCTTCGTTTCATGAAGAAATCTGTTTTATTGGTTGTAATTATCACATGTGGTGTTGATTTCCGGATACACTAAGATCGCTAAGATACAAAGTACCTTGGTAACGCGTCATTGGTACTATACTCGTCTAGTTTTGAGGCTGGAAACTTTGGTCCGGAAGCTGCGTATATGGAAGGCCCATGATGGGGTACGCAAGAGCAAGACCTGTGGCTCGTATCAGTGCTAGATCCTACATTCCTTTGGCCGCAAATAAAGATGCATTTGCGATGGTAACGAGGTGCAGATTAAAAACCTAGTTTTCCCTTTTAGGGTTATACTTTCAGGGCCTAACGGTGTAAGGTCAGAATGTCGTACACCAAAGATTCTAGTGATGTCATTTAGAAGCCTCTGTTTTTCCGTAACCAGACCACCACAACGTGCTTGCCATACAGTGTGACTGCAAAATACCCACAACACCGCTAGCTCTCCGTAAGGCCCTGAAACATGGTACGGCTATGCCAACCCCGGCTCGTCAGTCTCCACAACAACCAAAAAGCGCCGTTCAACGTCAAAAAAGCCTTACCGTGTCCTCGGCACAGCTTCTATTCTGCGTTGGATGAAATGGCCGCAAAGTGTTCCAGCCAAAGGCCGAAGTGTCGCACGCCATACAAAAATATTCCATAGTTACAAACCGTTATATCACGACATTATTTGAACAATAGACATCACTCAAATTACTGGCAACCACATTTCAAGGGAGAAACTCTATCTTTCCCCTTTGATAATTTCATCTTTTATCTACACACCCAGACCCTTTCCCCATTCCTATAAATAAGCACGTTCCCCCGGCCGTACCTTAGATCTAAACCTGTGCCTTTTTTTGTTATATCCCTCATTTTGTTATACTTGAGACAATCCTGCTTTTTTATCCCTTCAGTTGTTTTTAAGTGTTTACAAACGGCTTTCAACCCTTAAGTGCTACTTGTATCGACATCGCCGTGTGACTTGTGGTTAATGTTGGGCCGTCTTTTCAAACAGAACTCCTCGAGTTCCTTGAACAAGGAGGTCCCGCCTCCAGTTCAATCTCAGACTGCTAATATTAACTCCTACGAAGATAGATACACAAGAGAGATTTTGTATGGTGTTGGAGACAAAAAGATCTTGTCGCCATTTGAGCTAAACAGCAAATATTTCAGAATCATAATATCACAGGATGGTGGCAGTATACGATCGAAACAGGTGTTATTTGACACGGTAAACGACGATAAAGTTGCCAACAGTGGTATAAATGGCACAAATGGGCCCGGTCAACTGGCGGTAGGTCCTAAACCACCACCAACAAGACAAGGAAGTGCCAGGAGTATGGCTTTTTCAAAGATCTACCATCATCCCAACGAAATTAATGACTACATGTTTGGTGGAGGTATCCCCAGTAATGAACACCAGTTCATTACTAAGATACACTTGCTTCCGGTAGTTAATGCCCACGCCCATAGTTACCGGTCAGTTTTGATCACCAGGTTGTTTCTGATGTCAGGAATGACAGAAACGCTGCTGCTGACGGCAGAAGAGTGGAACCCTACACCTACGTTGCCCATCAATGACGCAAAAGTGTCGTTGTCGTATAGTGCCGGTACCGCATCTGCGAATGGTAGTACCGGCGGTAACGGCGCATCTAAGTCCAATGGAATATCAAGTAGGTTTGCAATTGGACTAGTGATCCCTATAGATGATGAGAATATCACCGATGTCATCTCCAATAATTGGCTAGAGATTTGCCATTTTTTCATAATCCTTCAAAAAACGGTATGCAAGAAAATGGTCAATTTGTTAAATAACCCACATGAGAACTACGTCATAAACAAGAGGATCCAATTCCCCAGCTATATCCTAAATCATGACATCGACCTTAGCAATAACCTCCCCAAACTTGTGAAACTCATCAATTATGATGCAAACATTCCCAAATTGATCAACTCCAATGCATTGATGAGACTAAGTCTCCTGCATAACTCCAATGCAAAGTATAATCCTATGGTTCTAAACTGGGTGCTTGAAGTTCTCAACTGGCTCGAGTTCAAAGAATTGAATGAGTCATCGAAGTTTCTTGCCAGTCTTTTGGCATTAGTGATACCGTACCGGTTGTCATTAACAGAAAAACCGTTCCATCATACACCGGGTTCTAACTCAAAAGAAATTACCCGAATAGTGGTGATGACGGGGAATCCAATGGTTGCAAAGAAACTTATATTCATCTTGAACGGCTTGATTCCTGATTATGATTTGTTCCACTTACTTAATAACGCCAATGACAGTTCTGCTAATGATGAGGAAGCTATAGCAGATTCACTGGATCCCGATACGGTGGCTGACGATAACTCTGGAGAACATGAAGATAACAAAAACAATTTGTCATCCCAGTTCAAGTCTGAGACAAGCAGGGGATCTAGTTCTACCAAAGCTAGCAATAAATCGCCCGTGTTATCACAGTCGTCGAACATTTCTCCTCAGCCCACGTCATTGCTGCAAAATCTCTATCACGATATTGACACCGATATTGACACCGACGTGGATGAAATAGACGAAGAAAATTTGTCGGCATTTTCACTGCCGTCACCCCCATTAGTGAATTCAAATCCCATTCCTATCAAGATAAAGTCAAAACCTAGCCAGTCCTTTAGCTCATCTGAAAATTCTTATTCCCAAGTCTCCAACAAAGGATGGGAAATTGCCGGTAAGGCCACGCCAGTGACGTCCACTTCGGTGTCTAACTCCACTACCAATACCATTCCCATCAACAAAAGCGCAAGAAGACAGTCATTGACAAAAAGCTCGTCAATGGCGTACTTATCGTCATCACTAAATTCGTCTATCTCGTCTTCGGCATCTAATTACTCCTTATCGAAACTTGGAGGGAGTTTTATTGAAAAGTGGCGTAACTCAATCGGTCATTCAGTCAATTATGATAATATTGATTACCACCCAAATGCTAGCTTTGGAGGTCCTGGGCCCAATATGAATGCCACTGGTAACTCTTTTGGTGGCCCCAGTCACAATTTCAACCATGGTCCTAATAGGCATGTTTCTTTCCAGTCATTGAAAACGCCATCGCCGGCACTAGAAGTAGAAGGGTTCAACTTGTCATTGAATAGTAGCTCCAATGCTACACCAAGCCCGGTCTTGACTAGTAGCGGTGGTGGTGCCAACAACGCACATGGAAACAAACAATTGTCAAAGACTCAATCCATGTTTGACCTCTATAATAATTCAGTGGAAAAGGCAAACATGAAGACGAAGCTGCTTGGCGATGTTATTCATCGGTCCAAGGCTAGTGTCTATGCAAACAAGGACTTCACTAAAAACGATGAAATAATAAGGAAGAAGATCGCCAACATCATGGACGCAGACTTTACGTTTCTCGATACTGATGATGACAATACCTTAGAGATCCTGGATCAAACCGGATTAGAACAACTTACAGAGTATGAAGATTTGTCACCCAATGTTGCGTTTACCAATGAATTCAGGCCCGAGTTTATTCTTCAGTCTTGTCCCATGAACCCCAAGTTAGAACAACAGATTATCAGTGCTATGAAGAATGATTTGTTGTTTCATCAGAATAACTGCAAGGTGGAGAATATCACTACAAAGACCATATTCATTAGTTTAAGGGCCCGAGAAGTGAAGCTTATAGAGATGAAGTATGGAGATACCAACAAGAGTTTCACGTCACAAACTGCGTCACCTCAACCAATGAGTGGATCCCCTCTCCATTCTTATTTCAGCCATATCCAACCACAAGTGTCTATACCTTCACTCAGTCAAAGTGTGGACGAAACTATCACACCGGCAGCGGCATCGTCTTTCTTCAGACGGTCCAATAATTCATACAAAACCACGATAAAGAAAGTGTACTCCCCCATGAAGAATAACGGTGACTTGGAATTGGTAAAATCCATTGAAAGTAACCTCAATGAGATTAGACAGCTTTTTTTGTCCAACTACAAGGAGCTTAATAATGATACCCCCATACCTAATGATTTTAATGAAAAACTATCTAAATTGGTATCCAGCTTATTAGACTGAACCAACTTTAATTTAATATATAAACGAATAATTGCTGCTGTAAACCGCTTTCGAATTAATTTCAATTAGCAGATCAAATCTTGTCATTTTGCCAAAGACAATCGAGACTCAACGGTGTACTATCATTTCTGTTTGTAAAGTGAGAAACTCTTGTTTTTTTTTTTCGTTTTGTTTGGTGAAAAATTATCTACTACTGTTGACCATAGAAGCTTCTGATACGTTTGTAACACCTAATCAAAATGTCTTCTGAACCTGAAGAGGAAATGAGAACGAGGGCAAGGACGCCTCCTTTGTTTTTGGAAGCACCTAGCAAGACTGCAGAAGTGAAAAAAATGTTTCAAGAAATAAGTGCTTGTATCTATCACAATAAGGCTCTTGGGGACTCTGGGCAGAATGAAAGTATGACATGCGATTGTCACGAACAATGGAGTAGTAAATTGCAAATGAACACTGCTTGTGGAGAGGACAGTGGATGTATTAACAGAGTCACCTCTGTAGAATGTGTGAATAAAACTTGTGGATGTGGAGACGACTGTCAGAATCAAAGGTTCCAGAAAAAACAATATGCTCCCATAACTGTTTTCCAAACCGAATTGAAAGGTTATGGTGTAAGGGCGGATGATGTGTTAGAGGAAGGTTCTTTCATCTATGAGTATATTGGTGAAGTGATCGATGAAGGAGCTTTCAGAAAGAGAATGGTGGAGTATGATACTAAGAATTTCAAGCACTTCTATTTCATGATGTTGAAAAAAGATTCTTTCATCGATGCCACGATAAAGGGATCATTGGCAAGGTTTGTCAACCATTCCTGTAACCCGAATGCATATGTGGATAAATGGGTCGTCGGAGATAAGTTAAGAATGGGTATATTTGCTAAGAGGAGAATTGCCAAGGGTGAAGAGATAACTTTTGACTACAATGTTGACAGATATGGTGCACAATCACAGCCCTGTTATTGTGGTGAACCTAATTGTATTAAATGGATGGGTGGAAAAACACAAACAGACGCCGCTTTGCTTCTTCCTGAAGGAATAAGTGAGGCCCTAGGTGTCACTCCACAACAGGAAAAGAAATGGTTGAAAGAGAACAAGCATTTGCGGTCCAAGCAACAAAAGGATGATTCTGTTGTGAATGAGATGTTTGTGAAGTCCATTCAACCTACTGGGTTGGATAACACTACTGATGTGATAAGAGTGATGGCTGCATTAATGAAGACTCAAGATGCTAATATCATAAAGAAATTAATCGAAAGAATCTACTTGACTACTGATGCTAATCTCAACCTTCAAATCGTTAAGATGCATGGATACAAGTCATTGTCTGCCACTTTGAAAGCATGTGGTCCCGAAGATGAAGAAGTGATTATTATGATTTTGAAGGTGTTGAGAAAATGGCCAACTATGACCAGAAACAAGATTAGCTCGTCTCAGATTGAAGATGTGATAAAGCAGATTCAAAAATCCACTAAGAACAGAGAAATCAGAAACATTTCGGCTGACCTTCTAGGTGAATGGAGTAAGTTGAAAATGGCATACCGTATTCCCAAACTTGTTAAGTCACTGTCACCAGAATCGGAAGTGGCCAGAGATGCCAATGGGCAACTTCACGGTTCTGTGAGCCCCCAAAGAGATACACATCAAGGTACGCCTGTCACTTCCAACGAAAATGTGTTACCTCCTGGTTGGGAAAGTACAGTGGACCCAAACACCAACAAAGTTTATTACTTCAACAGGGAATTAAATATCACACAATGGACAAGGCCCGAGCCTGAACCCCAACCAGTACCGGTTGCTCCAGTGGTTCCACAGGTGTTTGATTATAATGCTGCTGTAAGCGCAGCAGCAGCAGCTAACAATGCATTGGCAACTCAGAATGAGTCTCACTATGGATTCACAGACGTAACCTCAATGCGTCGTCGTTCTAGCACACATGAAGCCCCTTACGAGTACCAAAGCTCCAAGCCAACACATGGTGTCGGATTAGGAGCCATTCCAAAAGGACCAAGAGTGGACAGTCCCGCAAGGAACATGAATGAAACACGATTAGCAGAATTGGAAGCAGAAAGACTTCGGAAAGAAAAAGAAGAGATGTGGAGGCAAAATCAAAATAAGCAAAAGTCCTTACAAGAATTGATTGCCCAAAGTCAGAGGGAGAATGAAGAAAGAAGGCAAATGGAAGAGAAGTTGAGGCAAGAAAAAGCCAGGGCTAAAGCGAAAGCCAAGGCCAAAATAAAAGCCAAGAATGGTGGTAAGGATAAACTGCACTCGGGTAGTGGAGGAAGTACTAGTACAAGCGCTGAAAAGCTTTGGGGAGCTGCGTTTGCTAGTCATGTTCCTAATTTCATCAAAAAGTACGAAAGTGAGATCGGCCGGGATTTGGTCAAGCAGAATGCCAGAGAAGTGGTTCACATACTTGTCAAGAAGGAATTGGCTAAAGACCCACAAAGGGTACCACCTACTGAGTTAGATAATGCTAAACTCAAGAAGATAAAGGACTTTACTCGGGGTTACATGGACAAGTTCTTGATAAAATACAGGGCGAAAAAGGGAAGAAAGCATTCCAGAGATGACGACGGGGAACACCACGAGGACAAGAGGGTCAAACAGTCAACTTAATGGTAAAAAGTAAATCAGTGTACACAAAAGTCAGATTCTGTATAAATGTAATATAATACACACACACTCTATAAATGTATAAGATGAGCCACTATGACCGTACAGAACAGACGACCATGCGACCAGGAATGAATTTTGAAGAATTAAAGACAATCAGTTTTGAATCGAATTTATTTCTTCTCTAATAAGATTGGTAAGTTTTCAATGGACTCTGAGCCGAAAAGAATTTGGTAAGTAGCTTCGAAAAGTGGGAATTCTTCCAACTTGTTGACGTTAGTTAACAATTCGTGCACTTCTTTAGCAGTGACAATACCTTGAGAAGATTGACCATTCAATAACTTCTTTTCAGCGGCTTCAGCAGATTCCCCAGTTTCAGCCATGTATCTACCAACTTTGACATTTCTACCACCAGAGCAGGTGGTGATTAAATCAGCCACACCAGCAGATTCGGCAGTAAAAGTACTAGCCTGGGATTCTGGGAAGAAAGTTTCACTGAATTTGATGATTTCAAGTAAACCAACTCTCATGATAGCAGCTTTGGCATTGTCACCCCAGCCTAAACCTTCGACGAACCCAACAGCCAAGGCCACAATATTTTTCAAAGCACCAGCCACAGACACACCAGCCACATCTTCAATGACATTCACATGGAAGTAGCTTCTGTGGAAAGCAGCCTTTAAGACAAAGTGGTTGATGTCTTTACCATCACCTCTGTAGTCTTTAGGAATTGGGTAAGCCACGGTGGTTTCAGACCATTTGCATCTGGCGACTTCTGGAGCCAAGTTAGCACCAGATAAAGAACCACATTGGATCCCTAATTGTTCAGTGATGTAGGTACTTAACAATTTGCAGCCTTCTGGGGTAACTTCTAACCCTTTTAAGCAGGAAATGGCTCTAGCATGAGGTTTAATGTTACCTTTCAATTGTTTACAGATATTGTGTAAGAACTGATGAGGCAAGTTGAAGACTAACAAGTCAGCATCCTTAGCGGTTTCCACGATGTTTGGAACGGCTTTCAAGTTCTTTGGTAACTGAACTCCTGGTAAGTATTTAACATTCTCGTGTTTGTTGTTTATGATAGAAGTCAAGTTTTCACCGTTGATCTTCTCTTCAAACACCCACATTTTCACCTCATGATGGAATAAGTGAGGTCTAGCAGCAGCATTCTCTGCCACTATCTTTGCAATGGTAGTACCCCAGTTTCCGGATCCGATAACCGCAATAGTGAATGGTTTTTCAGGCGATAACGATTTTTCAGCTGAGGTTTGATTCAAAGACAAAGTCTGAGCAGGGCTGAGAATTTGGGATAATTGTAATAATCTAGCACTGGCACTGGACATGGTGGTTTTAGTTGAAAGAACAAAAGATATGTATAAGTAGAAGGAAAAAAAAAACCGTAGCAAAGGGAATAGGTTGGTATATAAAGGAAAATTAAAAAAGGAATAGTAATATTTCAGTAAAAAGCCCTTGTCCGAGGTAAAGTCGGAAGATGGTAAATCCGACTACGAACAAACGCAAAATTCACAAGACAGCGGCCGGAAAAATGACAGGTTTTGGCGTATTTTTTGTATAGAGAAATAAACCTATGACGGGTAATTGGGTTCAAGAAAAGGTGGGGAAGACTTGTGAATGTGCATAAGCGAGAAACTGAAGTTTGGTTAACCCGTTGGTATGATATCTTTGTTGCAACTATGTGTTTGGCTGTTAAAAGATCTAGTTCCTTCCTGCCGAGTCGGCTCTGAAAATATTGATTTCGCACCTCATGACTCTCGGATTATCTCTTATATGTGAATCATGTGAAGACGGGTGCAAAAAAAGACAAAAAAGACGTTATCAGGTGCTGATTACGTCGCTATACGGTTCAATGAACGTAGTATTGGAAGCCAGCATGTGCCTACTTCCCAGTTGTACATTTTTAACTTTTGACATACTGGAGATTTTCTATATATAGTTGTTTCTCAGCATTACGCTTGCATGTAGCAGTACCTACATGTCTCTTTAAAGCATCTTTCCTGGCGAAACCTTTACCACAGAAATGACAGATGTTTGGAGGTATTTCCAAATGTTGTTTCTCATGACGTTTGAGGTCGCTGGACCGTTTAAAGTTCATCAGACATTTCACACATTGGTACCTTCTATCTTCAGGACCCGGTGACGGAGACCCTAGATTATTCAAAGGATTCTCCCCCACAAGTCTTCCCGTCTCATTAGTATAGAAGCTATTGCTCCTTTCAGGTTCCTGGTAGTTCCCCTGGAAAATATTGTTATTCAAATTGGGGAAGCTCTTATAAAACTCATGAATCATTAATTGGCCATTCTCATTCACCTTTATATCGTCACCACTTTTAATAGGATTACCATGAGGTGAACTCACATATTGAAGTCGCGTGAATAGATCATTCAACGTAGGGTCCAATATCTTTTTATTTGAAGATGTGGATGTGGCATTGGCCGTGGCCACTATGGCTTCTTTAGCTAGTTTAAAGAATCGTTTATCCTCTTCTGTGGGTGATTCAGGTGTATTACCATCTGCATGGACCAGCCCTTGACTTGCTCTACCTCCATTTTGTAACTCTCGCTGTGAACTACTGCGTATGACTGACTCAGGGAGTATCGAAGAATCACTCCCACGGCTATAACTGACATTGTGCACGTTCAGGGACGCTATATTAGCGAGACTGGAAGGACTGTGGAATAGAAGATTAGTACTGTCGCGGGAACCACTAACCCCACCAGTGTCAATGGGAGAGCCGGTATGACTGTGGTGGACACCCGGGCTGTGTTGATGACTGTTTAGACTGTTACTATGGGTATGTTGTGCATCATTAGGAGCATAGTTGAAAGACATGATTTGTTTTTGCACAGGGCACGCTCTCACTGCTGCTGATGCAACTGACTGTGCAACGCAAGGTCAAAGGGGATTGCTGATAGGATTAGGAACAACAAACACTAGAACCTTTGTCTGTTTGCCTTTTTTAGGGTTTTTTCTAGAGGGGGTAGGGCTTTTTACTAATATATAGTTGGAATTGATTTTTTGGGAAACTTTTTTACTATCAAAGAAATTCACGTGACTTCATGTAATCACCGTTTGGCATTTGTTTGTCAAAACATGTCTTAAAGGTGTGCGAATCCACAGTTCGTTGAGAGAGGGTGAAAATCCGCAGCGCCAAGTGGCGCCCAACCCGCGCTGGCTTTGACGCCACTCTTAGTCGAAGCATTTTGTCTCAGCCTTCTTTCCCGTTGGTTGCGAATTATTTGAGGATCAGACTCCACAGTTGCGTATTATTGTTTTCTTTAGTGTGGATTAAACTTCCACTACTAACCTAATTAAAGACCCTTAATAAGATGCCGTGTCCTCGCGTGGACTTACCTGACTCCATGTTTATGTTTTTTGGGTAATTAAACCCACAACTTGGTGGCTGCTATGGTGTAAGGACCTTTTTAGCATCAAGTCTGGTGTAAGGACCTTCCATCACACATTCAGGTGTAGGGGTCCGCACGCGGAGTGCGATAGCGTCAATTGGGGCACCAAAGAAAAAAAATAATATATCAACATTTATACACTAATAACACCTTGGATATGACGATGGACTTAACTAGACACAAATCTAAACGGTTGATCCAGCGGAACCGCATGAGCCAGAACAACCATATTTTGGAAAATTACTTGAACCGATCAAAAGTGATAAATAACATCAACGAGCTCTTACCAGGATTGAACGATATAAGTGATGCTTTTGAAGCATTACCACTAGATTTAATCAAATACTTCACCTTGTTGAAGGAAATAGATGCCAAGTGCATTAATACCGTGCCGGTAATCACCCACAAAATAGACAAGTATCTCGGCGAGCTTCACGCACCTGAAAGTGAAACAACCACAGAGGAAAAGAGGACCAAGGACTTACGACTGATTAAGGACAAGTTGGCTGATATAGTGCCATGCTTGGAAGAGAAAATGCATGTCACCGGTATTGCAAGCGATATCATCGAGAAGCATTTGTTTCGTATCAATAACGATTATAAGCTCATTATCAACAATAACGAAATACCCGAGTCTATCAGAATAGGTCCACTTAGCCATCCTGCTATGATAATGGATTCTTCATCTCCCCTTGATCACCAGAATCCCAACAGATCAGCGCAAAGTGCAAGATCTGAAAGTCGTAGGGAAGCATTGGCTGCCAAAAAGCAATCTAAAGACGATGATTTCTCAGGTGGTGCAAATAAGAAAGAACTGACTCCATCAGCAGATAAAAAGAAGAGGAGTAGGAAAGAAAAGGAAGCCGTACCTGTCACAACCAATACCACCAGTCCGGTGGTCAACCGGACATTTGCCGCAGTGAACACCCAAAGTAACCCTCCAACCAATGGGGCTACACAAGGATCTGTTAATCATGCATCTGCAGCCGAGTCCAAAATGACGACTCCACAGCCGAAGACTAAACGAGCCAAAGTCGCCAAAGAAGAAAATGATCATGAACAGACGTACTGTTATTGTAACCAAGTTTCATTTGGTGAAATGGTGGGATGTGATGGTGATGATTGTAGAAGAGAATGGTTTCATTTACCTTGTATCGGATTCAAACACCCACCAAAAGGGAAATGGTACTGTGATGATTGTTTGTTCAAACAAAAGAAGCTCAAAAAATGAGGCTGCGTGTAGTGGTTCAAATAGTCATACAGCCAATAAACGTGGATGCATTGTTATTTTGCTTAATGTTATACGAATTGATATACTTTGCGCTAATCTACGCGTAGTCAAATAGTGACTCTAGTGATTGACTGTTCGCCTTTACTTTCTGATAACATATGAAAAAAAGAGTCGTGTCCGTACCGGTGACTTCAGAATCTTTTTGCCGTGCCTGCAGCACTCTCAGTACGTTTTTGCCATTTGACAATTACGTATCTGCAGGAAGCTTAAACATGGGATAGACGCATTACAGTGTTTGCATTGACGATTTCAGAAATGGGACTGAAATCTGAAACACAATACTACGTGTTTGACGGGCCAGCCGTTTGGTTCGGAGTCTAGGCCTTCAATGTCTTACTGTTGGAAAAATTATTAACATGGTAGCTTTTCACAAGGCAATGGCCTGGTTTCAAAGCTTTTTTGAATTTGGTCGCGCCAACCGAGAAAAAGAAGTTTATGGTGGTGAAATTTAGAAGCTGAGCGCATAGTTTACGCCAAAAAGGAAAAAGGGAGGATGAGAAAATAAAAGTGGCTAGACAGCAAAGAAAAAAGTCGAAACGAAAACTTTTCTTTCAAAAAGTAAATTCAACTGAAAAATAAAAAACTGCCTAGTTTAGTTGGAAACTAGAATTCAAGTTTTAAGCCTTTTGTAATTATACAAAGTGTGTTTTAATTGACAATTCCGGGGTTACTGATATTTTAGAGTTTCCATCCTTTCGTTATTTTGCAGAGATTTTTTTATTTTTATTTTTTTCCTTCAATTGTTTTCATCACGCTGTGCACAGTTATTTAAGTGACCAGAAAACCCATCTTTTGAAATAATCCACATATCAATTGACATTTTTTCCGAATTAATCAAACCATGAAAGAATATAAATTAGTCGTTGTTGGTGGTGGTGGTGTAGGTAAAAGTGCTTTGACCATTAGATTGATTCAAGGTCACTTTTTAACCGAATATGACCCTACTATAGAAGACAGTTACAGAAAGCAATACAACATCGATGGAGAACAAGTATTATTGGATATCTTGGACACTGCTGGTCAAGAAGAGTACAGTGCGATGAGAGAACAATATATGAGAACCGGTGAAGGGTTTTTATTGGTATATTCTATCGATTCTAAGTCTTCTTTAGATGAGTTGTCCAGTTTTTATGAACAAATTCAAAGAGTGAAAGAAACTGATAATGTACCTATTGTTTTAGTTGGGAACAAGTGTGATTTGGAAAATGAAAGGCAAGTGAGTTATGAAGAAGGTGAATTATTGGCTAAACAATTCAATAACTGTAAGTTTATTGAAACTTCTGCCAAACAAAGTATCAATGTTGAAGATGCTTTTTATGACCTTGTGAGAAGTGTGAAAGATAGTAATAAACCAAGAGCAGTGGAAAATACCACAGAACAAGCTGTCAACCAATCCAATGATGACGTTCCTGAAGCCAAAGAGTCTAAACCTGCACCATCATCCAATGCCAGAACTCAACAAGCTAAAGTTTCATCTGGTAATGAATCGAAAGAAAAATCTGGTTGTTGTGTGATCGTTTAAAGAAGTTGTCAAAGAAGTACAAAATAAAAGGAACTGATTGTTTCACCATGCCCAATATCCTTCCCCTTTTCTTATTTCCTTCCATCCATGTTTTACTAAAGTGTTTTAATGTCTAATGCACCATCAATTGCTCCAGTTTTACCGTATCCCACACAAAGGAACAAAATAATTATAAAAAAAATATTCAAAAAGATTTCCTAGCTAGTTTTTTTAGTCTCTCTGCAATCAGAATCTTTTGTATCTTACAAAGTACAATCAGGCGTTGTACTTTGGAAGAAAAATATATAGTGAAGCATTCAATTCTATTATCTTGAAAAAGTCGTACATTTAATCTAATTTTAATTTCAGTTGATAAAGTGATACACTATGAAATGCAAGATCAAACTGGCAAAAATAAAGTCACCAAAAGCCCGCTCGGGACTAGATTTGAATATGGAAAAATTTTGTTCATTATATTGTAATCTTAAGTTCACCGTCAATACGAATTGACCAACACATGACGTGAATCCACCTAAAAATGCATTGAATGGGAAATTTCCAATTAAAAGAACATAGATAAATTGTAATACGGCAATGACAACCAAGTAAGCTAAAAAGGAATCAATGAGTTTAGTCCTAGGAGACAATGATTTCAAATAATCATTGTAAGTGGTAGTGATAGCTGTGCTCAATTCACCAAAGAATTTGGTCTTGGTATTGGTGTTAGCCTTGGGTTTGGCCATTATGAAGCGTGTTCTTTTTAAAAATCGACAAGTGAAAAAAATATGTATTCTCACATTTTTACATTTTTTGTCCTTTTGTTGTCGCACTGACTATTGGCAATTGTTTTCTGCTGGATAGTTTAAACTCAAGACACTCCCCGTGGAATGGACGAACCAAAAAGTGAGATAAGCCGTCCTCCTAAGCTTAGAATCATCCCGCCACTTAATTTTTGTCCGGTAGAACATCAATTGTATCGGTCAGGCCAGCCAACTATCATCAATGAAAGTTTTTTGAAAGACCTTAATTTAAAGACTATTATTTGGTTGGCTACCGAGGAGCCACAAGAAGAGTTTTTGGATTACTGTTCCTTGAACAATATCAACCTTGAGTTTGTAGGGATGATTAATGACTACAATTACAGCTATACTTTCTCCAATAACATAAATCCTTGGGATACTTTGAACGATGTGACCATCACGAAGTCTTTGGAAATCATAAGCAACAAAGAGAACTATCCTTTGCTTGTTTGTTGTGGAATGGGTAGACATCGTACGGGGACCGTCATTGGGTGCCTCAGACGGTTACAGAATTGGAATTTGGCCAGTGTGAGTGAAGAATATAGAAGATTCACTGGGTCAAAAGGGGGAAGAATCCAGGTGGAACTTTTAATAGAGAGTTTTGATATAAATTCAGTGGTGATAGACCCCAAAACCGCCCCGGACTTTTTGGTGTAGAGTGACCAAAAAGAAAGTACGATTATAGATTGGAGAACAACGTATGGCTGATAACCTTACTTTATAATGATACGATATGACGATTTTCAAGAATAATTTGCTGTAGATTCTTAAAACATCTATGAAGTAACGCAGCTTCTCATTTGCACCGACCCACTAAGCTCCTCAGATGCCTTTCTTGACATGGTAGGAATGTCTAAAAGTATCTGTGGCTGGTTTTATATGTTGAAACAGGGTAAGATAGTGCACGAGAAATACTTTATTTCTTTTTCTTTATCTACCTGACTGCAAAATAAAATATGTGGCCACGTTCCCACGCGTGGTCACAAGTTTATTTAGATTTCATGTTTTGCTTATCAGTGTCATGAGGCTTTCTACACACAGTGTTATCTGAGCTCTTATCAGGGCCCACTCAGTGGAATGTTTTGAACTATAAAAATACGTTAATCCTCTTTCTTTTTAAGTCTATATTTGCTTAAATTGTTCCTCAATATGAAGGAAATTCTTGTGGACACACCACAGCAGGTCAATAACTTCCGAGTCCATTTTGCAGCTCTTGTGGCTTCGTTTGCAGCAATTATTATTGGATATGACGCAGGGTTTATTGGGGGTACCCTCACTTTACCCGAGTTTCTAAACGAATTCGACTTCTCTCTGATGAGTCCCACAGCTGTAACAAGCATGAAAGCGAATATAATCTCATTGTTCCATGTAGGAGCCTTTTTTGGGTCTTATTTGGTGTATCCGGTGTCTGTCTTTCACGGTAGAGTAATGGGATTCAAAGTTGCTGGTCTTTTAATCGTTTTTGGATCTGCTATTCAATTGGTTTCAAACAACAGTACTGGGTTAGGCTGGATGTTGGCAGGTAGGCTTATCAGTGGAGTTGGGATTGGTGCTGTTTCCAATATATCCACCATGTACATATCTGAAATAAGTCCTGCGTTTTTAAGGGGCCGTTTGATAGGAATGTATGAAATCTGCTGGCAAGTTGGAGGTATCTTTGGTTTCTTTATCAACTATGGCACAGAAAAGAATCTTGTGGGGAACAGACAATGGCGAGTGCCTGTCGCCATCCAAATTGTTCCAGCCGGGGTCTTCTTTGTGGCTGTGTTCTTCATTAAAGAGTCTCCACGGTGGTACATTTATAATGATAGACGTGGTAAGGCGTTAGACGCATTATGCTATTTGCGTCACTTACCTGCAGGACACCCATACATCAGTTATGAATTGGAACTTATGGACATGGAAGCTATTGAAAGAAAACAAGTGATGGGCTCTGAGTTCTTGGGGCCTTTCAAATTACTATTCGGGAACTCTACCAATAGGTACAAGCTAATGCTTACATTATTGTTGTTTGTATTTCAAAACACCACTGCCATCAATGCTATCATCTACTACTCAGTATCAATTCTCAAAGGCATTGGTGTCGATTCTACAGAAGCTGGTCTTCTATCAACGGGTGTGTTTGGGCTCCTTAAAGGTGTATGCTGTTTTATATGGGCTTTTTTCATTGTCGATAACTTCGGGAGAAAGCCTCCAGTATTAGTTGGCGGTGTTGTTTGTATCATTTCCTTGTTTTACCTCGGGATATATATGCGTTTAGCGGATCCACAAAGTCCTTCAAGGGCTGGTTCCCATAGTGCTTTGGCATTCTTTTATATTTGGACGGTTTCGTTTGCATTTTCATGGTCAGGGTTCCCTTGGGTGTACATGTCAGAAGTCTTCGACCAAAAAGTTAAAGGTCTAAGCCAATGTTTTAATGCTTCTTGTAATTGGTTCTGGGCATTTATTTTTGCCCGGTTCTCCCAGCAAATGATCGATTCTATGAACTATGGTATATTCTTGTTCTTTGGCTCAATGTTGACTATATCTACAGTCGTTTTCATGATTTTGTATCCTGAAACAAGAAATATCCCCATTGATGATATTGACATGCTTTTTGTAAATGATGTCAAACCTTGGAAAGCCCATTCACAAGCTGTTAAGATGATTCAAGAACGGGAATTGTCACACCATCATCTCCACACAAATGAAGATTCGCTTGAGTCGGCACCAAACCAACCTGGCAAGTCCAAAAATGTCTACTATGAGGGTGAAGTCTCCAGTATTAGTAGCAGTAACGCATTAGTGTAACCAATTTTTCTTATTTGTGTATTATGTAAGTTTTTAATGTGCCTTCAACTCAGACATCAGTCTTACCCTATAGAGTGGTTGGTTTTTTGCACCTTACACTTACATGCAGGACATGCACGCGCAAAATATATTACGCACTATTTTTTTCTGTTAATCATCCCTTTTCAATCTAAGGATCTTTTTATTCTATTTCATTTGAATTGTATTATGACAGGCACTTGTGTGAACACCATCAAAATCATCGGGGTAAGCTCTTTGGGGTTGTTGACGGGGTCTTTAGCTTACCAAACTGTGGAAATCATTCCGAGGTTATTGGATGAGTTGTCGACCCTGGTCAGCAATTACAGCTGGAAGAACATCAAATGTGGTAAACTCATCAATAGTGTTCTTCTTGCTATTTCTTCCACTTGTTTTGCCCTTAGTTATAAATACAGTCCTACTAACGAAAAGCATCCGTACTTAATCTACTCTATTTTTGGTGGATTGTTAAGTTACGGGTACACTTACTTCAAATCGAGAGCTCAAGAAAGGAAATTAGCAGCATTTAATGTTCCTCAACCTACCAAGAAACCTGCTGCTGCTGCTGCCTCTCAGGAAGTTACTGAGTCTCCTGATGATGACTTGGGCAAATCATATATTCACGTTTCAGACGAAGATTCTACTAGCGCTGTTAGTACTCCACCACAATCCACCCCTAGCTCGCCAACCATTGGTAGTGGTGATGTTGAAGATGAAATAAATTTGAGCTTATTCAAGAAGGACATGAAGAAGGGCTATGTTGATTTGAAGAACACTTATTTGATTGGAACGGGTGCTTTCGGGTTTACGTTCTTAATTTCCACCATTGGTATCATCGGTGACTTTATACTCAACTGAGGTACACGGGTAATTATGTGACAAAATGGAGGTTGTTTCATCTCATAGATATGGCATTTTGTCTATTATGTACGGTAAATATTGAATACATCTAATGATTATGGTCTGTAGGTACGTGTGTAATATTATGCCAATTTCATTTAGGAGTTGCATGGTGTTCGTATTACACAAACACTACAAAGAAATTTCACCGGCTCTGGTAGTGGTTATACGGCGATTGAAGAAATGCTCATGTAACTAGTAAGTGTCTTAAATGGTTATGGTTCGTATTCAACCTCACTTCCGGAAAACACTTTAAACTTATACGGGTTTTCCACATGTGACTATGATCCTTTATAGAACATCTCGCCTTTCCAAACAAAAGCGACAACGCTTTACCATGGACCATTAAAATACATGTCAGTCTAAGTCTTTCGACCTTGGGTGCCTTTCCTTATTCGTTGCTTCCTATACCTCATCAAAAGTGTCTTACATGTTCCAGTGCTGCATTTTTTGCAGTTGGTCCTTACACGCTCGGAAACCGTTGCAATTTTCAAGGCCGGGTAACATGCTAAGAAAATTTTGGTTGAAAAATCCAAGCTTTTGGCCCCATTTTTATATGGTATCTTTCAAACGGCTCTGCATCTCACATAACTTCTAGGGTGCTCGCTATAGTAGTTATCTTGGCACTCATCTCAACCACCAAAAATGAATCAGTACTTAAATAGTATGATATACCAATCTTACAGATTAATAATTACCAAACTCTAAGAAGCGCAAAATCAAGCCATGAGATTCAATATTGCCTTAGCTCTGCTTATAGCTTCTGCTGCTGCTGCAAGCATTACCGATTGCCATTTCCACGGAGAGGATTTGTACTGTATAGATGAAGATGGTAATGAAGGTGTTGTGAGTCCTTCGCCAAGCAGTGAGGATGCTGCGAGCAGGTATACCAGCTGTCACAATCATGGCACAGCTACTTACTGTATGTCAGGTGACGAAGAGGTTGAGTTTTTAGTTGAAGCCACTGCGACTGGTACCGAAGAAGCTCTGGAAACTGGACATGATCATGACCATGACCATGCTCTGGAGACTGAAGAACACGATCATGCCCATACAGAAGATGCTACTGAAACTGGGCATTCCCACGAAAGTGAACTGTCTGGTTCTCACGACGACGAAGAGATGGACTGTCACTTCCACGCTGGTGTGGAACATTGTGTCCCTAGAAGTGGTGAATCTGAGACACATTCTCACGAAAGTGAAGCTACTTGTGCTAGAGTTGATAGAGACTACAATATCCCACTCCGGATCGGTCTTATTTTCGCCATGTTGGCTACCTCTGCTCTTGGTGTTTTTGGCCCAATCTTGCTTAATGTGTTCCTCAAATTGAACACCGATAGTCTTATTCTTGGAGTGATTAAACAATTTGGAACTGGTGTCATCATTTCCACTGCATTCGTACATTTGTTAACCCACGCTCAGTTAATGTTCAACAACGAGTGTTTAACCAACATCAACTATGAAGCCACTTGTGCTGCCATTGTCATGGCTGGTCTTCTTATTGCCTTCTTGGTTGATTATGTCAGCAAAAGATTAGTGCAATCAAGGGACAAGGTTGTTCAAGACGCTGCTGTCACCAACACTGATTCTGAAAAGAATGCAGAAAAGATAGAAACAGACAGTACTGAAAGTTCCAGTACTACTGGAACTGAACTTTATCAAGATAAAGTGGCAGTATTGTTATTGGAAGCTGGTATTATCTTCCACTCAATATTGATCGGGATCACTCTCGTTGTGGCTGGAGACTCTTATTTCATCACTTTATTTATTGTCATTGTGTTCCACCAATTCTTTGAAGGTTTGGCACTTGGAGCTAGAATTGCCAGCGTTAAGACGTTTGGATTGTTCTATAAATTGATTTTGGCTGGTGCTTTTGCTTTAATCACTCCTATTGGTATGGCCATTGGAACCGGTGTTTTGCAGCAATTCAACGGTAATGATCCAGCTACTATAATTGCAATTGGAACATTAGATGCTTTCTCTGCTGGAGTGTTGATTTGGATTGGAGTTGTTGGTATGTGGGCACATGACTGGTTCCATGGCAAACTTGTCTCGGCCTCTTGGTTGTTTACAGGACTCAGTTTCGTGGCTTTTGTCGCAGGTCTCATTCTCATGAGTGTATTAGGAAAATGGGCCTAGACGGGCCATCTAAAAATAGTTTAATTGTTTATAGAATCTTTATTTACACACCGTTCCTATTGTCAACAGATCATGATCTCTCATAAGGTCGTCAATCATGTACGCTAATCAGTTACCATGCTGCAGCCACCAAAAAGCCTTCTTCTGAGCCTCTGTTTTTGTAGATCGCACTCGGTTTAAAAATAGAACCAACCACAGTAAATCCGATAGTACCTTAACAAAATCCGATGGCTTGTAACCCCTCAACTTAATTCGGTTGGGCCACCACAAATTTCAACTGGCTGACGCAGCAACAGAAGCACCTTCCTGGTACAAATTCCTGCATTTATTGTCCTGTCATACATTGAGGGGGAATTAGGGGAGAAGACGTGTCTTTACTGAAAAAAAGAATATAGTGAAATATCAAAAATGTAACGCAGTTATCCTGAAACAGGCACCTTCACGCAAAACCCGGGGAAAGAACACACAATACTAATCTAGCCCGTTCCATGACCCTCGGGGTGACGCCCCTCAAGTTATTGCCCCAGCTTTTATTTTTGCTCCCAATTCTTGGACTTGAAAACTCTTGGATGCCAATGCTAAGACTTTGATGCCCAGCATAAGCGATCATGTTTATGGAACGTGGGCTCTTTTAAGCCACTATATCAACCTTCTTAAACGGTTTTTCGAGCTCTATCAACGCAACTTTCAGTATTGTCGTGTGACCGTACAAAATTCTTGCTATAACGGGCTGGGTAGGCGCCCGCAAGGCAACCCCGGCATTTGTTTCCAATGAGATTCAGTTGTACCTGAGTTCCAAACCTATGCATAATGCCAAGAAACTTTTGTCATCTTCCATCTATTTACTATCGAACAATGCACAATACCACCGCTCTAAAAATAACAAATGGAGTAATGTAAAACCGGTTGACATATTTAAATATCCGGCCCTGCCCTTCCGTTTCTGTGTGACATACTCTTTTTATCATTGACTGCAAATTATGGTGAAAGCTTATTTGAAATCAACTACGATTGCAAAAATCTCATTAGCTTCTTTAATCTCCAGTGTGGTGGCTGATAGAACTACCGTTGACTGTGTAGCCGATGGTGTGAAGATTCAGTCTACTGACTTGGATGATGGTGTTTGCTACTTCAAGTTGCCTGAAGATGCTAAACCTTCTTTTGAGTATAGTAGTGAGAATAACTATAATGCGACTTATTATTATGCTACTGTTGGTAACAAGATTTACTTCAACGACATCAAAGATGCTGGTGGTGTCATCGCTATCCCTGCAAAAGTATTGTACGATACTGATGATGACGTTGTGCTTTACTCAGTAGAAAGATCCAACGACAGTGAAGATAACCGTAGAAGTTCTGACTACGATAGCGATTCCAATGTTGAGGATTACTTTACTGACAATGACGGGGATGATTCTGACGATGACGACAACGACGACGACGACGACGACAATGACAATGACAATGACGACGATACTGACAATGACGGTTATGACACCGACAATGACAGAAGTTACAGTGTAACTAAGTCGTCAACTTCTGCTGCTTCGAAGGCTACTCATCATGTCACCGATGATGAAGATGACGGAAATGATACTGACAATGATGGTTATGACACTGATAACGACAGGAGTTACAGTGTCACTAAGACTTCTAGCTCTACTCCCGCCGCTACCAGCAGTCATCATGTCACCGACGATGAAGATGATGGAGACGATGACAACGATGCTGACAATGACGTTGACGATGATGATGACCGTACCAAGCGTCAAGTCACTAAGAAGGCTAAGAGATCTAAGAGATCTTTCTGGTCTAAGTTGGTTTCTCGCTCCGACGATGAATCTGACAAGAATGACAAGACTGACACTGACAATGACAACGACACTGACAAGGATACTGACACTGACACCGACAACGACGTTGACACTGACTCTGACAACGACGATGACAAGAAGAAGCTCGCTAAGAAGGTTAAGAGATCTAAGAGATCCAAGTTAGGTGCTCGTTCTGATGATGACACCGACAACGACAAGGATACTGATAAGGATACTGACAACGATGCTGACACTGACACCGACAACGACGTTGACACTGACTCTGACAACGACGATGACAAGAAGAAGCTCGCTAAGAAGGTTAAGAGATCTAAGTTAGGTGCTCGTTCCGACAACGACGATGACAAAGACACCGACAACGACGATGATTCTGATGATGATTCGGCTAAGCGTGTGACCAAATCATCTGCTAGCTCTTCTCCTTCGGCCACCCCTACAGGCAACATCACTGACACTGATGACGATGATGCTACTGATAAGGATGACGATAAGGATACCGACAAAGATGTTGATACTGATACTGATGATGACGACGATAAGGATAAGAAAAAGAGATCTGTCCGTGCAAAACGTCACACCAAGAGATCTGTTGGAAATAGACGTCACAAGAAGAGAACCATGAAGATCATTGGCGTCAAGCTGAGAGATGTCACTGACGATGAAGCTTCTGGAGCAGAATCACCAGAGTCTGGGTCTGAATCTGATGCCCCATCCAAGAGAAGTAAGGTCGGTAAAGCTTCTTTCAAAAAGAGAGATCGTGGTGATGTTCTTGAAAGGCTTAGAAGACAACAGGGTAAGAAGGTCAACACTGGTTATTTCGCTGTGGTCTCAGAAGGCAGCTCTGTCAGTTCTACTGCCTCTGATGCCAGTACCTTCACTGTTACTTCTGGCTCAAGGGCCACTACCTTGGCCAGTTCCACTACAGGTTTGAAAGCTGCTGCTACTTCCTCGGGCAGTTCTTCTGCTGGTTCTTCTTCTGCTGCCGGTACCAGCTCTGCCGAAGATTCAGCCTACCGTTACCAAGCATCTTTTGCTGGTTTTGCTCTTGTTGCTTTAGCAGGTTTGATTTAAGTTTAATTTTACAAGTTTTATATTATACATAAAAACAAAAAAAAATATACTTAGTGTTTCTTTACGTTTATACTGGAGTTTTCTTCAACTTCCCCCTCAGTAGAGCTTGTAGCTTGGTAGTCTGGTGTCACCTGATTTAGACCAGCAAATGTAGAGACATCTTTCATTCCTTTTTCGATATCGCATACGTAGTAAAGCCCTGTAGCCACTAACATCAAAATAAAATTAGGCAAAAATGGGAACCTGTCATTGCCCGTTTTATCTTGGATAGCTGCATTAACCAAACTACCAATCCAACCTGTTGCTATTCCCAAAAAAATCTCTAAGCCAAAGTATTGAGCTTCATCGCCTTCTGGTAACAAAGCACTAAATACGGTTCTGTTAAGCGACCGCAACGCCGAGCCGGTTCCGTTGAAGAACACCTCAAACAACCAGAACTCCCATCTGTGTTTGAACCCAATTTTGGATTTGTCACTAATGCCTATAGTTCCCCAAAGGTTAGCAAAAGCTTGTACAAAAAGGAAAATGTACCCCCAACCTTTAATGCGTAAGTTGAAGCGACGGTACAAAAGCATCCACGACAAAGACCCTACGCACGAAACGATATTCGTTAAAAAGGTGAACACGGTGTATTCTGAATCACTTGAACCGATACCCAAAGTAGATCTGAACAATAACACAAACACACTCAAAAAATTGGAATAACAGACATTCCATAACACCCACGAAATACAATACAAGAAGGCTTGGGGATATTGCCTGATATCCTTAAGCAATCCCCACATCCGCCTCATAGTCAAGGTGATCAAAACTTCTCCTTCTGGTTTCTTTTTGCCTTGGACACTTGGTATATAGAAGCATGAGACTATTGAAAAACACATAGTCAAGCAACCAGCAATGGTTATGGCGAGGAGAAAGTTGTGATACCCGTCTTCTATAGGGCCCCCTCTTGTATACGATATTATAATACCAATAAGAAGAGCAGTAATTCCACCTAAGTTCCCTAAAACTAAGCCCATGACGCTCACAGTAGACCCTCTATTCAACATCGTTTTTGTTCTAACTCCTTCAGAAGCCTCTTCAACCGGTGGCGTGGCTCTCATAAATAATGGAATGTAAGATCCCTCTGTAATCTGGTAAATACAGTCCGTGATATTGAGTAAGGCGTATAATGCTGCTAAACCAGTCATATAGCTATAGCTTTTACCTGTCAAACCAGCAAATGGCAAGGCAAGAGCCCCATAAAGTAAAATAGATCCGCATAAAAGTAGTTTCCTGTAGTTGGAGTAATCAGCTATTCCCATGAAAGACATAGCAGTGACCCCTTCTACTGCTGTAGAAATAGCCCTCAAATAAAGAACATATGATGTAGCATGAACTTTCCCTGTACCGAATTTGACAAAACAATCCCTGCCTCTGAATGAACATCTGCCGCCTGCTGCATTTTTCCCAATTGAGAAAGCAATAGACTGAATTGCAGCGGGGACATAAGTTCTACTCATGGATGCCACAGGACCTGTGGAATAACAAAGCAACAACCAACTACGGTACACTTTCTTCTTAGACCACACACTCTCGTCTGCTTCTATTTGAGTTACCCTCAGGGTGTCTTTTACTGAACTCATTGCTTGAAGACTTTTTTTGATGCCCGTTCCAAGAGGGGACTTAGTAGGGTTCTTATACTTTTTTTTTGGGACGAGTCGTCCCTAATATTGTGACTCCTTCATTCCGGTACGGAAGTAGTAATTTAAGTGAGCAAAATACTATTCCTTGTACGTATTCGTCTATAAAATTTAACTCGTTTTCAAAAAAACTATATACGATTGGTAAAACTCTATTTAGTCAAATAGCCGTATTTCTCCCTCCAAAACTTTCCCTTGAAAAAAAGTAGCACCATCAAGAACAATCCAATTATATTCACGAAAGCTAATCCCGTAAAACACCAACCGAGCCCCATTCGTTTTGCCAATATCCGAACTATACCGGCAGATATTGCAGCACCGGAATTTCTCATTAAAGTTCCAAAAGCTACATTAGAAGCAGGTATCCCAGAAGCACATTCTGTCAAATACGTAGTATTCGTCACCATTACCCAAGAAACTCCAAAACTCACCAAACATACTGTTGCAAAAACTGCAACAACGTGACTCTGTTTTTGACAAGTCCAACCATATCCAGTCAATCCAGCTATAGCACATATGTATCCTAACACCTGCTGGGGGAACCGATTTTCCGGAATCACTTTTTTTCCTTTCTTTGTGGAAGCCTTTCTGTAACTGTCTGATAGATAACCACTTGTCAAAGATCCAGCTATTAATGCTAAACCTGGTGCTACGTAGGAGAAACTAGTTGCTAGTTGGGAGAAGTCGTAAGACGATGCCAAAATCTCTGCAAAAGTGATAGCAACCCCGTAGAAACTTGCAAATAACATGCCACCTGTTGAAGAGCATATCAAGACCGGGTAATACTTCGCTAGCTTCACATAAATCATGGGACTTAGTTTTGGTGGCTTGGGGAATTCTTCTGTGTCAGAAATCAATCTCTTTTGGTAAAGTCTCGGTTTGATAACCCATGACTTCCCGGCGTACAGTTCTCCCCTACCAACCAAACACCTAAGGGTTTCAGGTAATAAGAAAAGGATTATAAGGTAGACAACAACAGTTATGATTGATAACAAACCAAACGTCCACCTCCATTGGCCCTTAGAGGCCACGGCACTCAAGATGGGACCCAAGAGAGGCCCTAACTGTGGTCCTAACATGAATATAGCGATCTTCTTACCTCTATCTCTAGGTGGTGTGATATCCGCTACTGTTCCTGCTCCTACTGACAAAACACTGGAAGATCCCACCGCTTGTACAACCCTTAGTACGTATAGGGAAGCAATATGTGCCGGTAAGAAGGTGAGCAATACATTTGCTAAAAGGAACACTGCAAGTGACACAAGGTAAAGACACTTTCTTCCACCCACATCGGCTAACGCAGCCCACAATAGAGGTGTTAAAGCGCAGACTCCCATGAACACAGATACTGTCCCATTAATTGTCTTCTGGGAAACCTTGAAATCATCCTTTAGGAATGGTAGTATTGGAATATAAATATTTCCCGCTAAAGGGCCCAAGAAGCCAGCAATAGTAACCACGAATAGTATTAGTCTTCTTCTACCGTTGCTGAAGGCAGTGTAAGGAGGTGGTTGACTGAAAATGACTTCATTTTGCTTCTCTATATCGTTGTCGAGGTCTTGTGTTTGTTTATCGGTTGAGGTTTCGTCACCTTTAATGCTTTCGCTCATCGTGGTTGGCAGCTCATGGTCATGGAATATGCCCCCTTTTATAAAAATTCACATCATACACGGGAATAGCTCAGTATGAGAAGCTATAACAGCTCAAGTAGTGTACAAAGAAAATTGGTTTGAAGCCTGTGTCAAAGTTACTACCTGCCTAGAATGGATTACGGCTCTTTTTACTCAATATGAAACGTTAATCGTCTATATACGATTTATATCAGTAAATACCACTTGTAGTTTGAATGGCGCTACCGGCCCTCCTTGAGTTAGTTTATCTTCCCAATTTGGATCTAAGCCAATTTCGTATTGTAATAAAAGTTTACTCAAAGTTTGCTTCATTTGGTTAAGAGCAAATTTTTCTCCCAAACAAGCTCTTTTCCGACCGTGGAAGGCAGGCATTGTAGCCTTACTTTTAGCCAAATTGTACTTCCTGGTTACCTCTGCCATTGTTGAGCCCCATCTTTCCGGAAGGAAAGAGTCAGCTAAATGCCAAACGTTCCTGTCTCTTCCAGTTGCCAAATTGTTGTATCCGACGTAAGTTCCTTTGGGTATCACAATTGAGCTTCCCAATATTACGTCCTGAGTAGTCCATCTGTTGATAATCTGCCCCAAAGGTGGGAACATTCTCAACGTTTCGTATATCACTGCATGTAAGTAGTAGTTACTATCCATGTCGATCCCACTTTGTATCAGTTCACGTAGTTTATTTTGAACCTGTTTGTTCTTAGAAAGAACATATAATAGACTGCTCAAAAGTAATTGAGGGTTTTCATGCCCTGCAATCATCACAATCATAGAATTGTCCTGGAATTGTTTCTCTGTAAATGAACCATCCTGTAGTGCTTGCAGGAGTTTAGATCCAAGGTTATTCTCATCACTTGGAATCTTTTTAACCATGTCACAAAAATAACCTTTAAACTCTTTCACAGCTCTTCTTGCCTTAATTCGACTTGGTATCGGCAAACTGTCCAAAGAAGGGAAGTTCAAGTATAATGGCTTGAAAATTTGAGACTTTACTTGGCGTAACCTCTGATTAATCTCGGGGTTAGTATGGTCGAAAAGTTTGAAGTTGATTCCAAAAAGGCAGTCGCCTATATTTTGAAGCGTTAATCTCTGAATAGAATCAGTAACCGTGAGTGTTGCAGAAGCTGATTGCTGGAGTTGCTGCCTCACGTAACTGACGAAGCAGTTAGCATTATATTCAAGTGGCTCAATATTGGGAAATTGAATAGCTTGGGTTAAAACTTCCCTGTACAATTTCCAATTTTCTCCATGAGAACTAATCAAATTGTCTCCTGTATACTCGGATAATACCGAGTTGGGAATTTTAACTTGGTTGCCGTGTTTTTCGAATGTATCTTCTTTGAGTATCTGTTTTAAGTATTCTGGCTTAGTTACCAAAATATTCCATCTGGATGCAAAATAAATTTTTACTGCACCGTGCTTTTCCAATTTGGTCCTTAAAAACTTCTCATATATTTGCCGTTGATCTAAGCTTGTATATGAGCCCAAAAATGAAACATAGAAAGGTATTGTTGGTATATTCCGAGGAAAATTACCTGGAGGAAGTACAAGTTGTCGTGCAATTAAAAGAACGCCTGCTAGTACTAGGCAAATAGAAAGATAAAAAGGATCCATTAATGAGAAAAATCGAAGACCAGTCGTCGCAAAATATATACCTTGCTATCCAAATTTCTTCTATGGCAAGCCTAAATTCTGATATGCTCGGTGAACAGGAATCAAACTGGTAACAGATCTTCAACTCTTTATACTTTCTCCTTTGAAGAATCACAATAGGAAACAATAAGGTTTTTTAGGTTGCAAAAAACAAAAAATGAAGAAAAAATAGCGCAAAATAATGAAAAAACCGCTTGAGCTTAAATCAGATTCATACATGCCACTTCAAGAATTGGCCGTTCGTGTTTATATTTAGCTCCTGGACCGCTAACACTGGAATCTAGAGCATACTTGTTGTCCCCCAAACAGGGAAGTTTTAGCAAAGGTGGGATACGATATAAATTAAACACTAGACTCTTATATTCATGTATCTTCTCTCACTTTTAACATTTTAAGCTCAAATGACGTTACCTATTTTGGAATCCTCTACCAGCTCACTATCACTCAATAGCTTGAATATTAGCAATCCCACTTTTTTTGAGAGTGTTTTCATGGTATTTTTCAAGGAAGACGGAATCAATGTCCTGAACAATATCACGTATCATAGGAAAGAGACAATCAACACCGATCGCTTATTTGCAGCAATATGTACTTACTTCAAAGACAAAACACTGTACACTTACTTGAACGACAGCAAGATTTGTGAAGCACCCTTGTTGGTTTGGCAGAAAGAAAAAGATAATGGTGTCGTCGGGGTAGTCACCAGAGCTTTCGAGTTGAATGATTTCAATCAGTGGAAAGTCAATTTGATGTTAACAAGCTGCAAAATTACGTATCCGACAAACGCCGTTCCTAACCACAAAATTTACACTGACTTCATTGTTGAATCTTTCGCCGATAAGTTGAAGAATACTACACGTAATGATAAATGGGAGTCAGTTGGTAAAGAAAACTTTGAAAAGAAAGTTGACTTCTTCACGTCTAGAGGATTACCTGTGGAAGCCATTTTGCCAGCTTTCCCATGTAAATCCTCCAACACTAATAAGGTATCTGGTTGGAAGCCTGACTTGGGAGAGAGAATGGCTTTGAATACCTTATGTGAATTCGCCAAAGGAATCAATGTCGTGTACAAACCGGGTATGATTATATATATTGTTAGTGACGGTCATGTTTTCAGCGACTGTATTGGAGTTGATGACCTCACTGTTAACCAGTATGGTGAAGAGTTGAAAAAATTGTACAAATCTGTTAACAGCAGTGGCCAAGATCTTATTCGTTTCTGCTCTTTGGTTGACTTATTTTCCTTGAACAAATTTCCCATCAACCCAGAAATGTTAGAGGGTGTCGAGTTGGAGCACCATATCTCCACTGAAATTGATGAGGAAGCGGAAGTATGCCGAAAGATCTTGATGAGAAGCTGTGATACCGATTGTGGTCAATTGAAGGAAGACATCAAGACCGCTGGACATCCCAGATTAGCTTTATTTAGGGGTTTCGCTAAGTTCATGGAAGAAGATTTGCAGCAACACCCTTCAATTGCTGCAGTCTCAAGAAAGAAACAGAAGAAGATAATTTCCAAAGTTGCATTCGAAATGATCAAAAGAAACGATGCTTATTCCAATTTGGTGGAATTAATGTTTCCAATGCACTTGCGTTTTTCCATCCATGCCCATAATAATGCAGGTCCCAAATACGGAATCAAGTTATTGAGTAATGAACGGTGCAGACTCGTGAAATCCTTGGACGAATGTTTTGTTCCTGACTATGATGACTTGTTGCATATCCCCACCCCATGGCACAACGCTGTGGTAAAAATTGCCAATGACGCTATGCTTTATGTTACCAGAGCCGAAGCTATCACTAAATGTATTGAAGAAGGCACTTACCGAGGCGGCTTCAACACCGAAACAAATTGCTTTGAGGTGACCCCAGTCAGAAGACAACCTGCTTTGTGAGTCTTTTTCTATGGAGCTCAGCTATTTCTTAATTCTAAATTATCTCTTACAATATATTTTGACTTAGTACTATTAATGAACGAATTTTTTTGTAGCTTTTTTTAACCGACATCTATATATAAATTACCCTTAACTCCAAAATTATTAGACCACTGGGGGACTTGGAACTTCATCACAGGCAGCACAGATTTCTGGTCTGTCTGTGGTTGGAGCAGGACCATCGTATACAAGACCACCGTTAATCACAGTACCGATACCAGTACCAAAGTCAGCAGTGACTTGTTTTATCTTGCTGAAATCATAACCAGTACCAATATCGAAATGGTATTCAAGTAAACCACATTTAAGTGTTAAAAGACCTTCGGCGTTGTATCTGAAACTGCTAATTGGCAATGATAAACCAATGACGTTATCGAGCCCCCAGTTTCTAATCTTAAAAGTTTGTGGAGCAGAAACGGCTTCAACTCTGATAGACCCTCCAGTACTGGAGAAGAAAAAGGTTTGATCCTGAGAAATTGGCAAAGCAGCAGATCTGATCCAGACGTTAGAGTTCTCACCAATGTCGAAACAACCTTCACCATTGATACGAGCATGTTGAGCAAAAGCTTGGTTTCTTAAGCAAACTGTTCCGTCATTCTTCATGCTACCCCATAATTTACCCAAGTGGACGAGACCACTGTTTCTCTTATCTTGGTAGAAAGAAATTTCACCCTTGTTGTGGAAACTCTTGGAAGTGATTTCGGAGACTGGGATACCAGTCTTACCATAACCTGCAACAAAGATCTTACCGTTATTTTCGAAAGATCCACCATCAATTCTGAACTTAGGAGAGAAGAAGGAGTCGCCCGAAGACACAACAATGTTCCCGTTGTTCACGACTTCATGGTTCCACTTACCGAGCCACAAATGAATGTCAATATCAGTCTTGTCAGATCCCACGAAGAAGTCACCGTCATTATGAAAGTCACCATTAATTTTGATATATTTAGCATTCAGTAAGTACCAGTACTTGCCTTCGCTAATGGTGACATCTTCGCAGCCGATTTCACTCTTTCCCTCTTGGTACTTGTTAGCGTCAACCACGACGTCAGCTGATAAAGCATTAGCAATTAATAATAAGGTGGAGAAGATAGAAGAAATTTTCATATTTGATTTGTATTGAATAAGGTTTTGATGATGATAGAAAAAAGTAGAGATGAAGGGGTAACGACTGCCATTTATATACTTCTTCAGAAAGCAGGTAATGGGTCCAGATTATTTTGTGTCTCGTTAGCAATCGAGAATCGCCAAGCTGGTGGCTGGAAAATATGCCCAACAATAACGGTTAACAATGCCTGATGATTATAATTTTCTAGTTACGTGATGGGCAATATGTCGAATTATTCTGTTATGGGGTGCCCGTCTGGTGATCTCGTTCTCAAAAAAGCCATATTTTGACTAATTGGGTAACGGCATATGTTTTTTGAATAGCACATATTTTTTGCAACAATGAAACGCTACTCACCAAAAAGCCAGTATTTATTGTTCAGATCTATATTTGCGAAACTACGCGTATAGTTTCGTAAATCTATTAAGCAATAAACAATACCAACAAAGAGAAAACCAAAGCGTGCTCTAACTTCCTGCACGTCCATTCAGGTATAAATTGGTAGACTTACCGAGGGCTTAGGTATTATCTCGAGGCCGATGCGAAACTGATTTTTACCATAATTAGGTTGTTCTTTAAGCGCCCGTGCGTAAGAAATCGAAGTCTTTAATTTATTATTCCTCTTTTGGAAAAACGCAACGTATTTTTCTATCACCAAAAATATGTGGTCTTTGAAGATTCGTGAATCCTAATCATTGCTTTTCTTGTCCAGGAAAAACACTCGTAAAGCGAAAAAAGCCAACAGAGCTCAAGCTACCAGCAAGTAAGCCCCTCAACAAAGACTCTTGTGAAAAGTTTATATGATACTTTACTTGTTGAATAAAACCTTATATTCAAGTGCTTTGTGCTGTTGTCTCCGCTTTTTAGCACCTGCATCGATCTAATTAAAGTAATTTTGCCCTGTTTTGAGGATCTGCTGTTTGACAATACGGTGATAATATTCGTGTAATCTACAATAATTCCAGACGACGTCAGTTAATTTGCACCAATTTAGAAAATAACCAGCTCGACATCGATCTGATGGAGATCCACGGCAAAGCAAAATTCCATTATTCCTCGAAATATTTTTTTCCATTACAATACATCATTAAGCTTATTCTCTATGTCGGACTCCCGTGCAAAGTAGCAGCTACTGCTAATGGCCCAAATCAAAACAGGGTGCTGTGTCTTCACGTGCTACTCTATATTATCAAGATATGTGGTCCCTCTGACGTCCACGTCAACCTTATGTTTCACGGAAAATCCTAGTGAATTCGTGATCACAGTGCTACCGAAACAATGACGAAGCTTCCGCTGGCCTTTTGGACACTATTCTCCTGACACAATTTACATTCTACGGATCTTTTCTGAGTTGACTCTTTTTTGTGTCCTCTGTATATTTGTTTCTACCTGCTCTGTAAATGATATTACGTTCTACTTTTGCTTGTTGGTATCCACGACAGCCTGCTGCCCATTCTAAATCAAAGCAGACGGAGACACATTCATAATTTTTCTATTTCCCCGTTCCCGTTCCCGTCCCAACAGGAAGCCTGGTTCTATTATTTTTTGGCTCATTTTCTTACCATTTTGAATCGGAAAAAGAATATTATGTAAAATTCACAACCAAATTCTCGCAGCACTTTAAAGTGGCTATCATTGTAGGGTGGCTATTACTTGCAATTTTGAACTTCAGCAAAATACCAGAACATCGGTGAATGATCTGAACGGCGTCTACATGCACCAAAAGGGAAGGAAAGTCACATTCTTCAACCTTATTGGGTCAACTGGCGGATTTTTGGTTAAAATCAAAATCCGCATTTTTTTAGTATAAAAGGACGATAGCTGTAACATTCAGAGGAAGAAGAACAAAACATATCAAGATGGTATTCGGTTCTAACAAATACTACGTACCCGAGAAAGCTCCCTACTATCACCCAGAGAAGGATGGTAAAGTTGCTGTCATAACAGGAGGAAATTCAGGAATTGGGTTCAATACCATAGTACATTTGTACCTCCACGGGTACAAAGTGTACATGCTTGGAAGAAATGAGCAACGTTGCAAGAAAGCCATTGAAGATATCAAAAAGGAAGCCGCTAAAAGAGAATCAGAATACACTGCTGCAGAAAAGAAGCAGAGATTCACTGGACTGGTGCAATGGGTTGTTTGTGATTTGATGAATTTGAAAAGTGTCGAAGCTGCTGCAAATACGGTGAAAAGCAAAGAGCCTAAACTAGACTTATTGATCAATAACGCAGGGATCCTAGGTGTTCCATTCGAACATACCCAGGATGGCATAGAGTCAATTTATCAAGTCAATGTCACCAGCCATGTCTTATTGACTCTTCAACTCTTACCGTTGCTCAAGAAAGCAGCCGCTCCACGGGTTGTCTCTGTGGCTTCCTTTGGTCATACCATGTCTTTGAAATATCAAGGTGATAATCTGAACTTGAAAGGATCCGGTCATCTCAATGGGATGTACAGGTATGGGCTGTCTAAACTTGGTTTGATTCATTTCACTAAAGCTTTGGCCAAAAAGCATCCAGAAATAGTTTGTGTGGCTGTACATCCAGGTGTTATTTTGACCGGGTTATATGACTCCACATACGCCAGCTTTGCGTTATTTCAACTGATTGCTAGGATCGGAATGTACCTCTCTACGGTACTTGTTGCAGTGTCCAACGAAGTAGGATGCTATGCCACTCTTAGAGGTGCATGGGGCGAAAAACCTGCTGAAAATGGGAGTTATTTCACCACAGGAGGTATCCCAGCTACCCCAAGTAAGCTCGCAAGAAATGAGGAGTACATTCAACAGACCTGGGACATTAATGTTAAACACTTGAAAGACCGTGGGTTTGCTTTCGAACTGTAGACAATTTCAAATATTATACTTAATTATATGTTTTCGTGTAAAAACCAAACTTCTATGCATACAATCATCCCTTTACTACCAAATCTCTATCTTATCGCACAAACTAATAAAATAAACTGCAATCCTGTTCCTATTATTTACTTGCTAGAATATAAGATAACAATGGCAGGTTTATTCAACTTTCTAAGGTATGTGTTTAGTGCTAGTGATCCTTACGCTTTGTCCTTCTTTTTACTAACCAGCTAATTTAGTCTTATTACTACTAAGATATACCCTATTTTTGCTTCTACACAGGCATACCTTGAGTACGAGAAGGCCAACAGTTTGTATAATAGTGGCACTTTCACTATTGGCGGAATCAATGTCCCTATAAACACAATCTTGAAGAAAGCTTCTGGTGACTCTCAACCAGTTCCCGATGAAGCCGTGTTATTGGTTTACCACTCCAACAAGGTTCACAAATGGCTTATTTTTTGGATTGTGTCATGCACTTATGAATTAGCAGGTACAGTCCTCCTTTTGAAATATATCATCCCATTTTACTCGCTTTTCAGATTTGGAGTGTCATTATGGCTCCTTTTCCCATTTTTGAGACCTTCCCAAACTCAAGAATATAATCTGCAGCAGGACATGAGTGGTTTCTTTAATAGTGGCTGCGGCTTCTGTTTCAAACAGGCCGCCAACTATTTCACAAGCCTGGACCTGTACAAATTACAAGATATAGGCGCTGGTGTGGTGGATGTTAAGCAGTTGCAAGACATGGTGCAAAGATTTATCGATTTTATTGTCAAGAATACGCCCATCCCCCTTGGACTTGTCTTAAAGTTGGTTAGTGGGTCTTCAAAGACTGGTGCAGCTGATGACAATGCAAAGGGTCCAGAAGACACAAACAGCAAGGCATTTTCTTCGTCATTTCAAGGTGGAGCAGGTGCAGAGTATGTCGAGTCTTTAAGGTCATTTGGTGCTTCCAAGCTTCAGGATTTCTTTGCTGGTCAAAGAAAAAATGATGTGGTAGAAGAAGAATACGATGTTGTAGAGAATCCAGTATCTGAATCATCCAGTAACGAAACAAGTAATCAGACCCCACAGAAAAGGGGATGGATATGGTAATGAGTACCGCTTTCTTTTTATTTATAATGGTCGGGGATTTAGGTTTTAGTTTAAGGATTTTTGTTACCGCTAGTGAATTTATGCTTCCTTTTCATTTCTGTAGCTATGTTAATCTTTCGAAGTCGTCTATTAAGTTTTGATGAATGGTTATATATACAGGATGTTAATTTTTTGATAAAAAGCTTTTAAAAGCCTAAGAAATTATTCACCAAAGCTTTCTCATCTTGAATGCTTGCCTTCTTATTATATTCCTCCACCTTCTTTTGTGATAATTGTTTAAAACTCTTAGTAATGAATTTGTTTGCTACCTCTGGTTTCTTGTATAAGCCGTCGTAAGCATCAGTTGGTTTATTCTTGTCAGAACCGGAGCCATTCTTACTTTCCACAATCTTTCTTTGGTCAGCAATGCTATCAACAAACTCGTTAGCTTCTTCTGGTAATTCTGGCCAGATGAAAGGCTCTTCCATATCAATAGTCATCTTTTTATATTGTGTACCTCTGTATCTTCCCAAATCTCTTATACCTCTTTCCCATCTAGCATGCAATAATTGAACAGTAACATTCAATGCTCTCAACCCATACACATGCCATAAATAATCTCTCAAATCCAACTTGTTGAAATTTCTAGGAACCAAGAACTTAGCTTGGTATGGAGAATGTTTAGCATTAGGTCTTAATAAAGAGATCCGAGCTTTTGGTAAATATATTTCGTTTCCCCCAACTTTGAAATGAGGTCTACCAGTTGCTACTTCATCAGCGAACCTTTCGAAGTTTCTTCTGGCGATCTTGTCACTATGTGACCTGTACTTGATAGGCACAGGCTTGCCCTCTTTCATATACAAACTTCTGATCTCTTCACTTGGGAATATGCTATCGGTGACAGATTGTGACAATAATGGAGCTCTCTCTTTACGGAAACCGAATCTTGGTTTATCAAGGACCACATCCTCCACATTAACCTTTGGATAATTTCTGGCATTGGCTTTGTAACGTATGTTCCTTACGGGTTGCATGGAATGCTTCCATAACCCCGCCAAACTGGACCCTTTAATCATTATGTTCTATGGTAGCTTGGAAAATTTTTTTCTTTTCAGTTTGTAGTTTAGTTTTCTCACTGGATCGCTTCACGCAGTATTGAATGTCGTACCTGTTAGCGGAGAGAAAATTTTTCCTTTTGTGTTAACTATGAGAGACCAAAAAAAGCGTGTAGTTACCGACATGCGCACCAAAAATGAAAGGCGCTCGTTGAAAAAAAAACACTGAGGTTCAATTTTTGAAAATTACTAAGATAAATAACTTCATTCCCCCTTCATTTAGTTGTTAGTTGAGAATGTCAGTGGATCAAATAGTTGATGATCAATATGCGTACGATATTGATGATCAAAGTATTACCCCTGAAGATTGTTGGACTGTCATTTCTTCCTTCTTCCTGGAGAAAGGTTTAGTCTCTCAACAATTAGATTCATTCGATGAATTCATTGAAACAACTATTCAAGAGTTGGTCTGGGAAGATTCCCATCTTGTTTTAGATCAACCTGCTCAACATACTTCGGAAGATGACCATGAGAATAGAAGGTATGAGATTCTGTTCGGAAAGATTTACATTTCGAAGCCAACTCAAACCGAAGGTGATGGTACCACTCATCCAATGTTTCCTCAGGAGGCAAGATTGCGTAATTTGACGTATTCATCTCCATTATACGTTGACATGTCCAAGAAAGTGTTCAAATCAGATGATAATAATAGGAAAAACAACGAGTTAGAATGGGTGGAAGAAGATGTCCAAGGTGAAGCTCCAGATACTAAGGTTTATCTTGGTAAGGTTCCTATCATGTTGAGATCCAAGTTCTGTATGTTACGTGACTTGGCTGAACATGAATTCTTCGAATTGAAAGAATGTCCCTTTGACATGGGTGGTTACTTTGTGATTAATGGGTCTGAGAAAGTTTTAATTGCCCAAGAAAGAAGTGCTGCTAATATTGTTCAAGTTTTCAAGAAAGCTGCTCCATCTCCTATATCTCATGTGGCTGAAATCAGGTCTGCTTTAGAAAAGGGATCAAGATTAATCTCTTCTTTACAGATCAAACTTTATGGTAGAGACGATAAAGGGGCTTCTGGTAGAACTATAAAGGCCACTTTGCCATACATCAAAGAAGATATTCCAATCGTCATTGTATTTAGGGCTTTGGGGATTGTGCCTGACGGTGATATCTTAGAACACATTTGTTATGATGCTAATGACTGGCAGATGTTGGAAATGTTGAAACCTTGTGTGGAAGAAGGTTTTGTTATTCAAGAACAAGAAGTTGCTCTTGATTTCATAGGTAGAAGAGGTGTTTTGGGTATTAGAAGAGAAAAGCGTATTCAGTATGCCAGAGATATCCTCCAAAAAGAATTATTACCAAATATCACACAAGAAGAAGGTTTTGCTACCAGAAAGGCGTTCTTCTTAGGTTACATGGTTAACAGATTGTTATTATGTGCATTAGAAAGAAAAGAACCAGATGACAGAGATCACTTTGGTAAGAAAAGATTGGATCTTGCTGGTCCCTTATTGGCCAACTTGTTCCGTATCTTGTTCAGAAAGTTAACTAAAGATATCTACAACTATATGCAGAGATGTGTTGAAAACGACAAGGAATTCAACCTTACTTTAGCCGTCAAGTCTCAAACCATTACTGATGGGTTACGTTATTCGTTGGCTACTGGTAACTGGGGTGAACAGAAGAAGGCTATGAGTTCAAGAGCTGGTGTGTCACAAGTGTTGAACAGATACACCTATTCTTCAACTTTGTCGCATTTGAGAAGAACTAACACCCCTATCGGACGTGATGGTAAATTAGCTAAACCAAGACAGTTACATAATACTCATTGGGGTCTTGTTTGTCCTGCAGAAACACCCGAAGGTCAAGCTTGTGGATTGGTCAAAAATCTTTCCCTTATGTCGTGTATTTCTGTTGGTTCTTCATCGGAACCAATTTTGGTGTTCTTAGAAGAATGGGGTTTGGAACCATTAGAGGATTATTCTCCTTCTACATCTCCTGATTCTACCAGAGTGTTTGTTAACGGTGTGTGGGTTGGAACTCACAGAGATCCATCTTCATTGGTTGACACAATTCGTAGTTTAAGAAGAAAGGGTGATATTTCACCAGAAGTTTCCATTATCAGAGATATTAGAGAAAAGGAGTTCAAGATTTTTACAGATGCTGGTCGTGTTTACAGACCTTTGTTTGTTGTTGATGACAATCAATACAGTGAGACCAAAGGAGAATTGGTGTTGAAGAAAGAACACATAAAGAAGCTCACAGACTCTGAGTACGATGATTATGGATACGATGATGAACAACAAAGTTACGGATGGTCCTCATTGGTGAATGATGGTATTATTGAGTACGTTGATGCCGAAGAAGAAGAGACTATAATGATTGCTATGACTCCAGAGGATTTGGTGGCCAGTAAGAGTGCTCTTACTGAAAGCGAGCAAAAGAACTTACAAATGGAAGAACAAGAGAGAGACCCCGCCAAAAGAATCAAACCGACCTATTCCGGAAGTTTGCACACCTATACGCATTGTGAGATTCATCCATCTATGATTTTAGGGGTGGCAGCCTCCATCATTCCATTCCCAGATCATAATCAATCTCCACGTAACACTTATCAATCTGCTATGGGTAAACAAGCTATGGGTGTGTTCTTAACTAATTACTCCGTGAGAATGGATACTATGGCCAACATTTTGTATTACCCACAAAAGCCATTAGCTACCACAAGATCCATGGAATACTTGAAATTCCGTGAATTACCTGCTGGACAGAACGCCATCGTGGCTATTGCCTGTTATTCCGGTTATAACCAAGAAGATTCCATGATTATGAATCAATCTTCTATTGATAGAGGTTTGTTCAGATCTTTGTTTTTCAGATCTTACATGGACTTGGAGAAGAGACAAGGTATGAAAGCATTGGAAACATTTGAGAAGCCTTCTAGATCAGACACGTTAAGATTGAAACATGGTACCTATGAGAAGTTGGATGATGACGGGTTGATTACTCCAGGTGTTCGTGTGAGTGGTGAAGATATCATCATCGGTAAGACGACGCCTATTCCACCGGATGCAGAAGAACTTGGTCAAAGAACCCAGTACCATAC
Organism: Yamadazyma mexicana; assembly: GCA_030569415.1. NCBI lineage: Eukaryota > Fungi > Ascomycota > Pichiomycetes > Serinales > Debaryomycetaceae > Yamadazyma > Yamadazyma mexicana. Next base: position 782,388 of record JAJMLA010000005.1, read on the forward strand.
TAAGAGAGATGCTTCTACGCCTTTGAGAAGTACCGAATCTGGTATTGTGGATCAAGTTTTGCTTACTACCAATGGTGACGGTGCTAAGTTTGTCAAGGTGAGAATGAGAACTACCAAGATTCCTCAAATTGGTGATAAGTTCGCATCTAGACACGGTCAAAAGGGTACCATTGGTGTTACTTACAGACACGAAGATATGCCATTCACATCTCAAGGTATCGTTCCAGATCTTATTATCAATCCACACGCTATTCCATCTCGTATGACGGTTGCTCACTTGATTGAATGTTTATTATCCAAAGTGTCTTCGTTATCCGGTTTGGAAGGTGATGCCTCGCCTTTCACCGATGTCACTGCTGAAGAAGTGTCTAAGTTATTGAGAGAACATGGTTACCAATCCAGAGGATTCGAAGTCATGTACAACGGTCACACCGGTAAAAAATTAATGGCTCAAGTCTTCTTTGGTCCAACTTATTACCAAAGATTGAGACATATGGTGGATGATAAGATCCATGCCAGAGCTAGAGGTCCTGTGCAAGTGTTGACCAGGCAACCTGTAGAAGGTAGGTCTAGAGACGGTGGTTTGCGTTTCGGAGAAATGGAAAGAGATTGTATGATTGCACATGGTGCTGCAGGATTTTTGAAAGAAAGACTTATGGAAGCTTCTGATGCCTTTAGAGTTCACGTTTGTGGTGTCTGTGGGTTAATGTCTGTTATTGCAAACTTGAAGAAGAACCAATTCGAATGTCGTGCATGTAAGAACAAGACGAATATTTACCAAATTCATATTCCTTACGCTGCCAAACTTTTATTCCAGGAATTGATGGCCATGAACATTTCTCCTAGAATGTATACCGAAAGATCAGGGATATCGGTACGTGTATAAATAACAAACAACAGGGCTTTAATGGGTGACATTCAAGTGAACAAAAAAAAAATAAAAATAGAAACCTATGGAGTTTGGTAACTTCAAACTAATTGTATAGTTTTGTATAAAAATGAAAATGAAATTGCAAATGAAAACTAAAGAGAATTAATTTCACTGTATCATCTATGTGTATGTATTTTTAAGGCATTAAAATCTATTTACAATGGTGGTTTAGTTACCCAAAAACTTCTGCTTAACTTCTTCTCTTTCCTTTTCACTCTCTTCTAAAGCAATAATCTTTTGTCTTACTTGAGGAGCTTCATCTGCAAACGCTATCAAATTTTCTTTGTATGGATGTTCGTCCCCGTCGAATAACTTTAACCTATCCATTCTTGCGAGTCTTAATTTATTTTTAGGTATCATACCTTTCACTGCCCTTCTTAACACTTCATTATATCCTTTGTTTGCGATCATTCTTTCCATGGGTATCAAATTCAACGACCCTGGACGCGTGGTGTGAGACCAATACGTCTTGTCTTTGAGTTTATTTCCCGTTACTTTAAGATGTGCACAGTTTGTCACCACAACATAGTCTCCATGGTCTCTGTTTGGCGTGAACGTAGGTTTGTGTTTTCCTTGTAATGCAATGGCAATACTAGATGCCAAACGACCCAAAGTTCTGTGATCACTGGCCACATCAACGTGGTGCCAGACTCTGGTTAAGGCGATCGCAGAGTTCCCTATTCTTTGTGACATTTGAACAGTGATATGTGATTTAAAGTATCAAATTTTTTTTTCTCTTTTTTCACCGCTGCTCACAATCATTAGTACACTTTAAAAGTGAGAAAAGTGTGTCTTTACCGACTTGGTTTTTGAGAAATTGTTGAAAAACAAGCGAAACATGAAAACTTGATAACTTGACTTTTCATATTCGGAAACTTGTTCATCAAATATCCTTTTTGTTGGGGCTTCAATCAAGTAGAAAGTTCAATACTTCATCCAACGTGTTAGAACAACACTTTTGCATTAAACGTCCCTGCTTCTCAATCCTTCTCCTTCTCGATATATTGCGCCTGCAGGTTTCTCAAACTTCTAGAATTATAAGTCCATTTCCCACATTTATATCCATAACATCCCCACAATGTTCTTCTTAAAAGACTTATCATTGAACCTCAGTTTACATCCGAGTTTCTTCGGCCCACAAATGGACCAATATCTACGTGAAAAATTATTAAACGACGTTGAAGGTACCTGTACTGGTCAATTTGGGTATATCGTATGCGTGTTGGATTCACATAACATAGATGTAGGGAAAGGTAGAATAGTTCCTGGGTCTGGTATGGCCGAATTCGAAGTGAAATATAGAGCTGTGGTATGGAAGCCATTTAAAGGTGAAGTGGTAGACGCTGTGGTAACCACCGTCAATAAAATGGGGTTCTTCGCAGACGTGGGCCCGCTCTCAGTGTTTGTGAGTACCCATTTAATACCTTCAGATATGCAATTCAACCCATCTGCCAATCCACCCGCTTATGTGAGTCAAGATGAAAACATAGAGAAAGGATCAAAAGTCAGATTGAAGATTGTTGGTACCAGAACCGATGTTAACGAAATTTATGCCATTGGTAGTATAAAAGAAGACTACTTAGGTCCAAGTCCTATGTAAATAACTCAAAGCTTTGATATTGGAGCTCGGATGTTTACCGACATCAAGACAAAGACAGGACAATCAGACCTTTGGTATGCCATTTAAAAAAAAGTTAAAGTAAACATGACAAAAGAAAAGATAACATTTCAAAGAATAAAGAGGTGAAGAAGGAGGATTCCATTCCGTCTTCTACAACTGTACTATAATTTGTATATTCTATATTACAATAAAGTTAAAAAATCGTAAAATGTCGTTAATGATTTTGAGAGTTTGGGGTATTCAAACTTATTTGACTAACCTTGCCATTTAATGGAGTCAAGGAGAAATCGCTTAAGTTATCCAACAGGATCCCTAGTAACCCATAATTTTTGGTTCTCTTGCGGCTGGGAGTTTCCATGTCATCATCTTCATCATCTTCCACCAACGAATGTTTTCCCGGAGTCTGGTCTGTATTATTCTCCTTATTACTGTTATTACCTTCTTCGCTGCCTGGAACAACAAGATCGCGAGGTGACTTGTCAACATCCATCTGGTGCTTGGATATTTCGGGGACTGCTCCTTCTTTAGGGTTCAGGCTTGAGTTAGAACTTTCCAATGCTTTTGGAACCTCTGTAAGTGTTTCGGCTTTCTGAGAACTTTGTGAGCTGTCGTTCTCGATGACAATATCCGAATCAAGCCCCATAGTATCATCCATCACGGGAACCGTCGGTGTTTCCTTCTGTGTCTGCATATACTCTTTGATCTTCTTGTTTAGGAGCTGCACTTGACTCTCACGGACAAACCTTTTATCCAGATGCGTGTACGAAAACTTGGGCACTTCTGTTAACACTCTGGTAGGCTGTCCTGTAGAAGAGGTTACAGAAGAATGCTTGTCTGCCTTCTCTTTCTCCACTTCGGCCGATGCAATGCTGGGTAAGCGTATCAGGTTATGCAGCTGTGTAACCGGTGGTGACCCGCTAGGCGACGCATTTGAGCTGGTACTGGGTGTCACCTTATTACCAATAACGGTCTGATTCTGATGTCTGGGTCCTTGGTAAGTGGCATAGACCGTACCTTGACGACTAATTCCGCCAGGTCTCGGGCCAGAAGGTTGAACAGTATGGGCCAATTGAACGGTCTGAACCGTTGGAACAGTTGAAACAGTCTGAGCAGGTGAAACACTGCCATTATGTCCCATCATGGACATTCCAGGGGCGCCGATTTGAGGCTGCTGCCATTGGGGTGATATTGCATTGACCATTTGTAGCACAGGCTGGGTACCTAGGACATTAGTACCAGACATGTATTGGGTTGGAAAATGAGTTACATTTTGAGGAACAGAAACATACTGTTGTGTTATGGCACCATTATTGGACTGTTGAAACCTTTCTGACATTTGGATTCTCTGTATCTCTGTTGCAACGATACGGCGGACCTCTTGTTCGATGTAGTCCCATCTCACACCTTGCAGTTTCCACAATTGTATCTTTTGTTGGATATCACGCTTGAAAGCTCCCGATAATTGTGTAGGTAAAGCAGCTAAATTTGCAACCATACTACTTGATGACGTATTGTACTGTTTATGTAGCCCTAAAATGTGATTTGTGACACGTTCCACGACTTCATTCGATGGCTGCAAAGAGGCTGCGTTCTGCTGTAAAGCTGAGGTCAAATCTACCGAGCGACGACTTCTAACAAAGGTAAAAGATGGTGCACTTTTCCTCGCTCTTCCTTCCCCCAAATCGTTTCCCAAAGAAGCGAAGCTCATACCAGTCGACACAGGAACCGTAGGGTTCTCTGGTTTTTGATGGTGTGGTGCTGTACCGAATGACTCTTTCCTAAGATGCTGCTGAGGGCTTGCTGATCGGTGCTGTAAGGATTGCTGTTGACTCTGATGATGAACTGGTTGTTGAATCTGTGCTTGAAATTGTTGTTGTCCCGCAGATGAACTACGGTGATGGCTGGGACGGAAAGCGTGGTGTTGCTGCTGGGGGATCTGTTGACGAGAATGACTTTGGGAGTAGCCTTGATAATGACCTGGAGGGTGATGTTGTGGTGGTGGTTGCTTTTGGTGCTGAACTTGTGATTGATTTGTCGGCGGTGAGAGCAGCTTGGAGCGAGCTTGCTGGGCCTGCTGGGGTTGCTGGCTCTGTACTGGTGGAGACAGCTGCCCTGAACCATGCCGCTGTGGTGCTTGAAGCTGATCCGTAGCTGTCGCTGGTGGAGGGGTTGGCGGTGGAGGGAGTGGTGGAGGTGGCAAAGGGGGCAAGGCTGTTCGATTTGGTTGTGCACAATGGGGTTTTTCAGCCTGTGCCTGGCCATTTAACTGAACACGGAACCTCAGCAGCGAGGGGATTCGTCCCTGTGGTTGCCCTGCAAACAACAGCTGCACTTGTGGTTGCTTCCGAACCGTTTGACTTGATTGAACTGCTGGTGGTTCTCGCCTCTGAGCTTGTTGCGTCTGAGGCCTGGGCAATCGAGATTCATGCTGTCCCGGCCCTTGCACTTGTACTTGGGTTTCTGGTGGTCGAGCGACAGATGCGATGGTGCGTGGTGGTGACTTTTGAGACACATGGGGCTGTATCTGAACTCGAGTGGATTCTGGTTGGCGAGGGGAAACAGTTGCCTGTGCTGGAGGAGAGACAGACGTATTGGCTGGGGGTAATGGTTTTGGTGACAGGGATTGCTCCGGTAGTTGTTGCACCCGAGGCTGTAATGGTGCATCCTGGGGTGGTGCTGCGTGCAATTGAGGTGCCTGTGCTGAAGCCGTACTTTCCTTTGGTGGCACCTCTGCTGGAGGGGGCGGGGGCGGAGGAGGAGGAGGAGGAGGAGGAGGTGGTGGTGGTGGTGCTTGTTCTTCTACCTCAACATTGTCAGATGGCATATACCTCTCAAGTTCATCTAATAACATGGCATCAGCAGACGAAGGTTCTTCTATCGACTCAGTGCCTCTAACATCGCCGTTTTCCGCTCTTACCGAAGAGGTGGACTCTGTATTGGCCGCAGGTGGGCTAGGCTGTTCATGTGGTGATGCACTATGGGTAGATACAGACTCCTGAGGCTCAGCATTAGTCATACTGGTATCGACCAATGGAGGTGCATGCACTGGTGGAGGAGCCCTAACCTGTTCCTCCTCTTCATCCTCATCCTCATCGTCGTCACTATCCAATATGATGATTTCATCCTCTGGTGGTATCTCCAGTGTCGTTTTGGTGAAAGCTTTCAGCTGTGCCTTTTTAAGGTTTTCATAACGTCTTCTTTCTTCTTCCTCTGCTTCCGACCCACCGTCGTCGCTTAATATATCCCTTTCTTTCCATGACGCATCCGGCATTATTGTAACATTATCAGCATTCTCATTACTGGTATTCAAAATTTCTTTGAAATACTCAGACATCCGCAAATCAGAAAGCTCAACTTTTTTTTGACATAAAGGACACTTCCACGTAGAAATCTGCTCCTGAAGGGACAAGAAAGATATAGCATCAAAACAACCTATATGTGTACATTTGACTGACTTCACCGGTTCCGAAATTCGGGCAAAAGATATAGGGCACGTTAATGACACTTTCTCAATATCAATGGAAATCCCGTCGTCCTTCGCAAAATGCTTCTTTATAGACTTGATCTCTTCTTCTTTGGATATAGATGGTATATCTGCAGCCTCAAGTACCTCCTGGACCGTATTCTTACGGCATATTTTGATGTAAGCAATATACGACTCTTGTGCGATAAATGAAAGTTTGATGCGGTTCACCTCATGAAGTCTTTTACCAATATAGCGAGAAAGATTGAAGGGTTTAGCGGAGCCTGGTTCATTCTTAATACCCTTATATGACGTTTCTGTTATTACTTGCCCATTTATTTGAAGTTCCATCTTCTGTGGGTATTTGACCACGGCGTTTTCAATGTGCTTGATATAATGTGGTAGCTGCGTACAATAAAGGAATAGCACAATAGCAGGATCCAGGGCAACAAGGTTTTGTTCCTCGCTGGTAAGGGTAATATTGAAGTGTATAGATGCCTGTCTGGCAGAACCTACTGCCACCTGAGGTGACCCATGAACATCACGTATTGGTTTGGAAAACGGTGTCTGTTTGAAGATGGCCGTATACGATGAGACAGATTGAGCTTGCGTATTCTGCTGGGAAGCCTTGGGAGCAGGCTGCGGGATAGGACCACTGCCTGGAGGCAAGTATCTCTGTAACTGCTCGGAGAGTTTAGATCCTCTAACGCCTCGAAGAGCTCTGGCCATATCTATATTACCGCTTTGAACATTCTCATAAAGCGCAGAATAGAGCGGTAAGGCAGTATAATTTTCCACTATCATCACTAAGACTTTGATCACTAGAAGGCCTACCCGATCCTGGATTATTATTAGCTGCTCAAGAAATGCAAGAACAGCTGTACATGTCTCTGCTTTTAATCTACCTATCGGTACAGAGATTGATCTGGCAAGCTCTCGTAATTGCGAGACTTTGAGGGATTTTATCGTCCTTTTCATCCACACGATGTCGGCTTCCGACACAACCGGTAGCTGCATAGGCTGTGAAGACATGTGCCGGGCCGAGTACTTTTATAGGTATCTTAGGTTATATTTGTAAAGAACTCAAGATGTGTAGGGAAGAAAAAAAACATCAGTTTGAGAACCGGTACATAATATTTGTCGACGCACGACTTTTACCTATCTATGGAACCAGTGTCTTAGAATGGTATAGAATGTGTCAACCAATATTTTGAAATTTGTGGTAGTAATAAGAGGAGTAAATACATCTCTTTAAGCAGCAATAGGAACCAGGTAATCACATCGTGTAACGGCAGAGAACACTTGCAGATAAGTCAAAAAGTATACTATTATAAATTAAATCTACATTCTATCAACAGGAGTCAAACCTAATAAGGTCATACCATTGTTCAAAACTTGTCTGGCAGAAGAATACAAAGCCATTCTAGCCACGGCCAATTCCTTTTCTTGACCGGCAACCCATAAAATGTCGTAACAAGTAGACACAGTGTGAGCCACGTTAAATAAGTAAGTAACGACAGTGGAAGCTTCATGAGACTTCATGGACTTCTTCAAGGTTTCTGGGTATTGAGCAAGGATTCTGATCAACTCAAGAGCACAGTCCTCCTTCAATAAAGAAAGGTCGGCTGATAATAATTCCTCTTCAGTGAATTCAGCCTTTCTTTGCATAGACAGTAATCTGGAGTGAGCATATTGTAAGTAAGGACCAGTGTCACCTTCAAAAGAGGTCATCCTGTCCCACTTGAATTCGTAATTGTTGATTCTCTTACTTTGGAAATCTTGAACCATGACAGCAGATATACCCACCAAATCTGCGATTTCGTCAGGGTTGTCAATTTGGGCATACTTAGCTTCGTTCTTCTTCATCACTTCATGCATTTTTTCTTTGGTTTCTTGCAAGATGTTGTCTAAGAACACCACAGTACCTTTTCTGGTAGACATTCCAAGCACCATACCGAAGTTGATGTGCAATAAGTCTTTAGCCCATTCGAAACCCATCTGTTTTAAAATTTCAAAGAATTGAGCAACATGTAAATCTTGTTGAGTAGCAATGACATAGATCATCTTGTCAAACTTGTAAGTTTCGTAACGTTTGATGGCTTCACCGACATCACGAGTTAAATAGATAGAAGTACCATCGGCTTTTTGGATCAAACATTTACCTAATTTTTTGTTGTATTTGGTCAAATCAATCAATTTGGCACCTCTGTCTTCGTATAATAATCCCTTTTCTTCGAAAATATCACCAACTTTCTTAACAATACTCTTTGGAACTTGAGATTCACCAGAATACACATCAAATTTGATATTAAGACGTTCGTAAGTCTTGATGTATTTTTCAATGGATAATTCTCTAAATTTACTCCACAATTTCAAGGCATCTGCATCCCCGTCTTCCATCTTCTTGAAGTACTCTCTAGCTTCTTGATGTATAGCGGAATCTTCACCTTCAGCGGTAGCATCAGCATTAATTTTAACGTACACATCGAACAAATGGTTAATTGGGTCTTTTTCCAAAGCTTCTTCAGACCCGTATTTAGCGTAACCAACGGCTAAAATACCGAATTGTTTACCCCAGTCACCCAAGTAGTTGATTCTGGTAACTTCCCATCCGAAAGCTTCGTACAAATTAGCGATGAACCCACCAATAATGGTTGATCTTAAATGACCAGCATGGAAAGGTTTAGCCACGTTAGGAGAAGAAAATTCAACGACAATCTTTTTACCTAAGCCAACAGGTAAAGCACCGTAGCCACCTTTCCTCTTCAACACATCTTTGATGATCAAGTTGTACAATAAGCTGTTGTCAGCGAAAAATTGCAAAAAAGGACCCTCAGCTTTGATTTCTTTCAAGTATTTACCTTTGTTGAAAGCAGCAGCCCATTCAGCAGCCTTATCTTTTGGGTTGATCCCTTTCAATCTCAATCTTGGCACGGGGATAATCAAGTCACCTTTGTCTAAAGTACTTGGAACATCTAAACTTTCAAAGATAATACTCTTATCAACGCTAGATAACTGATGTAATTCATTGGCGATATAGTTTCTGACCAAGTCTAAGAAGTTGTCATTTGGCAAGGAGGTAGCCACTGGTGCAGGGCTTTCCAAACCTAAGTTGCTCAATTGCTGTGTGATAACCTTTACGTCTGACATCTTATGGATTCTTCTTAAGCCTGTCAATATAGATTTCATCAACTGAGAGAAGAAAAAAATTTTCTACATATTTTTTTATGGAGTTAGATGAGATTTTGCGGTAAATCAGTGAGGATGAGGAAGGTATATAGTTGATAACTAATTAAGCAGGATACTGGCTGGTTACATTGCAAGATGGTACAGAGAGTTTCCGTTGGTTTACTAAAATGGTCAATTTGCGTCTGAAGTCTCTCTTCTACCTTATTCGGTGGTCTTTCTGTGCTACACTGGACTTTTATAAGTAAACAAAAATGCTCAAGGTGCACCGACAAGGTACACATAGGCATGACTACATGCACCAATGCGTGATTCATTTTCTCTATCTGTCTCTGCTAAACAGCTCTATCCTTAACCTTCACTGTCTGTAAGACATTGTTCCAAATTAGTTGTAGTTGTGAAAATCAAATCTCTAATCGCAAGAAAAAAAAGATCCAGTTTGTAACCTGATACTAAAACATGACGGATTTATCTGGGTTGACAGACATGGGTTTTACCCATGAGCAAGCAGCAGAAGCAATGAGACTTACTAACAATGACATTGGCAAGGCAATTGCTTATTTGGTGGAAGGCGTAGTGGAAGACCTGGTGGAAGTGTCTAATAGGCAAGACATTCCTGATCTTAACAGCTATACAAGCACAACTAATGCTCCTACAACGACTTATGGGTCGTCTGACCATGTTGAGTACGGCACGTCACACCATGAAGTCGTTACAGAGGAGGCTAGTCCGGTTGCCAGCTTCTCCGATAGCCCAGACTCGATGGTATTGCCAGAAGTACAGCCACGGGAGGATGACGAGCCTGCGGTAATGATCACACCTTCCTTGAACAAGTGTAGTGGATTGGCCGCTATCTATGTTGTGGTTTTGTCCCAGATTGATGAGTTTAGGAACAAGGTAAACCGGTCTACCGACAATGCATTTTTATCTGATTTAAGAGATATAGTTAACGAGTTCACCTCAGGAACAGAGAACTATGTCATCAATAATCTAAAATTCCCTGTCAGCGAGGACGATGGCCTTAACGAATACATACAGAGCATTTGCAACACTTTTGATGAGAACTTTGTGAACGGGTTCGAAGACGTGTCGATGAAGAAACTATTGAAATCAAGAGTGGCCGTTCACGATGATGAAGACGATGTACAGGACGATGTACAGGAAATCTCTGTAATAGAGGTTGAGTCGGACAATAGAGGTGGTGATGTGCATGGAACTTTTAGTGAGCTCTTCTGGGGGAAAGACAAGGAAAACTTAGGCAAGATTTGGTACGATGACCTTGCGTCTATCATCACGTTGTACTTCCCATCTGACATGGGCTATTGGTCCACACCGTTGGACTTGTCTGAGGTCATATATCCACAACTTTATGGGAAAGAGTTCACAGATAAATTTATTGGTATGCAGGAGAAGTACAACGAGATCATAAAGGCAAGAGATGAGATTGCCCATAGACCCATGAATCTTCTGGTGTTTGAAGGGAAGAAAATAACATCATTCCTTCAACAGGCGGCAAATCATGTGAAAGACTCTCAAGCAAAGAAAGAGCTTGGTGACTTGACAGCTAAGTTGAAGCAGGAGAAAGCTGACCTTGACAAACAATTAAATGATTTGGAGGAGAAAGCCAGTGAGCTTGACATTTCCAGGATTCATAATTTCACCTCAGATTTGGTGCCTTATAGGTTGATGACTGTCGCCTATGGGGAAGGAGAATACTTTTACTTTGATAAGAAGACTGGCAACTGGGTCTATGTCAACGTCCAAAAAGATTTGGACTTCACACAAGATTTCACCGATTTCAATATGGTAAAGAGACTTTTGCATGATAGACTTCGTCATTCTGCCATAGACTTTATTCTTATTTACTGCCTGGAGGAGAAACTCTTTGAGACAGTGCCACAAGAGGATTTAATTGATCTCAACGTCTCGTCACTGTCACTGTCACTGTCTGAAGGCACTTCCCCATCAGATCCCAGAACTGATTCTGACACGAAATCAGATCAAGAAACTGTGGTAGGACACGACTCAAATCCTTCCAGTCTGAATGTGTCGGTGGGGACTGCCAGTGGAGAAGATAAAGAGGACAAATTAGTGGACATTTGAACAATTGGGTCTTGGCTGTTTTGAAGGCGGTCTAATAATGGCTCGTATCGTTGCTCTACACATACAAAAAATATGTACACCAAAAGGCATAGAAAATATGCGCTTACATGACTGCAAAAATTAACCCCCATAAATTTGGTTCAAGGTTGGCCCGACGAAAAGTATCAGATATAGTTTTCTTTCATCTGGTTTAAAACAATGGGATCTGGACTGTTTGATGATGCCTACGAGTTCATCCATACAATTGACAAAACGGAAGATTTAGATGAGATCGATATCAAACGCATTTATCGAAAGATCGATCTCAGGATCTTACCGCTTCTTTCTGGGATTTACTTTCTACAATTTTTGGATAAGTCCTTGATAAATTATGCTGGTGTAATGGGAATTAAGAACCACTTGGAAAACCCAGCTCAGTTCAGTGATTTGGCCACCATTTTGTATGCAGGGTATATCATCTTTGAACCCATAATAACGATTGCATTTTTGAAGTTGCCCTTCGCCAAGGTCTTTGGAATTTCCATTGTCCTCTGGGGAGTGGTGGTGGTGCTTCATGTTGTGTGTCTTAACTATTCAAGTTTAATGGCCATCAGGTTTTTTTTGGGTGCAGTTGAATCTACAGCTGCCTCTGGTGTGTTAATCTGCAACGGGATGTGGTACAGTCATAAACAGCAGCTCTCACGGTTTGGAATTATTACTAGTCAAGTTGGTCTGGCAACCATCATTGGAGGGCTTCTTTCATTTGGGTTTCAACATGTGGACTCCGCAGGTGTACTTGAGAGTTGGCAGATCTTTTTCTTGATGATGGGCCTTGTAACTCTTGTTTTCGGTGTGACGGTTTTGATTGTTTTACCTGATAATCCTATGAAATGCAAGTTCTTGACTCCTGGTGAAAAACTCGTCTTACTAGAGCATTTGAGAGATAATCAGACTGGTATTGAAAATAAGACTTTCAAGTTCCTGCAAATTAAGGACTATTTTGCAGACAAACATTCGTTACTTATCCATTTCTTGACGATAGTCACTATGATTCCAACCGGTGCTATTATCACTTTCTCGGTTACTATAATCAAGTCTTTTGGTTTTGATGATAAAGAGTCAGCTTTAATGCAGATGCCCGTGGGGATTTCTTCCCTTATCGCAATCCTTTGCCCTATGTACATCCTACAATACTGTAAAGGGAACTATAGAACCTTGATGTTTGTGATATTATTGGTAATTGCTATGGTTGGTTACTTCATCTTAATATTCTCACACAACAAAGTAGCAAATCTATTTGCTGTATACTTCGGTAATGCAGGTACCTGTGTCATTACGCTCATTTATTCTTGGAATAATCGAAACACCGCTGGGTACACCAAAAGATTGCTTAGAAACTGCTTGACCATGATTTGCATATCTGTAGGGTGTCTCATTGGGCCTCAATTATTCAAATCTGATGCTACTAGATACTTGCCTGCTAAAATAGCATTGTTATGTATTAGTGCAGTATCGATACCTTTAGTGGCTTTATTGGCATACATTTCGAAGACTGAAAATCAAAAAAGGGACTGCTTGGGTGAGATTGACTTAAAGGAATTTTCTGAAACTGTAGGTGAAGACTACGAATTCAAAGACTTAACAGACGTGCAAAACATTCATTTTCGGTACGGCTATTAATACAATATACACACCCTTACATTTTTTAGCCTTTTTTCTCACACTAAAAATAATTTCATTTCTTCTTTGTGTTTCTTCCCGCGCACTAATAAAAAACTCCTTCATTTTATTGCTCGAATAATTTAGAAGTGGCAATTAGTAATTTTTAACAACATGACAGATATGCAAGTTGACACACCACCAATCGATTCCATTGATGAAGGGTTATACTCCAGACAATTATATGTCTTGGGTAAAGAAGCCATGATCAAAATGCAAAATGCCAATGTTTTAATTATTGGATTAAAAGGATTGGGGATTGAAATCGCTAAGAATATCGCTTTAGCTGGGGTCAAATCTTTAACGCTTTATGACCCAACACCAGTAGAAATCCAACATTTGTCTAGTCAGTTCTTCTTGACTGAACAAGATGTGGGTAAGAAAATTGACGAAGTGTCGTCGGTCAAGTTAAGTGAATTGAATCAATATGTTCCAATCTCCATTTTATCTGACTTGAGTGAGTCCAATTTGTCTCAGTTCAAATGTATAGTAGTCACTGACTTATTGAATTTGGAAGATCAAACTAAGTTGAACAAATTCACTCACGCAAACGATATCGGATACATTCAAGCCAGTATCAAAGGTTTATTCGGCCAGTTGTTTGTGGACTTGGGTGAGAACTTTAGTGTTATTGACCAAGACGGTGAAGAACCTGCCACCGGTATAGTCTCAGACATTGAGAAGGATGGGACTGTGACTATGTTGGATGACAACAGACACGGTCTCCAAGATGGTGACTACGTCAAGTTCAAAGAAGTCGAAGGAATGCCAAAGTTAAACGAGAGCGATAAGCCATTTAAAATCGAAGTTTTGGGTCCATACGCCTACAAGATCAATATCGACGAGTCTTACGGCACTTATGTGAAAGGCGGTATCTACACCCAAGTAAAAATGCCTAAAGCTTTGAACTATGAACCTTTACAAACACAATTAAAGAAACCAGAGTTCGTTATCAGTGATTTCGCTAAGTTTGACAGGTTAAACAACTACCACTACGGATTCCAAGCTTTGGCTGCTTTTCAGTTGAAAAATGGGGGTAAATTACCTAAACCATACGATGTGGAGGACTCCAATGAATTATTGGAGTATGCCAAACAGTTTAAGACTAGCAACACCATCGAAGGCGATGAATCTGAATTGGATGAAGACTTAATAAGACAAATATCTTACCAAGCAAGGGGTGACGCTCCAGGTGTCAATGCCTTCTTTGGTGGTTTGATCGCACAAGAAGTGTTGAAATGTGTGTCGTCTAAATTTTCACCAATCAAGCAATGGTTCTACTTCGACTCTTTGGAAAGTTTACCAGATATCAAACAATTCCCAAGAAACCCAGAGTCTTGTAAGCCTTTGGGTACCAGATATGATAGTCAAATCGCCTTATTTGGTAAAGAGTTCGTGGAAACTGTCCAGAACTTAAAAGTATTCTTGGTCGGTTCTGGTGCCATTGGATGTGAAATGTTGAAAAACTGGGCCATGATGGGATTAGGTTCCGGTCCAAAGGGTAAAATCGTTGTGACTGATAACGACAGTATTGAGAAATCTAACTTGAATCGTCAATTTTTATTTAGACCTAAAGATGTGGGAAGAAACAAATCTGAAGTTGCAAAAGCTGCAGCTGAAGTTATGAATCCTAACTTGAAGGGGAAAATCAATGCCATGTTGGACAAAGTTGGATCTGACACAGAAGATATTTTCAATGATGCTTTCTGGAATGACTTGGATTTAGTAACTAACGCTTTGGATAACATCGATGCCAGAACTTACATCGACCGTCGTTGTATCTTCTACAAAAAACCATTGTTGGAGTCGGGAACTTTAGGAACAAAAGGTAATACTCAAGTGGTTATTCCAAACTTGACTGAATCTTATTCCTCTTCTCAAGACCCACCAGAAAAGTCCATTCCCTTGTGTACTTTGAGATCTTTCCCAAATAAGATTGACCATACCATTGCCTGGGCTAAGTCGTTATTCCAAGGGTACTTCAGTGAAAGCCCAGAAAGTGCCAACTTGTATTTGAGTCAACCAAATTACGTGGAACAAACCTTAAAACAGAACCCAGATATACAAGGAACTTTGACAAACATCTCGGACTATTTGAACAACAGGCCATATACTTTTGAAGATTGTATCAAATGGGCTAGAATCCAGTTTGAAACTAAATTCAACCACGACATCCAACAATTGTTGTACAACTTCCCTAAGGACGCTAAAACATCCAATGGAGGTAACTTCTGGTCTGGTCCAAAGAGAGCACCAGATCCGTTGGTTTTCGATATCAACAACAAAGACCACTTTGATTTCATTGTAGGTGGTGCCAACTTGTTGGCATATGTTTATGGATTGAAACAAAACAACTTCGATGCTGATTACTACGCTAAAGTATTGAGTGATGTGAAGATTGAAGAATTCAAACCCAAGAGTAATGTGACTATTGCTGCTAACGATAATGAGGCTGAACAACAAATGCAAAGTATGAACAGTTCTGTCGATGATGAATCAGTCAAGAAGATTGCAGCTTCTTTGCCAGAACCAAGCACTTTGGCTGGTTACAGGTTAAGCCCTATTGAATTCGAAAAGGATGACGATACTAACCATCACATTCAATTCATCACTGCAGCTTCCAACTGTAGAGCACAAAACTATTCTATTGAAACTGCGGATTACTCCAAGACCAAGTTCATTGCTGGTAAAATTATTCCAGCTATTGCAACCACAACTGCTTTGGTCACCGGTTTAGTCTGCTTAGAATTGTACAAAGTGTTAGATTCCACTAAGACCATCGAAGATTTCAAGAATGGATTCATAAACTTGGCATTACCATTCATTGGATTCTCAGAACCAATCAAGTCTGCCAAAGGCAAATACAATGACAAAGAATTCGATAGAATTTGGGACAGATTTGACTTAAAGGGTGACATCACTTTGCAAGAGTTACTCGACCATTTTGAAAAGGAAGAAGGATTAGAGATTACTATGTTGTCATACGGTGTCTCACTTTTGTATGCTTCTTTCTACCCACCAAAGAAGATTAAAGAAAGAAGTGCCATGAAATTGACCGACTTAATCAAGGAAGTCAGTAAGAAAGATATTCCTGCACATGTCAACACTTTGATCTTTGAAGTGTGCTGTGATGATAAGAATGGTGAGGATGTTGAAGTGCCATACATTTGTGTAAAATTATAGTAGGTTCCGAACATCTGGGAATAGAATAAAGATAGATATAGTTTACATACACTAAACTTATATTTTGTCCTAAACAACGACAAGTTTTCCCTGATTTAAGGTGATTGAATTAGTGGTGATACTCTGTAATTCAGTACTGTGACTTATAATAAGGATAGTCAAGCCCAACTCCTGGTTCAATTTAACAATCAATGATTTAAACAAATTGAAATTGTGAGTATCCAAGTTGCTGGTACATTCGTCAAGAATTAATATTTTTGGCTGTCTGATAATAGCTCTAACCATTGCTAGTCTTTGTAGCTGACCTGAAGATATCAAAGCGTTCTCCGTTAAAGCACCTATATTAGTTTGCAATCCTTCACTCAAACTATTGGTAAATGAGTTTATATTGCAAAGCTCAAGATATCTCTCGATATCCGAATTAACCATTTTCTCTTTTGACAATCCATAGGTTAAATTATCATAAATTGTGCCCTCAAAGAAGGTGGGATTCTGTGGCACAATCGAAATATACTCCCTCAAGAATTCCACATTGACTTTGTTTATCTCTGTACGATTGAGCTGGATTGATCCAGTATAGTTTCCATATAACCTGGTGATCAAACTTATTACAGTCGATTTCCCTGAACCACTTTCTCCAATCACCCCAAAAATATCCCTCTCCTTGATAGCGAAGGAAACATTTTTAAGAGCTTGCTTGGTTGGCACATACCTGAAATCAACATTACGGAACTGCACAATAGCCTCCTTTTCCGCTTTTATTGGTCTCAAATCCCCCTCTGTTTCCGCCTTGGATGCTGGTAAATTCAACAACTTCATAATGTAAGTCCCACACCTTTGTCCTCTGGTAATATCAGGTATCTCGTTCATCAAACTCCCTGCTGTTGCAAAAGTCATCATCAACAAGGTAATCACCTGCAAAAATTGCAAACGATTGTACTCTCTGGTGCCAACCAATCTCATCCCGTAATACAACAAGATACCAGCAGCCACTGCCTCTATCAACTCGCTCACCGCTAATGACACAGCCGTGTGTGTAGATCTGCGGTTTGCCTCCGTGTCGAGGGAGTTCAACTTCTTCTTGAATTGCTGATTGAAATACTCTTTCAAGTTCAAAGCGTGGATTGTTTTGATCCCGTTGATCATTTCAAAGTTAACAGATTCGACCTCGTTGACTCTATCCTTGTATAAAGTCTCGTGTTTTTCTAACACCCTTGCGTATACCACACTGCAGGCCAAAATGATTACCACAAACGCTAACCCGGTCAAAGCAAGCTTCCAACCCAATACAATTGCAAAAATCGTTCCCAAGGTAATCAAGATAAGCAAAGTCATGGATACAGCCAAAAACTTGTAAACCATAGTTCTTAAATCTCTTGTGTCATTCATCAATAATGAGTTTATATCGCTGGGCTTGCTTGAATCTTTGTTGAAGAAACTAAGATCCTGGTCATTAATCTTAATCAATGCCAATTTTCTCAACTGATTAACCCATGTTTCGGCAGACACTGCCAAAATAAAGTGACTCAAATAGTAACTTGCACCATTAGCAATGGCTATGCCCAAGACAATCAAAGACCATCTCTTCAAATCGGCCGACGCATTCACCCCCATGCTCGTTCTAAGCATGTTATCCAACAACCTTGAAAATAAGTAGGAGAATAATGGATTAGTCACTGCATAAATGGCTGCAAAAATTAGTCCTAAAACGATTAAGATTTTGGATTTCACAGATCTCATATAGAAAAACAAGATTTTGAACAAGGAGTATATTTCTTCATGTTCTCCAATAGGTACAGCCTTCACATCTTTCAAAGCAAGAGGACTCTTCAAGTAGTTGTAATCTTTGATTTGCGATACCCTTTTCTCTGGACCCTTCCCGTCTTCGGATTCGTTGTCTGAATCATAGCTGAAATCACTGCCTGCGATACTAGGTGCAGAAGTCAAACGTAGCCTTGCATCTTTTATAAGCGTTTCTTGACTCAAGTCTTTCATGTATCCTTGATTTTTGACTGCCCCATCTTGGATAATGACAACGAAATCATTGTTGTCGATTTGTTCTAGCTGGTGGGTGATGAAAATAGTGGTCTTTCCTTGCCTCCAATGTTTCAATTTATTGAAAAGCGTAGCTCTGTTGTGGTTATCTAAGGCACTTAATCCTTCGTCAATGATTAAAATTGGTGTATCCCGTAACTTTGCTCTTGCAATGGCAAGTCTCTGCTTTTCACCTCCAGACAAACTTAATCCAGATATTGGAGTGTTGATACCACCTAGTTTGTTGACTAGCCTTGTAAGTAAAGCAAACTCACAAGCTTCTTCGATTAAGCTTTCTGGAATAGCCTCCATACTCTCGAAGTTGTTCAAGACTGACATTCCAATATTTTCCCGTATAGACAGATTGAATACTACCGGATTCAGCAGGATCATGGAAACATTATTGTGGATCCAGTCTTTATCAAGATTGTTAACGTCCACGTCATCCACCAACACCTGGCCCGAATTCACTTTATAGAACCCCATAATTAACTGGGCTAAAGTTGATTTTCCAGACCCGGATTTTCCAATAACAAAGTTAAACTGATTTTGCTTGAACTGCACATCTAATCCTCTAATAACCAACTCAGGTTTATTCAGGTACTTAAACTGGGCATCTTTGAACACAATCTTCCCATTGCACCAAGAGGGGGTAACCTTATTGAAGCTATTTGATTCCAGAACACCATCATTCAAAGATAAAAATCGTTGAAGTTTCCCGATAGCAGACTTAGCCCTAAATATCTCACCAATCAATTCGGTGGCTTGAGATAATGTAGTGGCTAACATGAGACAGGCGGAAAAGGCTGTGAAGACTTCATTGATTTGAACCTTACGCAACCTGATCATAGTAATCCCAAACCAGAACCCTTGGACAAACATCAACAATGATAATGCCTTAATAATTCCGATATTGAAGTTAACAACATTTTCAACTCTGTAGTTGAACTTGGAGCATCTATCAACAACACTCTTGAAGTTGATTATTTCAAGATCCTTCCCGTTGAACAACCTGGTTGCAGCAGGGTGGATAAGGCACCAATTAATGATCTTGGATGACCTGGCACTGTAAATGTTTTCCTTATTGGCAAATTTGTATGCTAGTCTTCCAGAAATCCATGAACTTAACGCAAATATTGGACTTAATGCTAGCACAACCAATGTCACAGACCAGGAAAACACCATGGCGACAACAAACAACACCACCACGCCAATTACGGACTGAACAAGAAGCCCCAAGCACTCAGCAACCCCCGTTCTTAATTCTTCAATACATCTGTTCAATTGAGTTACTTCCCCATTGATATTTTTGAAGTTTTCTACCCATTCGATGTTATTCTGTAACAGAATCTTGGAAAAAATCAGAGACCGGACTCTCCTCTGGTGTCTTTCTCCATTCTTCATCCAACAGAACATCATCACCACTGTCAAGATCAGTTTGGCCCCACCTATTGCAATTACCATACCACAGTATTTTGCAACATCCTTAATGAACTGGTTTTGAGTATCGAAATTATAAATGTAGAAATCTGATAACTTTTGGAAAATCCGACCGTAGATAATAGTCATCACAGGGGTTGCAAGTGCAGTTATAGCAGAAAGGATAGAGCCTACCACTATCCAAGGTAAATCGCCTTTTAGTGTAAAGCCAAACAACTTCCCTCTTTTCCCGTCTGTGGCACTTAACACATTTGTGGTGTCGATATAGTCTAATTCTATCTCAGTCTGATTCTTATCAGCAAAAGGATCCTTCATGGCTGTAAAAAAGACTACAAATAATTGTATGAGAACCAGAACAAAACTGAAAAACTACGAGAGAAACACATCCTTATATAAGGGAGGTACTTGGCATTCTACAATCCATGGGCACATAAAGCTCTCCATGATCTGCACATTTAAAGTTATCGGACAGAATTTGCAGTAAGCAAAAATTAAAGAAAAAAAAAATAATTCCATTTCGGGTTTTGATTAGTGTTTCAGCCAATCTCCAGTAATTACCATATTTGGACTACTCAATGGGATCAATCCAACTCTGTTGAATGCGGCCCTTATTTTTTGACTGAATGCGGCCATTGGTATATTATGTGTATTGTATGTGTGTGTATGTGTCCTCGTGTGTAAGGGGCTTCAGTACTGTGTGTGTGTGTTTTTAGGGAATCCCAAAAAAAAGTTAAAATCGGAAAATGCCTTTTCATTTCCACCAGCCTAGAATGCATGCAACATTTTTTACCACCCTTTTGCGATTCGTATAAGATACAGGGCTCGTTGCATACAGCCAGGTGTCCAACACATTTTCCTTCTCTGTTACCTGTTATCCAGATGCCAAAAACGCAGTCCAGTGTTTCATTTTTTGTAGGTAGAGACACAAACAGATGCAGGGTGTTTTTGATAATGACAAGGACACTTGAGCTCAGAATTGGCTTCACCATGAGACTGTTACCACACTATTATCCGACCATCATAAGACCCGGTAACAACGCCTATATCCAGGCAAAGCTCAAGTGCTCTTGGCTGTAAAATCTCGGCCGGAAAGCTGCCTATAACAGCTGGTACCGATATCTCCAGCTACGTAGTTGTTTTGTTTAAACCCTCTGCTCGTATTTTAACATCCTAGCATAGGCAAGCAGTGACCACGGCTAGTTTATTATTGTTCTTGTCCTTCAGAGACTTGGCAACGAGAATTTTAAAGCATAATAATTTATGCTTGTCATGTCTGTCATTGGCTTATATGTTTCTTTTTCTGGTGACAAGGTTTATTCTAGGACCCGTAATTTTTCTTGACCAACGGCGATGAAATCGATAAATCGTTATACTCTAGATCTCTAAGATAATTCTCTGACTTCAATTTATCAATCAATGCTGTTTGTTTTTTTATTGTAGACTCCAATTGATCCATTTTAATATTGGTAGAGTGACGGTACGTATTGAACGCCATGTTGGTCACTATGACAGATCCAAAAATCATTATTGCGAGGAAGACAATAGATTTCCAGCTTATCGGCTTGATGAAACCATTCAATATGTCGGCAAAAGTCTCTGCTGTGAGCTTCGACCTACCAATAAGCTGTGGGTCTCGATTCATACACTTCATCCAGTTTGTGCACTGGTTCTCCAATACTGGCGGTATAGTTGCCTCGTTGCACTTATTCCTGTAATATTCTCTCGAGCACTTGGATATCTCTTGTACGCTGTCGGTAATGTATAGCTCTAACTTATAGTTCATATCAGACCGTATCGTTGTTATGAAAATGACCACAAAGTAACAGATCAACCCAATGATCAATATATTGAATATCAACTGAAGGTACAATGACAAAACATAGGGGATATTGGAATCTGTCAATATTTTATGTATGAGTTTATTGTCTTCGGGAGTCAATTCCTTATCACCTAACTTTATATCCAATGGCACTGACACATTCATGATGTCGTCATCTGTGGAATCAAAATAGTCCTTAAAGTTCTTCACTTCTTTAGTGGGCAGGAAATTTACTCCTCTATTTTTCAAGCTGGATTTGGAACTCTTTTTCAATATAGATTTGGGCGTGGATTCACTTCGAATGCCATCTACCTTGGGGCTGTCCACTGACGTGGTGAAACTATTCATGCTTATCGTTTGTTTATATGCATAAAATAAATTTTGGCAGTTTTGTCCCGCGTCAGATTTAAATGTTTCTGGCTTCTTTACAGCAATGGCAGATCAAAGACTCACAAGATTTAGATATGAGGCCAAAGTCAGCAAGCCAAAAGTTACAGCGAGGATTGTTACCAAGTCGCTGAAGACAGTGGTAGACTATACCGGTTTAGAGGACTTGAATCCGTCTATTTCAACCGATTTACAAGTACTTTTTGTTGGATTTAATCCTGGGGTAGAGTCTTCTAAGACGCAACATCATTATGCCCATTACACCAACTTATTCTGGAAACTTTTCAACCAGTCAGAAATATTGTTCAAAGTGCTACGGGCTTTGGACGTAGATATTGAAAGTCAGAGACCCAACTGTGAGCTTCTTCGGCGGATCATCGTTGAAGGTAAATCGCAAGCCAAACCGGCAGATGACTTTGACCTCATCAAATACAAAATTGGCTTTACAGATTTAGTGCTCCGGTGCACTAAATCAGCACAGGAACTCACTATGCAAGAGAAAATGGATAACGTCCCCAGACTAATGCAAGAGTTCAAATTTTCAAAATCCAGAAACTTTGTCATTATCGGTAAAGGAATATGGGAGATCATTATTAAGTATATACAGAAGAATTATGGTATAAAAGTTGATACTTTCCAATGGGGAAAACAGGATAACAAGTATGTTGATTGGATGAAGGAGCAGATGGACCATGAATTCGATCTCCATGTGTTTCCTAATACATCCGGGCTCGTTACAGCCATGAACTATGCACAGAAACTAAAATTATGGGATCAAATCCAATTACTTCCATAACTTATTAAAATTAGCATCCAAGTCTTTTTCAAACTTTGCCAACGTCTGCTCATCCATAGATTCTCCATACTGACCTAAGTTCTTAGTGAATAAGTGGTCAACTACAAACCGTATCTTATCACAGTGCTCCTGGCTATAACAATCATCATAATTCAATTTATTGAACGCCTTGGTCTGGATGTCAATACAGGACTTATTGCTTTTTATCTGCTTGGAACAATTATCTATGGAGGTAAAGTCAAGGCCCTTGAAGCACTCTATTACTTTAAGTTGAAGTTCACTGCAGTTGATCATGGCCACGTTCCTGATAGTGTTCTTTTTCTTGTACACATCAAAGTCATAACTATATTCTTGAGACAATGAAGCAAGCTTTTTATCCACTAACTTCTGCTGGGCCGATACTTCGTATTTCCCCGCCTGTTTAGGATCAGGATTATTTTGCTCGAAGAACTCTTTGAGGTTCTCGGGTAACTCTTTCTCGACTTCCTTAGTGTCTTTACTGGTATTCCACCAAAGCATGTTTAGTAGATTTATTTTTCAAGTCTGCGAAATGAGATGAAGTTAGTAGCATAAGGTAAACTATACTTGAACAAAAAGAGAATAACAGATATCTAGAAGAACAGGAAACATCCGTTGTCCAATTGGCATGAAATTTTGTAGCGTTCATTTTTGTCGTAATACATCGTTAAATAAATAGTCACGGTCAGGATCTGTCAAGAATACCTTCGAATAACTTAGATACCTCCAATTCCACTACACTACTGGACTTGGTGCTGAACTTATCAACAACTGTCACACGTAGCCGTGGAACTATCGACAAGACTCTCACAAACTGGGTTGAGCTGCAAACTTTGGTGTCGTATAAGAAACTTAATCTCACATCCAAAAACTGGAGAAACTCGAAAAGAAGCTTGTTGCTTTCTTCAGGGAAGATAAAAAAGTCTAGGTAATCTTCAAGATCTGCAAGAATCTTGATGAAATACTCCACGTTATTGGAGAATTCTCTGGATATTGAAAGCCAAATCACTTTGCCGTGTGTATATAAAGGCCGTATGATATCTTCAAGCAGAGAACGCACTTCACCACTCTGCGTCTTAATAAATCGCCTTTGGACTTTAAGTAGCTCCTCATCCAAATAGTTCACCAAATTACTCTGCTGGGACAGGCTCATAGTAGAGTGCAGCTGAAATTCTGCCTTGACGATCTCATACTCGTGCTCAAAAGTGGCAGTAATACTGGGGAATTGAAGATCTTCTGTTTCCTCTACTACTTCCATTCCGGTAGCAGAAGAAGCTTCTTCATACTCTTTGGCTGCCCTTTGGTTCAACTGCGCCAACAGAGAGCCCTTTATCCCATTAGCTGAAACATTTGCTGGCGTGATCGACTTTGAAGTTGTGGCCCTTACAAATCCTCCTTCTTTATCACCATCATCTTGATCATCAATCAGCTCGTCATCTTCATCGTCCAAATCAGGATTCAATCCTATATCCAATTGACCGGTTGGGAAGTCTCTAATCTCTTCATCGGCCTCAGGATGCTTTGGTGAAGCGGGTGTAACAAAAGACATGGCAATTCTACGTCACATAGAATCCACACTTATAAATTGCGACACTCATTATGTGTCGTAATCGAAAAGTTAAAAGAAAAAAAAGAAATGCGATAAAGGGAGCACACAGATAACCTAACTTTTTGCTGTTTCCAATCAGTGTTTTTATAAAAGCCCAGATTTTTGTACACAAGTAGTGTATTTTGTAATCCCACCAGTCTCATATAAGAGTCGATTTACTAGAAGCGGACCGTCTACCATCAAAAATCATCTAGTTTCCTGCTTCTTTGTGTAGGTTTACATCGCGTTTCACAATTTGTTTCCCATAAATCGGCTTTAGACTTCCCATAACATCCCATAGATCCACCTAAAGACCTGTTTCAGAAACTTACAAACGGAAGTTCTTTGGTTAGAAAACATTACCGCTATTTAGTTCACAAGTTTCCATCTTGATAGTGGTCGTTTATATATCTCCGTTGAAATTCATATTTGTGGTTTTAGATTCAGATCTCAGCACATTAGATAAGTTTGATCTCATTGATAGAAGGGCCATCTCGCTATTATGCCTGTTACAGAGAAAGGCCAAGTGGACTTGAAAGATAAGGGTCACAACATAAATGAGGTTCCTGACAAGTCGGTCGATTATGTTACCAATAATTGCAAACATATAGTTCTGACTGAGGAACTCAAAAACCAAAGAGCCTACAAGTTGCATTTACTCAATACGTATTCTAATGAGAACACTAAGCTGATACATGAAAAGATTTACCTTAGGGGATTTGACAATTTAAGTTACAATCATGCGAGATCATTGGTTCCGAAGACATGGAACAGCTATCTCAAAGCACACAGCAAGTTCACTGGTATTCAGCAAAGTTCACAAAGAAAGTACAAAATTGAGGTCGAACTAAAACACGTTGATCTTTATGATTCCCTCCTTATTGGCTTCCTCACCATTAATGGGTTGGCGGATGGATACCCAGAGATTACTACATGTTTCAAAGGTGAAATAATAAATAATCCATTAAGCTCAGTGCTGCCCAATACTGTTACCCAGAAATATACTTTCCAAACTGAAAAGAAAAGTTGGGGGTCATCATTAGCTAATGACTTGGACCACTGGAAAAGATTAACCAACTATTTCTCCTTGAGTGACGATGAGCTCGTAAAAAAGTTGGACGCTATCAGCAAAGGCGAATCTGATAAAGATAAGGGACTCATCTATATGAGATGGAAGGAAGAGTTCTTATTACCGGATGCTCGAGTAAAGCAGATCCTGGGAGCCTCGTTTGAAGGATTCTATTACATTGTAATGAACGTCGGTAACCATAGGAATCCTGACTTCCCTGTGGGTTCTATAAATGGTCTTTATTATTATCATACGTCTGAGAAGTTCCAATCTTTGAATTTGGCAAGTGAAAACAGTATGGGGAAAGACGAGGTTTTCCTGTTTGTTTAATGAACAGAAGACCATAGGTTATGACTATACAGCATAAGCAGCTCGATAATGTGTTTAGTTTTTTGATTTCAGGTTTGGTTTTGTTCTTTGTGTATAGTAGTTATAGATTTCAGCTATTTCAATATAAGTAGACTTTTGTGGTGAAAGAGGCTGCTATCGTTATCAGAAAAGCAAAAGAACTTTTTATTGAGTAATCGTATATATAGACAGGATACCACTATTCGACCTTTTTGGCGTTCTTAGCAGCATAAATCTTGGCTGTGAAAGGCTCTTCAAAGAAAAGAGCAATTCTGTACATGATGAACACCAAAGCACTAACTACAATCCCAGTTGGTTTTGCGTACCATAAGGCAGTACCCAAGAAACACAAAGTGGAACCGTTGTACATAGGGTTGTCATTGATGTTGAAAGGAAATCCAGTAACTCTATCATCCATCAAAATGCCAAAGTAATCACCCAAGTAAGTACCAGTAACACCTAAAGCATACATGGAAGATAAAACCAACACATTACCGAATCCAAAAGAAGCAATTGCCAATCCTTTGATCAATTGGGAGTTAACAAAAGGCTGGAAGGTAGGTTGAGCTTCTAAAGCGGCATGGTACACGTAGTCTCTGTAGATCCCCAAAGAAAAAATGGTGAACGCAAGAAGGTAACAACCGTTTCTGGCACCACCAGTAATCTTGGTCAAAAAATGAGTGTTATATTCGGCTCTAGCAACAATATTCCAGAAAATGGGGTTGAATGCAATACAGCCTAAACTGTATAACAATTGATCATTTAACACTACGTAATCTTGTAAGTGATTGACTAAAAACTTGGTATCTTCAATAATAGACATGGTGTTAATTTGAAAAAAGGCTACTATTTTTTAATAGGGGCAATTGAAATTTATATATATACTTCAAGGTATTGTACCATACATAGATCATAATCCGTTTTTGGGCTAGTTACCGTGTGCGGCACAATTGGGTTATGTGTATCACGTGATACGATTTGCATGTGAAAAGTTTGCCGTCCCCAAAAAAGAGGGCCACACGAGAAAACGAAATTAGACAACTTTGTGCAAGCAAGGAGCTCGTCGTCTGTTATAATTGTTGGTGTTTGGTAAGAAATGTTCTTCTTATGTGTAGATTCACTTACACGATGAATATTTGCTGTGTCTATAATTTCAACTTATTTATAACTTTTGTGAATTTCACAAAAAGTGCCCTTTTGACGTATTTCATAAACTCTCCATCGTTGATCTAACGCTTCGCCCTCGTCTCAATACTATCTTGTAGATGCAAAACGCCTACTAGACTAAAATGCGTTGGAGTACTTTTTTTAAATTTTGCACCCGTTCTTTACAATCGTAATCAAAAAAATTGCAGCCTTTTTGTGCGGAATGACTCATTGCGGATTGTCGCATAAAAGTTCCCACATTAGGCTGTCAGATCCTGAAGAAATCAAAAGTAAAGCGAGCTTAAAATTTTTCAGATAAACCAGCTAGTTTTCTTCCTGATATTTATCGATTTCAATTAAAATGGTCAAGTATGTAGTATCAATTCCCGTACAAAAGGTTATACCTGTCGCCCAATTATCATACTAACATATTCTCAACAGACAAGTTTTATTATTAGGTTCCGGTTTCGTTGCTAAGCCAACCGTTGATGTTTTATCCAAGACTCCAGACGTTAAAGTCACTGTTGGTTGCAGAACCTTGTCTAAAGCTCAAGCTTTAGCTGGTGATGTTGCTGATGCCATCTCCGTCGATGTCACCAACGAACAACAATTAGAAGAACAAGTTGCTAAATTCGATTTGATTATCTCCTTGATCCCTTACATTTACCACGTCAACGTCGTTAAAGCTGCCATCAAATTCAAAAAGCATGTTGTCACCACTTCTTACATCAACCCTCAATTGAAAGCTTTAGAATCTGAAATCAATGAAGCTGGTATCACTGTCATGAACGAAATTGGTTTAGACCCAGGTATCGACCACTTGTATGCTGTCAAAACTATTGAAGAAGTCCACGCTCAAGGTGGTAAGATCAAATCTTTCTTATCTTACTGTGGTGGTTTACCATCTGCTGAAAACTCCGACAATCCTTTAGGTTACAAATTCTCCTGGTCTTCTAGAGGTGTCTTGTTAGCTTTAACTAACGCCGCCAAATACTTCGCCAACGGTGAACTCGTTGATGTCAAATCTGAA
The DNA here is from genome assembly GCA_030569415.1 of Yamadazyma mexicana. Classification (NCBI taxonomy): domain Eukaryota; kingdom Fungi; phylum Ascomycota; class Pichiomycetes; order Serinales; family Debaryomycetaceae; genus Yamadazyma; species Yamadazyma mexicana. Next base: position 810,248 of record JAJMLA010000005.1, read on the forward strand.
GATTTGATGAGCACTGCTAAACCATACTTCATCTACCCAGGTTATGCTTTAGTCTGTTACCCAAACAGAGACTCCACTACTTACAAGGAATTATACAACATCCCAGAAGCCGAAACCGTTATCAGAGGTACTTTGAGATACCAAGGTTTCCCAGAATTCATCAAAGTCTTCGTCGACTTAGGTTTATTGAAGGATGCTTCCTCTGAAGCTTTCAGTGGTGACATTGCCTGGAAAGATGCTTTAGCCAAATTGATTGGTGCTAGCTCTTCTAGTGAAAAGGATTTGGTTGCCAAGATTGACGAATTAACCAAATTCAAAGACGAAGCTGACAGAGAAAGAATCTTATCTGGATTCAAATGGTTAGGTTTGTTCAGTGACAAGAAGATCACTCCAAAAGGTAACCCATTAGACACCTTGTGTGCCACCTTAGAAGAATTGATGCAATACGAAGAAGGTGAAAAAGATTTAGTTATCTTGCAACACAAATTCGGTATTGAATGGGCCAACGGTGAAACCGAAACCAGAACTTCTACTTTGGTTGATGTCGGTAACCCAGAAGGTTACTCTTCCATGGCCAAATTGGTTGGTGTTCCATGTGCTGTTGCCGTTCAACAAATCTTGGATGGTACCTTATCCAAGAAAGGTTTGTTAGCCCCAATGTCTTCTGAAATCAATGATTCTATCATGAAGACTTTGAAGGAAGACTACGGTATCTACCTTACTGAAAAGACCATCTAATTTGGGTCATCTTGGGTTGAGATTTTATATACATTAAAATAATAGAACTCTATTACATTTAATCATCGTATTCATCACTATCATCATCAAACTCCGGACCGCTGGAGTATCTATACTTAAGATTGTACAAGTCATTAATTAGCTCTGCCTGGTCTCCAACGTACATGTCAATATTTTTGCAGCTCTTGGCGAATTTGATATACTGGTCCAAATCATATTTGAGGGAGGAATCAATGGAAAAGCTGGTAGAAGCGTTAGAGAATGGGATAGTCGAAGCTGGAAAGGAATCAACCTTTGTAATGTCCATGATATCATTCTTGGTTGTGAAAATATGCTCCTTCTTCAGCTCCACTATATTTAGATGCTCCGTATCCCATTCATTAACGATGGATACGTTGGAGAATCTGTGCTTACTGACTTTGTTGAACCCCAAATCCATGTCTTTCTTCTCATCAAGACCATATAAGCTTAATCTGCTTACATTCAAAGCTTTAAGTTCCTTGATCGTGATGTGGTTGACTATGTTTCTATCGAAATCATCACCCAAGGTCTTTATTTCTATCTCCTTCATGCTACTGACTTTTGAGTTCACAAGTTCCCACATCGAGTTAACAGCCAAGGACATCGTACCAGCAACCTCCCAATTTGTCCAAGGAAGCACACTTGGTGACTTCAATGGTAAAAGAAGACTTGAGCTATTACTGAATTCTGCCATTGCTTTCATTCTGGTCAACTTTTCGAAATAATTCAATCTCAGGTCTTTTAAAATCCCCCAGACCCACATATTAAATTTATTGTTAGAAGTATAATTGAAAAACTCATCTTTGATACTGGTCAACAACTCGTTGGTAAACCCGCTCCATGAATTGTCCATTTCAGTGAATAGCTGTATGCCTTGAAAGAAATCTGATTCTTCTAATAACTTTCTGAAGTTATCTGTGGTATCATCTTCTTTCTCTTTGTACTCATCTTGTCCAGTAGGGAAATGTGTAAACTCCATACTTGGAGTGAACTTATTAGTAATCTTCCCTTTGTCGTTTGATTCCCAAGACTCAAGCAGCGCCAAACTCATCGGCCTATAGATCAACTTGTTATAATCAGACCAGTATGTGGTATTAGATTTATCTAAACCACCAGGCCGAGAAATACCTTTATCGAGAGCCCTTTGATATTCATTCTTTTCCACTTTGTCGCCTGTATTAACCACTTGAAATCCATTCAAAGCATTATCACGCTCATCTTGCGGATTATGGTACTCATACTTCCCCAAAGCACCGAAACCGTTCCGAACATCGTAGATCAAAGCCCTAGGGGAATAGTTGGTACGACCATTTACTTTTGTCTGCGATAAGAACACTGAGTTATCATATTTCACCACAAAATCCTTCTTGTACGGTATATGAGATTCTTGCTTATTGTATAGATGCGTCAATACATGATTTGCCGCCAGTGAACAACTGACATTGACAATCTCCCCCATCGTTGAAAAAGGTAATGAATGCTATTTTTCCTATGGCCGCTCATCGGTACGCGCAGGGCCAGGACGTCAATAAACTTACCGCGACTAAAAGCTTCCACATGGAAAAAAAAACTCGAAAAGTATTACGTGTAGAGTTCTAATCATCACTGATGAAGGTGTTATTCGTGTTACTAATTGCATTCCTTGCATTTGTGCAGGCGAAAGACTATTATAAGATCTTGGACATTCCCAAGGATGCCGACGATCGGACAGTGAAACAAGCGTACAGAAAATTGAGTAAAATGTACCATCCAGATAAGAATCCCAGTGAAGAAGCTCATGAAAAGTTTATTGAAGTGGGTGAAGCGTATGATGTTTTATCCGATCCACAAAAGAGAAAGAACTACGACACATATGGGGATCCTAACGCTGCTGGAGATAGCCATATCGACTTAGGTGACATGTTTAATCAGTTTTTCGGAGGTATGGGAGGCATGAGAGGTCAAAAGAGAGTTAGAAGAGGTGATAACAAGATGGCTGCTATCAACGTTCCTTTGAGAGATTTTTACACCGGGAGAGACCTAGAATTCTCTGTTGAGATGAAGAACTTGTGTTCTCACTGTGAAGGAACTGGATCCGTGGATAAAGAAACCCATACATGTAGTGGCTGCAATGGACAAGGTATTGTTCAAATGAGACGGCAATTAGCCCCAGGAATGTTTCAAACTTTCCAAGTACAATGTGATGAGTGTGGAGGAGCTGGTAAAGTGATAAAGAATAAGTGTAAGCACTGCCATGGATCCGGGGTAGAAGATAAGATAAGGGATTATAGTGTTTATATCTCACCAGGACTTCCCCGGAACCACCAACATGTTATGCAAGGTGAAGGGGATGAGAGTCCTGAATGGGTGCCAGGTGACTTGGTGATCAATATCCAGGAAGAAATGTCTGATAACTGGGGGTACAGAAGAATTGGTAACAATTTGTACCGGACAGAAGTGATTACCCTTGAAGAAAGTATTGAAGGGAACTGGAGTCGACAAATCCCGTTCTTTGATTCTATTGAAGGAGAAATCGAATTATCCAAAAAGCCAGGTGAAGCAGTTCTCAATGGTCAAGTGGACATACTAAAAGGTAAAGGTATGCCCGTATATGATGATGAGGATAATCACGGGGACTTATTTATAGAATTTAAGGTGATAGTACCTGAAAAGATCAGCGGCATGCACGTCAAAAGCACCACAAACGAAAAAGATGAACTATAGATAGCCATAGATATAGATTGACGTAATACAAATAGACGGAGGTGTAGTAGCAAAATAGAAAGAAATAAAGTCAAAAAGAACTAGAACAAAAAAAAAAAAAAAAGATAACGGCCTAATTAGGCAAACAGAATAATCGAATGACAACCAAACGGATAAGGTTGTGGTTAGATACTGTAAAGAAGAACCAAATAGCAAACGGTAATATGAAATTCATTCAAAAGCTTTTGTGGAACTCCACCAGGCGACTCCTATCCAAGCAACAGTGACCCCAAGAAAAAAAAAAGAAAAGTAGCTGACGAAAAATCAAAAAAGAAAAAACCCGAACGATTGAATAACTAATGGTTGGTTAAAAAATACCGAGAGTTACAACGGTTTTGTCCAGAACGAAGAAATTTTTAGATTCTTAATCTTTTGTGGTGAAAATCCATTGTTTCAGCAAATTTGGCTGTGGGGCTCTTTCACCAATTATTTTAAGTGGAGAAAAACCAACCTGCATATAAGATATTTGCATCCTTTTGTTGCAGATCGTAAAAATATATATAAAAGTTCTCAAAATAACCCCCCTTTCGAAATTTTTCTTTTCCAATTCATAGTGATGAAGATATAGTCTAAAGATAGTGTTGGTAAACTTCAAAGTGTTTTAATGTCCATGTCTAAGTCCACCTTGACCAGTGCTCACTTGGACACTGTGGATTTCAAATTGCTGCAATTTCTGAGACATTCGCAGAGCCAGCAGAGCCAGAGTGTCTCAGATAATGCTGATTATAACATAACAACTAATTATACTGTTACTGACACCAATATTTTCAAGACTGATGCACCTACAGTGTATGAATTAAAGACTTTGATTCCACTTATATTTGCTAAACGCAAACCACTTTCACAATATTTCAGTCAAGAGATGTTTCTAGCCCAAAACTTAAATCGTCTCGATGAGAGTTTTACCGCCTTAAACTTTATCAATGGCAACCATCGCATATTGCAAAGGTTAAATAAAGAACTTGCCATACTTGAAACCAGGCTTAGTCTGGAAGTAGAGCAATTATTGGACCAGTTTCAAGTTAATTTCCATTCCATGAGTTTACAGATACTTTCAAATGTCCGAACTTTCAAAAATATGAATAATTCCCGAATAATGATAAACGGCCTCCTTCAATTCAAGTACATTTTCCAAAACTTCGTTAACCTGTTGAGCGATTTGGATGAATACATACAGGACATAAACGACCTCGTGGATGAATGGAACAGATCATCAGCAGATGCCATCTTAACCAATAGAGAGGATGTCCCGGAATCTTCACAAGAAGGCACAAGTGCCGTCCCCGGAAGGAGGCGTATGGTGTCTTTACCCACCAACCTGATTTTCTGCAAAACCCCACAAAATTCCACACATCGCAATGGCCAAGACAATGGTGTAACTACGGTAAGAGAGTCTAGTTTTAAGTCACGCAGTAATGATATGCCGAATTTCAATCAAACCATTTACGAGATTAACAATAAACTCAGCGATTTGTCGAACGACACATTTGAAACGTTGATCAACAAGGTATTAAGTATCTTTGATGGATACGTAGAGCTTTACTTCAAAGCGTTCTTGCTGGACAAGGATTATTTCAATTATGAAGTTATATCTCTCTAAACAAAAAAAAAAAGGAACCTATCTAACCTACCTTGATTTATTGCCATTAACCTTCGTGTTCAAAATCTGTATTAATATAATGAATATCCCTATGAGTAAACTCAAACTGGTTATGAGATTAACCAATTCAAATCTCTTGTTTGGAACTGGGATACCCACTTGTAACTTTGTGGCATTGAAAGACTCGTAAAAAATAGTGTTGTTGGTGAAAAACTGCAGGTACTTGTTACCCATGCTATACTGGTTGAAAAACGGATTGTAACTTACGGTAGACTTTTCATTAATGTCATCACATCCGAAAAAAACCGTTGGTTGATTAATATCAATAATCACTTTATCTGTATCTAGATATCCCGATCCGGGCACTTGATACCTTGAATGCAAATTTAATAATATTTCAATTTCTTTCTTAGTGTCCCAATTTTCGAACTCTAACAAGATTTCGTTCCCCCATTCATGAACTTTATACTCTGGTAACTCCAAATCATTATTACCGAAATTGAAAATAAACTTCAAGTCTTCCCCCAAATTGTACTTATCAATGAACAAATGCTTGTTTAAAGCCATGTAGTAGTACAACTTGCATTCTGTGATATCAGAATCAGATGGTTTCGTATGCACTACTGTTTTCAATTTGGGATGCAACCCATTGTCTATCACATCTGATGTGGCAGATAACGGACGGAATTTAGGTTTGATATGGAATAGCGTCTGTTTCATAGGGTCTTCTTCGTCAAATAAAACCCTAACACCACTCAAAATCAAGTCATCTGGCGTAGAGTTCTCATCAACCAAGAATATACCAATTTCTTGACGTGCCTTGTCATCTTTCTGAAGGACGGGGAATTTTTCATTATTGATAAAACTGAATACCAACTTATTATTCTCGTAATAAAAGTCCATCACATCGCTATTAATATGAGGGTAGTTGGACAACCCTACCAACAACTTATTAATATTCTCATTGGAGTAGATATGAGTATTGTACAAAAGGGCATTCTTTGACACAATCCAATTGGAGTCCCTCATGGGTATATTGAAAAGCTTAGTGACGAAATTATTGATCTCGTTAAAGAATGCCGCTTTATTGGTGGTGCTGGGCACAGCATAAATAGTCAACCCATTGGAGTTATAACGAAACACGTCGTTGTCATAGTGGCCAATACTTATTCTTAGCTGCTTAATAAACTTGAATTTATTGACAAATGGGGTCGTAAATCGATCTTCCCTGGTGTAAGGAGTTTCATTATTCAAAATGAGCGTTGTTTCATTGAAGGATGATATGATCTTGTCATGACTGGATTCATGGTTTAGGATGGTCACCCTGTGCCTTACCTGACTCATGCTTGTATGTTGTATGTAAATCTGAGGCTTTTAAAGTGGCACCAAGATGATGTCTTATGCAAATATAGTCGAAAAAAATTAACTGATCTGTTGCGAATTACCGTCTCGTGGAAAAATGTAAAGCCCTGGAATGGATATAAGGTACTTTTCAAACGTATAATACGAGACCTGCTTCGTGTGTGAGCTAGACGATACGACTGCGGATTAATTTGACGGATAAGAAGCCTTAAATCAATCAAGTAAAGTTCGAATCGAAATTGCAAGTGCAGATCACAAAAAGGATGAAACTTTGGGCAAATGTTTCAAAACCTGATTCGAAAGGAAATGTGAAATTTAAGAACAGTGATCTGAGGCGTTTCAGACTTTCTGCGTGCACAACAAAATAACTGGACTGCAAAGCGTTAGAATTATGATCTGATCCTGAGTTTGTTGAATCAAAAAAATCAAACGTTGGATCCTTGGAAACAAAATTACTTTAGAAGAAAATTAAGATTAATGGATGGCTGGCACTTTTTTGCACTTTTTTTTTCTATTGTTCTGACACCCCTTCGTTTTATCTGCTCGCAGATAAATTTCAATTACATAACTTAAAAGGGAAATTGCAAAAGAATAGTAGCGCCCGAGTTTATTCGAATCTTTTGAAGAACCTTTGTCAATGTGTGATGTTAATGTTGTATTATAGACCCTGAGTTTGGACATCACTTCTTCATTCTTCAGGGTCGGTATTGTTTTTTCTCTTGTCCTTGGCACATATCCGAGACACATTACTAATTTTTTTGTGTTAGTCGAGGTTTTTCTCATAGTTCCACTTTTAGACTGCGAATCGATTTTTCTGTACGACCATATGGTGCAGTTTAACTACAACAACAAAGAGATTGTGTCCTCACCGACGATCATCTTATCGGGATCATGTTCTGTATCAACTGGAATTGTGGAAGTGACCAACAACAACAATGCAGTATTCCCACCGCAGTATGCTGAAGTCAACAATTACCAATTCAAATGTATTGTTCATATGTGTCCAGATGTGAATAAGATCAAGGTCAATGTTATTGATAACGGAATCATCAACGAGTTTGGGTTTCCGCATTACAAACATAACCAGAAACCGAGAGTCCTAGAGTTCGGGGATCTTGATTTACTGTATTTTCCGCTTGAGCAAAACAAACCAGTGCATATGTGCTTGATTGTGGGGAAAGATTCGCCTGGTACCTACGATATGCCACGGTACAGACTTTCAAGAGGTGAGATTTCAAACTTAGACGGTGCTGTTAAGCGGTTGAAAGTGGCTGGACGTCTAATGCAAGCGTACACTCACGATGAAATGCGGACCAGTGCTTTTAGCAATCGTACCTTCCAGTTCGTAGAGGAAACTGTGACACACAAGACGATATTTGGGTACAATAATGTCAATGCTACGCCTCACCAAGAAGTGAAAGTGCACGTGCTTCGGTCTCCGAAAACAGTGGCACAACTAAGGGACCCCAATTTGGCACAACAGAACCCTAAAGGTACAGATACTGGAGGATTGTTCAGTCATGCTATTGATTTGATCAAGAACACGCCTGAAATCTTCTCGAAGAAAACCGCAAACAATACCGCCGTCCAGTGTGCCGTTATATACTTGGACGCCCACTATGATGTACAACGAGATTTGATCTTGACTCATGCGGCTTTAGGAGGTGGGAATGGTGACATAAAACTCGCTATATTCGGTTCTCATGGATTGCACTCTTGGCCTATCAATTTCCCTATGGTGCAGCCCAGTTTCTTAGACCAGACTCACCTATCAAAGAATGAGGTTGCCAATGATGCTAATCAGTGTGGAACATCGTGGGAATGTTTGAATATCACAATGGGTGCGTTCATGCATGAAATCGGCCACTCTTTGGGATGTCCTCATCAAATCAATGGAGTCATGTTACGAGACTACATATGGTGGAACCGGGCGTTCATGACTAGAGAGCTACAGTGTTTGAGAACTAAAACTCAAGGGGCTGTAATCCCATCGAATGGGCATTGGCAAAACTACTGTCACTGGAATATTTTGGATAAGATCAGATTCTTCTTCCACGGTTCGTTTGCGTTACCAATAGATGTCAACGACAAGACCATGGGCCATACATATTCCACGACAATGAGGGACGACAAGTCCTACCCAGATAATGCTGTTCCCGTGTTGTATAATACCCCTAGTGGATGCGTTGTGAGGTCAAATGCTGGGATTTTCATGATCGAGGTGGTTGCAAAAGATCTTGCACGGTATCACATTTCCTATTTACCCCATTCCTATGGTGGACAGGGACTCCAACACGAATTGATGCTTGACTATGAAACATTGTACGAGCAGTTGAGGAGGTCTTCTAAGGAACAGGACCCAAATTTTGATGTGAGAATTCTCAGTCTCGCAGGTGACCTTTACATCAAGAAGTTTAAAGACCTGATAAGTAACGATAAGAACGCCATTAGAAGCGACTTTGGCCTTGGACATGGTAAAATAACAGGGTATAAGAGCAACCTCTTAGGTAGGAATCAGGGCAAGCCCGAAGTTGTGATAGGGTTTGACAATAATGCCCTTACTAAGATCCGGGTTTATCATGGTGGAGCATTAGATGGAGTCAGATTTTATTTTGACGTTGCTGGAAGTAGCTCAAGCTCAAAGCAAAACCCTCCCTTGCCACCTCGAAACTACATGGCCAAATTGGCCAACAAAGTAGCACCACGGCCTGGAACCACCCTGTCGAAAGCGGTGTTACTTGGAAACGAAAAGCCCCATTATACTGATATCAATGTGAACAAAGGGGATAGAATCACAAAGATTAATTTCAGAAATGGTGCATGGATCGATGCCATCCAGTTCGAGTTCCAAAGCGGCTTGAAGACGGCTATGCTTGGAAACGCAAATGGTGGCCATTTGTCTAGCTTACAAGTACCTGGCCAAGGCTACACATTGATAGGAATGTATGGGTACGTGGGGTCATGGATGGACGGTATGGGAATCGTATACACCAGCGATTTGTAGATCAAAAGTTCTACATGCATTAGTCATTATTATATTACATAAAAGTTTTCTTTACTCGTCAAGTTGTCTCTCTAGCACTTTATCCTTACCTTGATTGTACTCCACTGGGAACTTACTAGTGATCCCTTCACTTTTTTTGAAGAACCCTTGCTTGCCATACTTCAATGTGTGAATTCGCTTTTCAAGATCTTTCAAGTCTAGGTGTAGCCGTTGCACCACGCTAGATTTGCGACCCAACTCATCTATGTGGGGCACAAAGTTTTTGTCATATAGCCCTTGAAGCATCTGAAGCTTTTCCCGAAGCACAGACTGCTTCTCCACTAGCTTTTGCGTTTCGTTGTTCAACGTTCCACTTAACTGGGCCTGTAATACGAGCGACCTATCGAGTTCAGTGGAGTCAAGGGCATGGCTTAATGATGAAGAAAGGTAGTCCAGACGACCTTTGAGCGTAGCATGGTAGCTCATACGTGTATTATCATTCATATCCCCGTCAACAAACTCCTCGTCACTCAACAAGTACTCGTTGTCTTCATCGTCTGTGTCGTCTTCATCGTCTGTGTCGTCTTCAGTAAGATCGTTATCCTCTGTATGTGTTGCATTGAGGCCATTCGTTGGTTGTGGCTCCACATCGCCGGCCCCTTTCAGTCCATGTTCACTATATTCGACCGCATCAGGCTCTTCTTCCTTTATGGATGGCTCTATTCCCATCACCAAGTGTAGCTTTTTGTACCACCAGAAACACTAGTTTTTTGTTGTGGTACCTTAATGGAGTAGCAAGATGCAGTACCGCGCTGACACCAAATCAAAATATTCCGATACTACTTGAACGATTCAGATTAAAGATAACACAACTCCCATTCTTGCCGCATCGGATCCTAATAATTCATGTCATTTCAGTTCCAAGGCGCAAACGTGCTAGAGCGGCTCAAACCGTTTGGCATAAGTTTTGAGAAATCGTTGAACGATCTTATAAAAGGCATTCGAGCACACTCGAAGGAATCTCCAGAAAGTCTACTGACGTTCTTGGATAACGCCATAGTGGAATGTAAAAATGAGTTAAACACAACCGACTTGGAGACAAAGGCCATGGCTATATTGAAATTGGCATATTTGGAAATGTACGGATTTGAAATGTCCTGGTGTAATTTCCATATATTGGAAGTAATGTCAAGCACTAAGTTTCAACAAAAGAGAATTGGTTATTTGGCTGCTATACAGTCGTTTAAGAACGAAAAAGACTTATTGATATTGGCTACTAATCAGTTTAAGAAGGATTTGAATTCACACAATCATGTCGAGATAGGATTGGCATTGAGTGGGATAGCTACCATTGTTACTCCCAATTTGTCCAAAGATATAAACGACGATGTATTGATGAAGTTGAATCACTCTAAGCCTTATATTAGAAAGAAGGCAATCTTAGCCATGTACAAAATCTTTTTGCAATATCCTGACAGTCTTAGGATTAATTTTAATAGAGTCATTGAAAAATTGGATGATGATGATGTCTCAGTTGTGAGTGCTACCATCAACGTTATCTGTGAAATTTCCAAGAAGAATCCTAAGATTTTTGTTAATTACTTGCCCCAATTCTTCAAAATTTTGGAAGAGACAAAGAATAATTGGCTTATCATTAGGATATTGAAATTATTTCAAAGTTTGTCCAAAGTGGAACCTAGAATGAAGAAGAAGATCTTACCGACGATTGTCACTTTAATGTTAAAAACAAAAGCATCTTCATTGATCTATGAATGCATAAACTGTATAATTGGAGGGGCCATGCTTTCGTCTGACTCTTCAAGTGATAGAGATACGGCCAAGTTATGCATCGAGAAGATTATGGAGTTTTTCGAAACAAGAGACTCCAATCTTAAGTTTGTTGGTTTGTTAGCATTGATTAATACTATTAAGGTGTTTCCTACTTTGATCACCAAGGTTAAAGGGGTTTCGAGCATTATCATGGAATGTTTGGCTGATGATGATTTGATTATCAAAGCCAAGGCGCTTGAGATCTGTGAATATTTAGTGAACGAAGATAACATTGTGGAAGTAATGAAAATATTGTTGGTGCAATTGATCCCTGGTGAAACTTATGTACCTGATAATATTAGGTTGGAAATATCGATGAAGATCTTGGCTATAGGGTCTTCTAACAATTACAGCAATATCCCCAACTTTAAATGGTATGTGGCTGTCCTCAAAGATATGATCAATTTGATATTGCTTCCGGCTAAAGCTCAAACTACCAATGCAATTCCGTTATCTTCAGCGGCCAGTAGATCCGTTTCCTTGGCTATTGGGGACGAGTTCAAGTCATTGGTCACCCGTGTGCCTTCAATAAGACCGAATGTCTTGAATGTAGTGGTTGGAATGATTTTGGATGTTAGAGTCTTGGAGCACTGTCCTTTACTCTTGAAAGATTTTTACTGGATCTTGGGAGAATACATAGACCATGTCCGTGCATCAGGAGAGGACAAGGATGGTGAGGACGACGAAGAAGAAGAGGAAGATGATGATATAGTGGGTAACGGAGACCATAATGTCCAAAAAATATTAAGCATGGGTAAGAAAATTGAGATCCTTAATACTTTCACAAACATCCATGTCGATAAAGCCTTGAATCTCTCCAACACAAAGGGCATGTTTAAGCTATCATCTATGTTATTGTCTGTGAAAGAACCCGATGTTATAGTGGTGTTGATTCCTTGTTTGATCAAGATCTATTCAAGCATTGTAACTGATTATGTACACTGTTATGCTATCAATGGGAAGTTGCCCTTCGACAAGTACGGTGATTTGGCGTTCTTATTGACCAAATTAATATCCTACTTGAGTAACTTTGAAAATCACACGTTCTATGAAGTTCAGGAACGTTGTCTTTCCTGGTTAGAATTCTTGAGGATAGGATCAGAAGCTTTGGAATTCGACAATGATAAGCTACAGGAATTGAAAAGGGAAGAAGTCGACTACTACAGAAAGGAGATCACCAACTTTACAAAGGAAGACAAGTCATCAGATGATAGTGACTCAAATGACGACTCCAGCAGTGAAGAATCTAGCAGTAGCGATGACGACGATGACGATGATGAGGAGGAAGGACAAAAAAATAAGGCCGATAACAGTGACTACATCGATCTCTCCTCTGATGAGGAACCAGCGGAAGAGTCAGTGAAACAAGAAGAAGAGGGTGAAATAGAGGATGCAGACGAAGAAGAAGAAGGAGGAAAAGAAGAAGAAGAAGGAGAAAATGGTTATGTCAATAGCCAATACGTGCCACAGCAATTACCTATGCTTCTCACCCATGTTCTTCCCTCGTTTTTCAAGTCCTACGAGTTGAATCCGATAGCCAAGAATGGACAGAGGAATATCACAGCTCCAGCAGATCTCGATCTTGACACGCAGATTAATCATTTGCAAATCGAGCCTTTGAGTGACGGAGACGAAGAAGGAGACACTGACTACGATGATGAAGGAGAAGGAGAAGTTCAAGAAACGAAGGATACTCTCATTGATTTCGAAGAATTAGAACATAGTAAGAGAGAGAGAATGGAAAGGCTCAAAGATGATCCTTATTATATCAGCGGGGATCAAAAACCACAGTCAAAAAACAAGTTGAAAAAGTTAATTGATTTAGATGAATCTCCTGCCGATTCTATCAATAGCCTTGATTCCAAACCGAAAAGTAAGAGCAAGAAGGGTAAGAAATTGAAGAAAGAGAAAGTGTTGATTTTGTCTGAAGAAACTATCGGCTCATCTGCTGATTCAACGGCAGAGACAGAACTGACAGCTCCTAAGGCTAGCAAGAAAAAGAAGAAGAATGTGCTCAAAATCGACTCTTCCAACCTAGACAACTTTGATTTGAATACTGAAGTGGAAGTGCAATCCGATGATTTCGGCTACGATATTGACTTAGATGCATTGAGAACCAAGTTGGCAGAGACTAAACTAGATGAAGCTAAAGAGAAGAAGAAAAAGAAGAAATCTAAGAAAGCTGACGGTGATAAGACCGGTACAGAAGACAAACCCAAAAAGAAAAAGAAGAAGTCTCCCAAGTCTAATGTCGAAGACGAGAACAATAATGGGCCCATCAAAACTGGAGTTTCGGAACCAAGTAAACCATCTGCACCAAATGGCAAAGACAGCTCAGGAAATAATGGTGTGTCGACGCCTAAATCTGAGTCCCCTACACCGATAACTATCAAAAAATCGAAAACAAAGAAAAAGAAAGCCATTATACAAGAATAAGTCCGACATAAATTCGGACCACTTTTTTTTTCAATATATATTATACAAGCTATTTACTATGAGATCAACCTCTGGAAACTTATATCTATGATTTGACCAAAGGAGAGGATTCGTCCTCTATCACGATTTGTTCAACTTCTTCAGAAGAACCATCGTCCACAGTTTCTGTCACTTCAGGACTGTCACTCTTAATGGGAGTAGTATGGGTTACCTTAGGAGACTTTTCAGGCACAGCTTTGGCTTTAGTGGCAGAATAGCCAATGCGTTGTAAGCTTTCCATCATGGATTTTCTAACATCGATAACCACTTGGTCCAATTGATCCTTGGTTTCAATGTCTTTGGTTTCAACTGGAGGTAAGACATCAATGATAATCTCACCAGAGTTGAAAGTCTTCGATTTGGCATGGAAAATGGTAGAAGTGTTACTGACAACAATAGGAATAATGGGGATTTTAGCTTGTTTTGCCAAATGGAAAGCACCTTTTTTGAAAGGTAACATTTCCAAGTTGGTAGATGCAGATCTAGTACCTTCAGGGAACAAGAAGATACCTCTTTTTTCCTTCTTAACAGTGGCCAAAGCATTGTCTAACACTTTTCTTGCCTTGTCAGATTTTGCTCTGTCTAAGAAGAAAGTACCACTGGCCAACATGAACCAACCTAAGAAAGGAAAATATTTCAACACTTTTTTTGCAGTGACAGTGAAACCAGGCTGGAAAACTCTTCCTAAGATCAAAATATCCAATGCAGATTGGTGGTTGGAAATGAAAACACCTGGCTTATCAAACAAATATTTCTCATTATTGACTTTGATCTTAACTCCTAAAATAGTGGAGAATGAGTAGTAAAAAGCCCTGGCAACAGTATACTGACTGTACTCTTTTTTACCGATGATTCGAAGAAAGATTGAAGCAACAACCCCATATAAAGCACAAACAGCTATCAATACCCCGAAAACGGTGGATTTAACGTAGAATTTAATGGTATTAAGTAACCCCATGATTCTTAGACACTGACAAGTAAGGGAAAAAAAAGTTGGGCTTCGAAAACTGAAACTATGTCTCAAAAAATGACTCCCGGAAAAAAAGAAAAATCTATAGCGCCCCGTTAGTCGTCAACTGCGCTGCAGCCACTTCTCTGCGACAGGGAATGTTATGCGGAAAGGAAGAAGGAAGTCAGACACTGCTGTGCACAATGGCTCGTGTTGGGGCTTTTGGAAGAACGAAGGGTTTTTGCACCTGAAAAATTCAAGCTGTTTAAGTAAAGTCGTATTTGGTGAGCTCACTGAACTATATAGGAAACTATCTTAGAAAATCGAAGATGCAGAAAAAGATCCGAATAACGAGGTTTATCGATACAAGCATCTAACTCTGCCAGAACCATCGAAAACATTACTGCTGCCGTTGGCGGATTTTTTACCTCTTTGAAGCGTGTGTCTTATCTATAGATGTTCATGTCCTGCATACAACGCCGCTAGCAAAAATAATATTGGCAAAAGCGCTCGCTGCTCTTCTGGCCTGTTTTGCATAATCTAAACTTTCAACAACTTCAATGGCTAGAAGATCAAAAACGGGCAATTCCACCGATCCAGGGGTGAAATCAGCAGCTTCTATGTTCAAGGATTCTGATGGATTTACCGACCCTTCTTTGAGACACAAGCAAAAGAAAGCAGAAGAAAAAGCTAAAAAGATCGAACAGAAAAAGCAAGAGTACTATGAAAACATCCCAGAAGACTCTACCAACGCTTTTGGCGATGATCCTTATGCCCAGCCTTTCCCGTTCAATTATATATATGCTACACAGGACTACTTGAACGACCACATGGATACCAGAAAGACTTTGCAGCTTTTAGTGTTTATGTTTGTGGGGCAACTGGTGTACCAAAACTTTTACGATAAGGTATGGGCCAATTTTGATAGAATTGTCATGAATTATTCTGGTGTATTAGTGGGAATGTTCTTCACTTACAATGTGCAGTGGAAGAAGCACATCGAGAACAAAATCTTGCCTCAACCAGCGGTTCCTGAATTCAACTTATTTTACTCAGTGTTGGTTCCTAACTTGTTGTCTCTTTTCTATGACGATGAACATATCTTTGAC
The DNA here is from genome assembly GCA_030569415.1 of Yamadazyma mexicana. NCBI lineage: Eukaryota > Fungi > Ascomycota > Pichiomycetes > Serinales > Debaryomycetaceae > Yamadazyma > Yamadazyma mexicana. The sequence goes on from JAJMLA010000005.1 coordinate 826,057, forward strand.
AATTTGAGTTTTAACTACTTTGCAATCGAAAACAGTCCCTTGGTGGTGAAAGCTGCCAGTTCTGTGGCTTTCTACCTTTTGTATGGAGATGCCAATAATTTGCAACCATTTTTAGCCAAGTTGTTTGTGATGATGGCATTGACTTACGCCATTCAGTATATCAATACAGGCAATGAGGAGCATGTGGTGTCGGATGAAGTTGTTCATCAGGATATCGACTACGATTTGACAGAGAAAAAGGGAGATGTTCTCAAGACTGGATTTAATACCAGTTTATCAAAGGCTGAGATCCAACTTATTCTGGTTGCATTAATGAACTTGGTATTCCACTTGAAAACGGACGATGTCAACTTGATTATCTTCCAGAAGTTGATAGTAGCTTTGATCAGCGGATTCTTTTTGGCATTCCCTATTTTCCAATTGAACAAGTTGCTTTCTGTGCCTGTGTTCTGCGCAGTGTTCTACTACCTTACCGACTACTTACTTCAACCTGTTCTCAAGCAAAACAGCTTGGCATACCTTATGGACTTGATAGGCGCTCCGGAAAACACACAACTTTTCTTCTCCTGGGTAGGTGTTTTGATTGTTTCCATCTTGTTGATATTCAATATGGACTTTTTGGAGTTCAACTTCAGAAGAAAAATGTGGCATTTACTTACGTTGGCTACAATCTTACCAAGTTATGTCTTGAACCCTAGCTTCACTGAATTGGCATTGTTAGGATTGTTGGTGGTGTTGTTGATTGTTGAAAGCATTAGACTCAACAAGATCACCATTATTGGGCAATTCATCCATGATAGGTTGTACAAATTCCAGGACTTCAAGGATTTGAAAGGTCCATTGAATTTGTCTTACATTTACTTGGTCATTGGTGTTACTACACCTATAGTGTTACAGAAATTGTTCTACAACGATGCGGGTCACAATATTAAGTCATATATTGGGATTGTCATTTTAGGTGTTGGGGATACTTTGGCCTCCATTGTTGGTAAAAGATTTGGAAGAATCAAGTACCCAGGAAGTAACAAGACATTGTTAGGAACTGTAACGTTCATTGCTGCTAACTACGGGTTCTTCAAGCTCCTTGAATACAAGCTTGATTTGGAACCCGTTAATTGGGAGGTATTGTTGGTTGCTAACATCGTGATGGGAGTTTGTGAAGGTGCCATTACCATCAACGACAACTTAATCATCCCAGTGTTGACTTACATTGTGTGGGTCGCTTTAGAAAACGGGCCCAGAGTGTGATAAAAAATTATCAAAAAAATTATCAGAGAGTGCTGTAGTATCATGCAGTATATCATTTGTGTAAGTAAGAAATATATTTTTATCATAAGAAGAAATCAAATTTTGTGTCGTTATCGTAATCATCACGGACAGCCATGGCCCTAGTAAGATCGTATGTCTGGGAGGCAGCACGTTCTGCATTGGGAAAAGGCTTGAGTAAGTGGACCGACATGTAGTCGTCAAACTCGGCATCGTCGTCATCAATAATGACGTCTTCGTAAGGATCGTAGTTTGCAGGGAAACTGGGCCGGTAATAAGGTTCTAATGAGTCTGATCTCGTCTTATGACGAATCTCCATTAAAGGAATGATTTTATCATGGCTTTCACTCTTGGATCTTTTAATGTTGCTAGTAAAAGAATTGACCTTTGGAATATGTGGACAATTGAATGACTTGATGGACGTGCTATAGTTATCTAAATAGTATGGTTCCTTGACTTGCATGTAACTGGATGTACTTGGATTAAATAAACCAAAAAAAAAAAAGGCGATCAAATGTTTCCGTTTTTATAAGTCACCGATTTTTTTTTTGTCTGTGTTTATTACTGTGGATAAGGTTTGTGATTAGATAACCTTTTTATCGAAGCCGTGAGCAAAAACGTGTTTCATTGCCAATCTTTACCGTCAATTACCACCTCTAAGCGCGAAAGTCCGGTGTGAAATTACTGATAAGACATTGATAAGGAGATCTTGCGTGAAAAATATTTTATTCTCGGTGTTAAAAGTTGAAGTTGGTCATTAAGCTCGTTTAATCTCTATACAGTAGCTATATAGATTTTAATGCATCCTGTGCCTCAATTGCAACTTCTGTGTGTCTATTGCAACCATTCGTGCTCAAGGATATCTGTGATGGTAGGTCGTTTGGCGGAGTCTCTCACAAGAATCTTTTGAATCAAATCTATGGGGCCCTCACTAATAATGTCGGGTAGCCTCAAATTGCCTTCCATAATCTCATCGACACTGTAGAATGGGTTCTCTTTATACAAAATCGTGTACAAAAGGATCCCCAAAGCCCAGATGTCTTGTGGCTTACCCTCGTATTTTTCACCTCGAAGTACTTCAGGTGACGCATAATCAATGGTCCCCACAAAGACATCAAAGGGTCCCAGCTTACTGTATCCTGCACTTCCAAAATCAATGAGTTTGATTATCCCTCTTTCGTCGACGATGACGTTCTCATCTTTGATGTCTCTATGAACAATACCATGCTTGTGAAGATGGAACACAGCAGAACAGATTTGCCTGAAGATACTTTGGCATTCATCTTCCATCATATCCTTTCTAATTTCGATGTAGTCAAATAAATCAATGGCCGGTGGGTTACCAAAAATAGGCGTTTCGAGATAGTAATATTGCCCATCTTCAAAGAAATCAATGATCCTCATGATATTAGGATGCTTCTCCTTCATTAATGTGGCCATGATTTGAATTTCAGATGGTATGGTGCCTAGTTTCCGGTCTCGCACCCAAGTATCCACTAAAATCCTCTCTTTATCGATACATTTGATAATAATTTCATATGAGGGATCCTGCTTATGCCGGGCTAAGATAACCTTCCCGTAGGCACCTTCTCCCATATCCCGAACAACGTTGAACTCGTCAATCTTCTTGACTCTCCGTTTACTACCAATTTCCGTAGGCCAGTTCACCGACATTTGACGCTTGACTTCGATTTCTTGGTCTTCTTCATACAAGAGTGCTTCTTCAAAACTCTTCTCCAGCGGGAACTGTACAATCTCCTGATCTGGATCGTTATGTATCTTGGTAAGTGCTTGTATACCAGATTTGGTCTCCAACGTTCCTTCTCTAGTAAAATCACCAAGCGATAAATTGGTGGAGTAAGAACTCATGGATGATACCCTAGAATGGTGCACCATTGAAGGTTTCCGGTTATTACTTCTGGGTGTCCGAGTACTGTTGTGTCTCGTTATGTCACCAGGCACCACAGGTGGGCTTTGGTCTTCAAATAACTTCATTTGTGATGGTAGCCTCGTGAATCTGCCTTCATCGCTTACAGAACGGCTTCTTTTAAATGCCGGACGCAAGGTGTTGATCTCTTGTGATGATTGCCTTTCGCGTGGCCCAAACTCAGTAGCTGCTGGTGCATTGTTGGGCGTGGAGTCGATGGCTATGGATGGTGTGGGTTTTGCAGACACAGGTGCAGGATCTGGGCTGGTAGTATTATCCATGTCTTCGTTATAATTGTTGCTGGTAGAGTGTCTGGAATATGTCATCCATAACACATAAGTGTCCGAGGCACTGACTCGAAGTTGAACATCGACGTAGAAACCACGACCATCAACGTGCGTACCTCTAAGTCCCTGTGAATTGATGAATGCCTCTTCAAACTTTCGCCTATCAGGATTGTGTAACTGACAGCTATACTTACGGAAAAAATGCTCTGGTAACACTAAACCAGGTACCACAGACATGTCGGTTGTATCCTTGATTCCCATTTCAAAAATCTTTTCAAAATCTTTGATCAAAATCTCAATGCTTTTGCCGATTAAATCCACCGAAGACCATCCAAACAAGTTTCTGGCAATAGCATTATTACAGGAAACAATTCGGAAAGCTGAATCAACAACAAATATACCAGCAATGTATGGTAAACTATGGATTTTGAGTTTCATCTCAAACTTATCAGGTTTGATCTCGATGGGATTTGAAGTAACAGCACAAGGTATATTCTTGTCGTTTACTTGCAAAGTGAAATATCTCCGTAGATTGACAGCTTCACTGGGTAGGAAATTGTTAAATTGGAAGTCATCTGGATCCTTGGTCAAAATATCATTCAAAAACTGGTTCATAGATTCACTTATCTCTGATAGTTTGTCAAACTTGAAATCATCAGGCACAACATTGCCTGCAACCATTTGTTTAGACAAAATATCGAAATCGCCCGTCTGACCCAAACCTTCACGGTCCCTGGATATAACAATATCAAAAGCATCACAAGGAATCTGGTCAAACATGAAAATAATGAGTTTCCCTTTCTTTTTAGCCCATAATGAGGTCCATGCGTACCGATTATCTCCAGGTCTACTGATGGCCACAATTTCACCAGCAAATATAATTTCTGAATGTGGGATGACTGATTGAATCTTCGATAACCCACTTAAAGACTTGGATATTCTATCGGTAACGAACTCTCGAAACTGAGGAGCAATCAAGTCCATTAACAGCAATGAGCGAATCATGCTCTTAGACACACCAAACATAAGACAAGCCAAATCATTAGCAGCTTTGACGTTCCATGGAGCATCACAGTCAATGGTGAAGATCAGCTGCGGCAATGCATGCTTCCCACTAGATATCGAATGGAACGGTCTCCCTCCTCCATTGGCTATAAAACTTTGACGACCATTTGGCATGTTCGCCGTGGCTGAGGTCGGCGTTGAAGAAGCATTCAAAAGGTTCAAGGCAATGGTTGATGGATGAACTGTTGACGATAAAGGGTTGTTGTTGTTGGAAGCCTGGCTATTCCTTTCATTCGTTATCATAACTGAAGTGTCGACGAAAGGAGTGGCCAAGGCGTATGCTAGTTTGTTTTTGATTGTGTCATATTTGACTTTGTAATCGGAGTGTTTGGTGAGCGATAAATTATGCAAGGTAGATGTCAAGTCTTGGTTGTTGGATACATCAAGGTGGTTCTGTTCTAGTAACTCGATGATTTCTATGATCTCGTTGGACACTTCGTCTTTCTTTGGCAAGTCGAGTGATTCCGTGGAGTTATTGGTTGTGCTTGCAGTAATTGCTTTGTTCAACGGAGTCTTACCCTGAGAGTATATCTCGTCCACTGGAAAACTATCAGCCCGTTTCATAGTAGGCCTGAACAATGCAGCCAATGCGGCAGACGAAGCATTTGATTGTAAATTTCTAGACCCTGAGCTTGGCATCCCTCCGGAAGTCATGGAATCAGTAGACATTGCAGAACCAGAACTTGAAAGCTGACGACCTTCAAGCTTCAAGTTCTTAAAATCATTGAATTGGTCTTGGTTCAAACTATGCACCAACCTGGGCCGGTCTCTCAAAATCTCAAGTGATCTTTTCAACACATTTAGCCTCAATGCTAAAGAATTTGGTGATAAGTGTGCATATGAGTAGGAATGAGATGACTCGATGGGAAATTTCAAGATCTCTCCCTTGTTAGTGAACAGATCTTTCAAAGTCATCACTGGGCTGTCCAAACGGATGCCACCGTGCTCTGACAGTTTATTCTTGTGTTTTATGTCTGTGTTAATGGGATGTCGACCTTTGGTGCCTTCTCTAGTGTCCATCCCATCTTTCTCTCTTCGTTTTGGTAGTTGGATTCCTGCTGTTTGTGTGAACGATTCATCAGACCGCTGCCTATCGTCATCGTATAGATAGAACAGCGGGTTACCATGCGATGTGCTCTGGTTGACTGGTTGTCTATCCATTTGGGGGCAAGTAACGCTGGTGGTGAAATATTAAAATTTGCGAAACAAATTGAGCGAAACCAAAGGATATGAAAAACAATGACACGGCTTATCTTTAGATGTGAGGTGTCGATGCTAATGAAGGTGCATCTATGCCGTTTGGCTCTTTTCTTTTCGTAGCTTTTAAGTAGGGCTGTAATGAAGTATGCTTGGTGACTACAATAAAAAACCGCTGGGTGTAATTTTTCGTTGACAGCTGGATCTTTACCTTTTCTCAGCAGCGTTATTTTTTCAGACTTTCCACTGGTATTGGAAACTCCTACATATTCAAGATATCTTAACCAAGACTAGTTGTCGGGAACTCGGAGTGCCCCAAGTTAATGCCCTGAGCATCTCTGCTGGTATTAGAGTGGTTATTGTATGTAATTTCTGTGCTCTATATAGATCTTCTAAAGGTCATAATTGTGTTTCAGCCGCACCTTTATATCGTAAGGTCTTGTATTCTATCATCAACGTCTAATAACCCGTCAATGGATCCACTCCCTGCTGAAGCAGACATCCCTGGTGTATCTCCAATACCGTACAAAATACCAGGCGTACGTAACAACACCGAACCTGGCGCTGTGAGGGGAGTGCCTGTCTGAGGTGTGGCTCCCGCAGAGGATTCGTAGGTGGGTGGACTCAAAGTCAGCACATCGTCGTAGGTTGGTGGAACTTCATCATCCCATGCAATACCCAACCCCGATCTTTCGGTGACTGTAAGCTTGAACTGCATTCGTAACACTCTAGCCGCACCTGTGGCAGTACCGATGGTCTGCTCCTCAAGGCCGTTAGACTCCTGTGAAGTCGCAGACGAATGTGAAGTCATGGGCTCCAACCCAGTTGCTTTCGTTTTAGATTTCCTTCTATTCTTGTGAGTGACGGTCTCTTCTGCAACAACAACCTCTAACACCAAAAGATGTGATACAAAGATCCCTTCGTTAGGGTCTTCGATGTCACAAGACAAATTAGCTCCATGTCTGAGCCCTTCCTGGATCTCGTTAGCCTTAGGGTCATTGCTGGTGGCCTTGTTGGTGTTCTTCACGAGTCCTGTGGACAAATTCATCCCTTTGATTTCAGCCACCAACTCGATCTTGCCTCTGCCACTGAAATCTGACTTCCATCCACTTTTGATCTCGCCATGGGACACAGTACGTGTTTCAGAAGTATAAAGATGTAACTCGTTTGGATCTGGGGACACTGCTGCTCTGTTGGGAGTGGAATTAGCTGTTCCAGATGCATCACTGTTGGTAGTGCCTGGAAGACCTCCAAAGTCTTCCTGGAAGTTTTCTAATGCGTGTGTAGGTCTACTGCGCTCCACTTCGGTATTGTCGTCATTGAATACAGGAACATCGTCAACATCTGAAGCTACTTGAAGTGGTCTTTGTATCTGTTGTGGAGCTGGAGATGATGGGGGTGGTGTAAGGGGATTCGTGGCAGTACTCCGAGAATTGGGGTCAAGGTTGGCCACAGGTGAATCTGAGGAGTTAGCATTCAATGGCGCAAGTAATGTGGATGTCTGTATAGTGCTGTAATGGACGTTTGAGCCCTTTTGTGGTTTGGTGGGTTTTGTCTTCTTTTGGGCTTCGGAGGCAGCTTTCAACTTCCCCTGATGGGCCTCACAGCAATATGCTCGTACTTTGGTGACCTCTTCTACTCTCCATGTCAACTTCCTCATTCTCCAACGTTTGTCGCCAGTTGCATTATTCATGTTCTCGAGCCTTAATTCCACTGGGAAGGTGGATTTAGGATACACCACGTGAGGAAGTACAGCAGAAGCCGACACTTCAGTGGGCGGGAATACTCGCAAGGAGTTCCTATCTGGACCTTTCAAAATCAGTCGGGTTATGTTTAATGGCAACTTGACTGTTACCTCATCTGCAGATGATGCAATTCTGGCTACTGCAACCAAATCATACTTTATAAAATTGACACTTCCTTTCGACCCCAACTTCGTGGATGGAGGTAATCCTCCTGGAAGAAGATGGGAGAATGGGTACACATGGTGCCCGTTATCTAAGGTTGTCTTTCCTGTCACCACGTCCCATCTAGCAAGCACGTTTTTCCTATTTTGACACTTCTCACACCCGTGAACCGACGTACTAGTTATTAAGAATGGCTTGCCTAGTCTGATGGTCTGGACTAATGATAATGTGACATACTCAAGGTCCACTGCTCCATTAATACGCTTGTTATCTAGGTTCAAAGAAAGAAGCCCCGATACAATAGATCCGGTGGACTCTGATTCTGCACCATATAATACCGCTGGAGGAGATTCTAATTCTATAGCTAAGTTCACCGCTGTGCCTGACATCACCGCACCTCGCACCCCGGTATTGGAAGATGTTTGATACAGGGGAACTTCGTGTGAACCGGAGCCGTAATTAGCTGGTGTGTGGCTCCGGGTGCTACTGTGGCTAGCCGATGAGTTGGTCGATAATGGAGTGGACAGATTCGTTAACCGACCGTCTGGCGAATCATGGTGATGAAGCATTCTGTTGAATACCGACATCTTCGTAACTCAAGCAGCTATTGTCTTTAACGGCGTGCTATGTTTATCTAAGCGTGAAACTATAAGTAACTGAAAGAAAAAAAGGTGTCCCAAAAAAAAGTCTCACAATTCTGTGGGGATAAACTGTGGTGGAGTAAAGCGAATTCAGAAAAATACGGCAAAATGTGTATAGATGAACGGGTGGAGTACTGGTTTTATATGAACAACTTTTATTTATCAAGTTACTTGCTGTTTATCACTCCCAATTAGTTTGATAAGAAATCGGTCAGCCGTACAGCGAGAGTTTTCAAACAAAAAAATGATACAGAAACCGGGGTGCCGATGGCATAATAATTCGGAGATGCGTCAGAATCGCGTCAAACTTGCATGTTACATTACCGGCATGGAAATTCCACAAAGACCATCCGACACATCAGAAGTGGATCTAGTACGTCGTCTCTATGTTTCAGTGTACCAGTTGAGAACACTTGTGGTAGAAACGTAGTAAAATTTGTAGCCGGTAATGGATCATGGGCAACTCCGGCGAGATGAGCCAACCTTAAAAAAGGCGTAGCAAGTTTACAGTGAAATTACTTAGGATCAGCGGGCCACAAGAAATATTACGGCCCAGTGGCGGCATTAATTCAGTTCCGTAACTTACAGGAAACGGCATTACCAAGAGAACGGGGCCCCCTGTAGAAATAGAGGACTAGACACGACCTTTAGCGATGACCGAAGTTTATGTAAGCTAGTGCATTTGGTAGAGGTACATGAGATATGCGAAAAACAGTGGACCTGAAAAAACAAGCTAGTAAAAAGACGTAGCCTCTTCTTGTGTACATGACATATTTGGTAATCGACAATGGGTGTCATAGTGTGAAGGCTGGGTTCGACACTATGGATGCGCCGATAATACAGCATAACTCTTTGAGTAAAAGTAAAGATGGCACCATATACATTGGCAGTGACTTTATACCCACAAACAATCACAGCGGGCTTGTAATTAAAAGGCCCCACGAACAAGGCCATCTTACGTCGTGGGAAACGCAGAAACCGGTTTGGGATTATGCTATGGACTTGGTGTCGCCGAAGAAAGATATCGATCCCAGTTCCATGGGTCTCCTTCTTACAGAAACACCGTTCCAGCTACCGCAGTTGTCTATGAATACAGATCAAATAGTTTTCGAGGAATATGGCTTTAACAACTACTACAGATGTGTACCCAGTTCCCTTGTTCCATGGACGTATCCTGAAGAAAAAGACAATGACTTCTCGTTGGTGATTGACTGTGGATTTAATGCCACTTGGATCACTCCAGTGATATACCAGTCGGTGTACTGGAAAGGTGTAAGGAAGTTGCCTATTGGTGGTAAGCTCTTGAATGGGCTTCTTCGAGAAATTATATCGTTCCGTCATTACGATATATCTGAGGAACCGGTGCTTATCAATACAATTAAGGAATCTACGTGTTTCATGGCCACAGACTTCAACAAATCCATAAAGGAGAAGCAGAAAATGGCCTGTGAGTTTATATTGCCAGACTTCAAAACTACTACTACTGGTTATGTCCGAACAAAGGACATGAAACTAGCAGACGACTATCAAAGTTTGATTTTGACTGATGAAAGATTTGTGGTACCTGAATCCATTTACCACCCAGAAATCATTTTTGATAATTCCCCATCCAATAGTTTGATTCTACAAACCGCACCTATCAAAAACCTTACTGACTTGGTGATAGAGTCTATCATGTCATCCCCTGAAGTTTCACGGCCACTTTTGCTGCAGAATATCAGTATTGTGGGAGGCACTTCCAAATTGCCTAATTTTGATGCTAGATTGGAAGCTGAATTGTCAAAGGAACTACCACTGGATTGGAAAGTTAACGTTCACAGTAATGAGTTTGACAGAGACGTAGTGAACTGGCATGGGGGTGCAGAATTGGCACAAAGCGATATAATGCCAAAGATCAGAATCACCAAACAAGAATATTATGAACATGGTGCCAATTGGTGCCAGAAACAATTCGGTTTCAAAAACATATAGACAAGTTTTATGCATATTGCATATATGTACATTAAAATACATTTTCCTGTATAAGATTGTTAAATGTTAAGTATCTGCTCAAGATTAACCAACCGTATCTGAACCACACCATTTGAGAAAAGTGGCCATATGCCATGGCAGCATAGCTGACACTCAACATGTTCAAATCGGAGTAAATTTTGATAGAAGAGGACTCCTTAATGGTGAAGAAGCTGATGTTGATGTTGAACCGAAGAATATTACTTAAAATCAACTTTGAAATTTGGTTCACAAATAACTCAATGTTGGTTAACACAGTGAATGAATATTTTTCCATAAAGTTCAACGACTTCAATTTGTACATCACCACAGGCACCACACTGGTACCCACAAACCTTCTGACACCGTGGTAAAGGGAAATATGGTTTGGGTGGTTAGACACACCTTCTTCATCAAAAGTGATAATTGTGGCATTAGGTTCTTTGATGTATGATTTCAATTTCTGTGATATCTCCGTTTCGTCCCAACGTATATCCATACCGTCCTTGAAATGATCCAGCACAATGACATTTTCAGGCTTGATGCCCAAAATCCTTGACGAATGGGCCAACTCCTCAGCTCTTATGGGACCAAATGATGGGTCCACTGCATCGCCAACTGAGAAACAAATGATCTTAACCTCGTTGTTGTACTTTGGTTTGGCCAATTCCAAGATCGAAGGAGAGAAAAACATCACCTCGTCATCTGGATGTCCAATAACGTAATACACTGTGCTGTTTTGGATATTTATAGATTCGTAAGGTGTAAGTGAATCATAAGGATACGTGGAGTCTTTGAAATGAGATGTCCTCACTTCTGAGTTCAGGTACTTGGTGATACATTGGGGCAAAATTGTGGTCAAAAACACCCACATCACAAACGAGCCCATCACAAAATTTCGTATGTAAGAAGGTATACCAAGAAGCATCTTTGAGGTTTCTTGTCAAGAATGTCTATGTTGGGTTAATTAGTGAACAAAAGATGCAAAATGAAATCGTTTCCAACGCGTAAAAATATTAGACGTTTTATTTTTAGTTACATATCTAATTAGCCTTCCTCAAAAAGGTGTAGCCAGTATTCCATACCATGGTGATCTTGGTGTTGTCCGACCATCCCAACGTGTCGTAGACTTCGTTTACATAATCCTCTAGAAGCGAAGACCCCTCGTTGGCGGAAATGTAGTTGTGGTACGCACTGTAAGTGCTCAAGTACTTCTGCATGTCCCTGATACTACAGTCCTTCTTAACCAATGTCAAATTGGTATTTTCGTCCGGTTCTGCAAATTCAGCTAATTCTGGATTATAGAAATTGGTCTTGGAATCAGCGAAAAGACCTTGTGGAACCTGATTATTGATATCACGGTAAAAGTCCTTGATGATTGTCCTTCCAGGCTGCTCCCAGTGAGGTCCAAGAAGCTTGGGGTCATCGTAAGCATACTTGAAATAGATATCCTTGGCTTTTTGCAATGCCTCGGACTTTGTGTATTTGGTATCAGAACCACCGTTACTGAAATCAATAATCACCGGATCAACATAAAACCAGTATGCCAATACACCGCCCGGCTTCAATATTGAATGGGCTCTGTTGAAAAAACTGGGAAAATCCTTACACCAGTGAAGGCATTGAGCAGCTGTGATTAAGTCATAGCTTTTGGTTATGGGTAAATTATCTAAGTCCCCCACAGAAAAGCTTATGCGAGACGAATCAGTGACCCCTAATTCCTCACATTTCAGCGATTTCACTTGGTTACAAGTATCCACCATTGGAGAAGAATGATCGATTCCTTCTACTTCATCTGAGATATTGAGCAAATCGTACGTAGCAATGCCGGTTCCACATCCAATATCTAACGTCTTAATGTGTCTTTCCCCGGATTCTTTGACATAATCTGCCAAGACCTTGTAAAAGGAAGGAGGATACCGAGGACGAAACGAATTGTAGTTCAATGTCTTGAAACCTGTTTTGGAAAATGTAGCCATGTCCGAATGAGCTTGTAGTACCAGATTACTTTAACGTTTGTATGATTGGGCCTTTCAACAAAATCTGGGGAAAATGAATGGCCTTTTATATTTGTGGTTTTACTTTTTTTCTCTCGATTGAGATATTCGGAGTTTTCTCGGAAAACTATACGAATATAGACTGGCATTATTATTGTCAAATGATTGGTTCACCTATATTTACGTCTACTTATGGCTATAAGTTTTCCAAACCGAGGTCATTAAAGTTTTCAAAGTCGTCGAGTTCGTCCTTATTGTTGAGGAACGGCACTAACCCCAAGGATCCATCAGCTGCGAATTCGTTTATCAAAAGATTTTGGCTCAAATTCACCTTGAAAGGGTCAAACTCAAATATGCTGTCAAAATCGTTACTCTCTTCTGCCATCGTTTCTGAGGCTCCTATGGTATTGTGACCGTTTATTTCTGGTCTCTTGGAAGTGTCTGCACCGTTCATATTGGGGTGCGCCAAATTCCCGTATGGCTGTTTGTTATTTGCACCCAAATTAGTTTGACCAAAGATTTCTGAGGCGAACGGATCCGTGATGGCAATATCCTGTTTGGAATACAGCATAGCACCATTGGATGACTGTTGGGAGTAACTGTTCGTTATCGGAGCTCCAGATAAATGGCTGGGGGCACGTTCGGGTGTTCTGTCAACAGCTGGCTTTGTGACAGGAATGGTGCTGAGTCTCTTTTTGTTCTGTAATAAATACTTATTTTGAGGTAATCCAAGAATACTCAAAATCGCCATCTCCATTAACCGGGCCGAATTCTTAGTGAGCCCTCCCGGGACGTCATATCGGCTTTCCCTACTTAATAATGGGATCGTATCGAGCAACAATTGTTTCAGGTGTGAATAAAGCGAGCCTCCTTTTATGTACTCCAAAGTACCCTTCGCCACAAGTAAAGTAAGACTCGAATGCTCTCTGGGAACATTTATTGGGATAGGGAGAAGTTTGGAGTTCAAAGGATTGAATAAGATCTTTAAAATTTCCAATATTTGGATGGAAGATTGCTGGATCATTGTCATACTGGACACAATAACAGAAGTGCTGCTTTCACCTCTGTTCAATTTCTGTTTGGCCGACAATCCCACATCGTGGTGGTTGCCGTGCTTAGATATTATTGGAAGATAAATCAAGATCCGAGCATGGAAATAAAGGAATATTAAGCACAATTGTTGTTCACTCAATGTCTGGAGATGCTGTGACATTTCATTATCCGCCTTCAACGAAAAACCATTGATATCCATTTCAAAGCGAAGCTCATCCGGAAGTTCCCTTCTCCAGCACTCCAATTCTCGTTCTCTCTTTAAAACTGCCTCATGACCTGATGAGTTTTGACTACTGGAATAAATTCCATCGAGAATAGCCCCAAGGACACGACAGTATAACATGAAACTCAAAGAGTACCTCGAAACCTTCCCCACGATCGTCAACTTGGTGTTATTGACAATCAAGATATTTTCATTCTCATTGTCATCGTCATCTCTGCTCTTACCTGAAAATGGCAAAGCACATTCAATTTCGTGATCTTTCCATAACCTGGGAACTCCGAGGGTTAAGGAACAGTATACATCAAGACAGTATGTACACCAGAACAAAATACGTCTCTCTCCTTGCTGAAGGTTCTTCAAATTGGCATCTTCTCTATCTCCACTAACCCCCAAAACAGCAGCAGGACATCTGTGCAATCTCAATTGTTGAGCCATGGTAATTACTCTACCTCTCAACTCAAAACAAGCGGAAACGTCTCCAATGGAAAGGAAATATTGCAAAGAAAGAGTCAAGATCTGCAAAGATGTGATGGAACATGTTGAGGTGATCAAGCAACTTGGTTTAATAAACTCTCGTATAAGATTATCATAATGTTTCATATCCTGAATATACTTTTCGGTATTATGTTTGTGCATCCCAGTGCCCACATTGAATAATTCATGTTTGTTGGAGAGGAAACTCAAAGCCAAAACCAAAACCAAAATGGCTGCAAACTTCTCCATTTGTTCCTTTTCAAAAACTGTGCCCTGAAGATTTCCGACCCTTCCTGACTCATAGATCTCCACAAATGTGCTGTAACTTTTTATGAATGAATTTTTGTTCAAGATAGGCATTATACCAGCCCAGTCTTTATAGTATACAGTGATTTGGTGATCAAGTTCCATTCTTGAAGGGAGCTGGAGGTATTGAAGATAAGATCCTAGTTCATTCGAGGTTAATCTGCTATTAGGACGCCTATTCGTTATTAATCTGATGAAATTGACATCCAAAAACTCCTGGTTATTATCAGTGGAATTAACTTCATTTGAATTCTCTTTAAGGGAGCCTATGGCGTTAGCTGCCAAAATAGCTGGCTTCGAATCATAACCGTAACTTTGGCATATACTAGCCAAAATCGCTGGCACGAATAACGTCTCCTCGGTACTACGAGGTATAGAAGCAGCGACCAACGCGGTAAGCATCTGTTGCTTGTCAAATAAAGCCCTGGAGTTAGGGTCTTTCTGCATCTTTTCGATGGCAGTAGCAGCGGCGAATGCACCAGGAGCAGGTTTAGCACCTCCATCATTAAACCTATTGGAATAAAGCTTACTACGCTGGAGGAGAATGCTTCCTAACGAGTTTGATATTAACTCATCGTCAGTGCTCAACAAACTATTTGTTTCGTCATCGTCGCTTAGGTTTAGGCTGTCCGTAATGGATAAAGGCCCATTATATCCATCAGCCAATGAAATGGACACGGGCCTCTCGTGCACTAAACTCATGTCATTCGTACACCCACAAGGGCAACTTTCACCGTGGTCGTGGTCATGCTCTATGTCGTTTCTGGCTCTAGAATGGTCATTATCTGTACCGTTCCTCTGGTCTAGTTGGTGATTGGCTCCATTTGACTGCATGGACTTGTCAAAAGAGTCTCCATTATCACCGAAGCTCAGTTGACCTTCTGAGCCCATACTTCGGTGGCCGTCTTGCTTATATCCCTTTATTTGTTCGTCTCTCAAGTCTATTATGCCTCCTAAACGGCTATTCTCTGCTTCTAATTGACGAATTCTCTCTTCTAACGTCTCAGTGTACCCCTTGGGGAAAGCCCTTCGACTTAATTTGTCTGACACGATACACTTAATTCCAATAGCTTCACAGTTGGAACAAGAGGGCTGTTTCCCATCACATTTGGTTTTCTTGGCCCTACATCTATCACAAGCTTGGGCAACTCT
Source organism: Yamadazyma mexicana (assembly GCA_030569415.1). Lineage (NCBI taxonomy): Eukaryota > Fungi > Ascomycota > Pichiomycetes > Serinales > Debaryomycetaceae > Yamadazyma > Yamadazyma mexicana. Next base: position 841,541 of record JAJMLA010000005.1, read on the forward strand.
GGTATTCTTCCCAGTGCCTACTTCGATGGTCTTTGTGTTGGTAGTAGAGTTTTTGGGCTTCGACTTTTTGGGTTTAGCTGACATCGGTTGTGGAGATACAGACTCTGAGCTTGTACCCTGTGGGGTCGGACTCTTAGTCATCACAGCAGAGTCCATGGCGTATATTATCAGTGGAGATGTGTCTTCAGAATAAATTTGGAGATGGTTTTGAGTCATAGCGCACCGGTTTTTTTTTCTTCCACTAGGAAAGGTGCCATAGGTCAAATCAAAAATCAGTGGCAGTCAACGATCCACTTACCTGTCTATAATGAAGAGGAGAACAAGGGTGAAGGTCGATGTCGTATCAAAGAAGATCAAAACCGAGCCGGTCTCGGAAATTAAATTGGAGATCAAACAAGAAAAGGCCATACCTGATATAGAGGACATCCCCAATATATTCACCACAGTCAAACCACAAGATCTTGATCTGCCGGTAAAAATGCCTCCAGATTGGCACCATTTATACAATGATGTAGTAGCCATGCGGGGGAAAGTGATAACTCCAGTGGACTACATGGGATGCGAACGGATCCCTGACGGTATCACTCCTTTCCTCCTGAAGAATGATCCGCAGAGGTACAGATTTCAACTTCTTATTTCATTGATGCTCTCGTCACAGACCAAGGACGAGGTGATCAATGATGCGATGAAGAAACTCCACTATGGGCTACAAGAACGTGGATTTTCCAAAGGTCTAACTTTAGAGTCTGTAATGACGCTCACAGATACAGAACTTGACGCGTACATAGGGAAAGTTGGTTTCCACAATAGGAAAACGGTGTACATCAAAAAGGCATGTACGATGCTCCAACAAGAGTTTGACGGAGACATACCGAAAACCATCGAGGATATAGTGAGATTACCCGGAGTTGGGCCCAAAATGGGTTACTTATTGCTCCAAAGAGGATGGAATATAAATGATGGTATCGGTGTAGACGTGCATGTCCATCGCCTTGCCATGATGTGGGGATGGGTGAAAAAAAATAATAACCCTGAAATCACTCGGAAACAACTAGAAGAGTGGCTCCCACCTCAGTTTTGGGGCGAGATTAACCCGTTACTTGTGGGGTTTGGTCAGACTATTTGTACACCACAAACTAAAAACTGTGATATCTGCACCCTTGGCCGCAAAAAATTATGTAAGGCCAGCGATAGGAAAATGCTTAATAGAGGTTTAACACCAGAGAGAGTTGATAAACTCAAACTGAACAGAGGAGATGTGAGTGCTCTTGTTGATTTGGCATTATTTGAGTCAGTGGTGAAAGAGGAGCCACCTGAAAATTAGTTACTTTTGCATAACTGTGGTTGACATGTCATAATGAGCATAAACAAAGGCAATGTCTGACAGCTTTGGGTCGTGCGCCCGCTAAATCACACTTTATTTATTTTGTACAATAAATGTTCGGTAACATGAGTTACCAGATACAAATCTTGTCTTCTGTGACCTGTCTAGGCGTATCAATTGTCCGTCCTTTTTGTTCTGCCATTTTTTCCCTTTTTTTTGCAATCAACTATAAATAGTCGTGTCTGCGCGGTCAAAATTCGTCCAAAAGTTCCACTCAAATTCTCATCAAAAATATCAAAAATATCAAAAAGCTTTCCTGTCATATTATCAAACCTACTGATATAATTCGATACAGACGTAACAATACATCATCGTATTGTTGTGTGATTGCTAAACAATACAATTTTAGAGATATTTTCGGTGGTTTTCTTCATACTTCAGCAAGAAAATCATATCATTGAAATTCAATAGAGTGATCTTGTGCAAAGACAGGACTTCTACCATTACTTGAGTGTTTTGTACAGAGCTAAGTTTTAACAACATATACAAACTGTCAGGGCGAATTCTACTTTATGAATATAGGTGCCAAATTCCAACAGGGGCAGAGCCAACAGCCTGGCCTTCAAGGACAAATGTCGGGGCAACAACAACAACCAAACATTCAAGCCCAACAGATCCTTTTACAACAATTACAACAAGGTCAACAAAGTCAGCAGAACCAGCAAGTTCAGCCGGGTGGTAATCAGGGAGCTCAACAATCCCAACCCCAACAGGGTCAGCTCCAGAATGGGCTTGGTGGCCACTTTGAGATGAACGATGGTTTGAAGCAGATGTACCAGAACAATTATCAAAGGCCCATGCAATCTCAGCAAACCCCACAGGGCCAGGCTCAGCAACAACAATTCTTCCCTCAATATCAGCAACAACCACAGCAGCAACAGCAGCAGCAACAACAACAACCTCAACAATTTTCACAATACCAGCAGGGAAACCAGCCCTCGCATATTCCCCAACCTCCTCAACAGCAGTCGATGGCCACCTCAAATATCAACATCCAGGGTCCGAAGCAGAACACGACTACTGTGGAAAATCCTTCTTCTATCTTCTGGCAACATCAGCAACAATTGTGCCAGATCTCCAGATCCGCTTCTGTTCCACATTATTATGCTAGACAATACGCTGCTAATTCTAGAAAGGCTAAAAACCCATACAGTGAGGCCAAAGCGGTGAGTTTGGTCGATGCTACCAAGACCATTGTCGCTTCCATTGAAGAGCGAGAGAAGCTTTCTAAAAAAAGTTCCGCTACCCCAACTACCAATACTGCTTTGTTGTATAATAAGAAGACTGCTAGCAGTTATTATGAAGATGACACAATGCACGAAGAAGAGAGGATGAGAGTTAAAACCAACGGTCAACAGTTATGGTGCCAATTGGATTTGAGTGGACAAGGTTTGAGCAATGTGTCTCCCAAATTATTTCATTATGAATTTTTAGAGTCACTTTACTTGAACAATAACAAATTGACCACTGTTCCAAAAATGATTAGCAAGTTGAGGGGTTTAAGGACTTTGGATCTTTCCCAAAACAGAATCGAAGAGGTCCCTAGTGAATTAGGGTTGTGTTATAACTTAAGATACCTTTACTTGTTTGATAATCACATCAAGACGTTACCAAACGGGTTTGGAAATTTGATTGAGTTGTTATTCTTGGGTATCGAAGGGAACCCTATGGATTCTAATCTTGCCAATATCTTGGCTGAAAAGGGTACCAAAGAGCTCATCATTCATTTAAGAGAATTACCACCTGCTTTGCCTAAACCCAAGCCAAGAGAATGGGTATTTATGGAAGATGACGGGGAGATTATTGATCAAACAACTAACCCTGAAGGCTATGAACAGGAACTCAATAATACTACCAATTCTTTCACTATCATGTCCTACAACACCTTATGTCAACACTATGCCACTGAAAGAATGCATAAGTACACTCCTTCGTGGGCATTAGATTGGGCTTATAGACGGCCCTTGTTACAGAGGGAGGTGCTCAGTTACGGAACTGATATCATATGTATGCAAGAAGTTGAAACCAGAACTTTCCATGAATTTTGGGTTCCTCTTATGCTTGAGAAAGGTTACAAGGGTTTATTCTACAATAAGACTAGATCTAAGACCATGGGGGAAGTTGATTCTAAAAAAGTTGATGGATGTGCAATTTTTTACAAGACTGCTAAATTCCAAATGTTGCAAAAAATCAATTTTGAATATAATAGTGCATGCATGGGGTCTGACAAATATAAGAAGACTAAGGACCTTTTCAACAGATTCATGAATAAGGATCATATTGCGGTGGTGACGTTCTTAAAGCACATTGAAAGTGGTGAAACCATTTGTGTGGTAACAACTCATTTACATTGGGATCCATTGTTCAATGATGTGAAGGCATTACAAGTGGGTGTGTTATTAGAAGAATTGAAGGGCATTTTGAAAAAGAACCTTAGTACCAGTTCCCTCGATGAAATCAAGAATGCTTCCATCATCATTTGTGGTGATTTCAATTCGACAGTTGATAGTGCAGTGTATCAATTATTCTCCACAGGAGCGGTGAAAACACACGCTGACCTTGATGGATATGATTACGGAAAATTCACAGAAGAAGGATTCAAGAGTGTTTTCAAATTGAAATCTGCCTATGAAACAGTAGGTGAATTACCATTTACCAATTGTACACCTGATTTCACCACTTCCATTGATTACATATGGTACACCCCTTCAAACTTACAAGTAAAGGGGGTTTTAGGACAAGTTGATGAAGAATATGCTTCCCAAGTGATTGGATTCCCTGATGCAAATTTCCCATCGGATCATATTCCAATTGTTTCCAAATTCCAAATCAAGAAATCTGTTTCCAACAAAAGAACTGATTTCAAACCAGATTTTAAATTCGGTTCTTCAAGAAAAATTTAAATGTGTATATTAATGATGATTTGTTACGGTTGTAAGTCTTTTGTTGCTTATATTTTGCTTTTAGTTAGTTACTAGTTTTTTTATATTATCTACTGATAGAAACAAATATAAATTGAAAAAAAATTAGTGAAATTCACCAAGTATCAATTAGCTTGAGGGTCAAACATTTATCTTTGCTTTGGAAATGCACAATTTCAAACCACCTCTCGTACCGTGCCTTAGGCACCATTCAGGTGGGGTACCCATTTAACAACTAGGGTTAGAAGAGGCTGTCTGAAGCTCAAGCTTGGAATTGTGGTGCAAGGTGCAAAATATTGCCTAACCTATTTGCAACAAAACATTCTGTCACGACATTGAACTCAGTACAAGATAGTGGCATGTATGAGAACAGACAGTTCCCTGCTTTGGTATCCGTCTCTTCGTTCAACAGCATAGATGAGAATTCTGTCAGAACAAGTTCGGCCCCTCAATTTGGCATCCTGCTCTGATCTCATACCAAATTTTAGTTACCTTAGAAGGACACAAGACTCCCACTAAAACTAAGACACCTATACCCGATGTTGGCTAGAGGAGAATCATTCCCATGAGATAGACCCAATGGCATATAAAGCGATGCTTCGAAGGGAGGGCGAGCAGTACAACTGGATATTTGTGATTTTGATCGTTTAGTGTTTATCAGTAGCTAATCTAGCCAGTGTACATAGTATGCTAGCCAACGCAGCCCTTTTGAATCCCCAAAGCTCTACTAGAACTTATAAAGGTTCATTTGGTCGAGGCTTGCAGGCTTTGAGAATACAAGCGGATTTCGTTATTCTCCTAATGTCGTATTTACAATCTGGGTTTGTCAATCTTCTTCAATTTCTCGTTCTTGAGTCCATTATCAACCAACTCCACTGGCTCGGGTTCTTTCTTTTTGAACATTCGTGTTATGGGATCTATTATGAACCGAGTAAACCATGGGGTTAAAAGGAAACTGAACACTAACCTCACAGGTAATAAGAACTTCACCACCACAAAAGCATATGCACCTTCGGTGATGAGTCTAAACTTGTCATTTAAGGACCACCCTTCGAAGTTGAACGATTTCATGGAATCATCTATGATTCTGGTACCCTTTTCCATGGCCCATTGTGGCAAGTCTAAAGGCACCGATATGTTATATTTGTGGAACAAGTACCAAATCCCAATCAAGGGCCCAATGGCTGATAACTCATGCAAGATGAGGAATGCTGTCAAGTTAGAAACTGGCTTATTTATGAAGTTGATAGTGTAGGGTTTGAGCATACGAGGTACCATATTTAAGATCCTTTGCCCCATCATTGCTCGTTTATCGAAGTTTGGAGATGAGCCACTGAAATGTCTAAACGATGAACCGAGTACCGAAGGATGACGACTCATCATTAGTAATCTTGTAGCATTGCCATATCTGGGCAAAATTCTAAATGGGGAAACTGTGTGAATCATAGCTGGTCGTTTCCTGGTATAAACGATTCACTACTTTTAGGGTTTATGTACAGACGCGGATCCGAGGAAAAACGGTATATATATATCGTATAAATATCTCGACTTTTTTCAACCAGTTTTTTTCTATCGTTCCTTTTAAATCCCCAAGTTAATTTGATTACTTGTGCTTTAAATTAACGGAAAAAGAAACTTAATATCTCCTACAATATGTCTGTCTATATCGTTGCCGCTTCCCGTACGCCAATAGGTTCTTTTCAAGGTGATTTATCATCTTTATCTTACAGTGATTTGGGTGCACACGCAGTGAAGTCTGCCTTAAGCAAAGTCAATATTAAACCTGAAGAAGTCGAAGAGATCTTCTTTGGTGGTGTTTTACAAGCCAATGTCGGTCAAGCTCCTGCTAGACAAGTTGCTTTGAAGGCTGGATTACCTGAAAGTATTGTTGCCACCACCATCAACAAGGTTTGTGCCAGTGGTATGAAATCTATCATTTTAGGTGCACAAACCATTTTAACTGGTACTGCCGACATTGTTGTCGCTGGTGGTGCTGAAAGTATGTCTAATGCTCCTTACTACTTACCATCTGCCAGATCAGGTGCCAGATTCGGTGACTCCACCATTGTCGACGGTATTCAAAAAGACGGTTTAATGGATGCTTACGATAACTCATTAATGGGTTTGTGTGCTGAAAAATGTGCCGCCGACCACTCTTTCTCCAGGGAAGACCAAGACGAATTTGCTATCAACTCTTACAAGAAGGCTCAAGCTGCCATTGCTGCCGGTAAGTTCAAGAATGAAATCAGTCCTGTCACTATCAAAGGATTCAGAGGTAAGCCTGATACTGTTGTGGAAAACGATCAGGAAGCCAACAACCTCAATGAAGGTAAACTTAAGAGTGCTAGAACTGTTTTCAAGAAAGAAAACGGTACTGTTACTGCACCAAATGCTTCCAAATTGAACGATGGTGGTGCTGCTGTCGTGTTGGTCAGTGAATCCAAGTTAAAGGAATTAGGTTTAAAGCCTTTAGCCAAAATCTCTGGTTGGGGTGAAGCTGCTACCAAGCCAGTGGATTTCACCATTGCTCCATCTTTGGCTGTTCCAAAGGCCTTGAAACATGCCAAATTGTCTGCTGATGATATTGACTTTTACGAATTCAATGAAGCCTTCTCTGTTGTTGGATTGGCCAACGCTAAGATCTTGAACCTTAAACACGATAACATCAACGTCTACGGTGGTGCTGTTGCTTTAGGTCACCCATTAGGTTGTAGTGGTGCTAGGGTTATTGTTACATTGTTGTCTGTTTTGACTCAAGAAGGTGGTAAATACGGTGCTGCTGCCATCTGTAACGGTGGAGGTGGAGCTTCCGCTGTAATCATTGAAAGAATCGACCACGACTCCAAATTGTAATTCGATGAGTGCCTTTCTGTATGACGGTGTTGCATGAATACATGTGTAGACTAGTTAAATACGTGCGGCAGTGTTCGAAGTGTCGTTAATTCGTAATAAATTATTTAAAAAAAAAGGTAACCTCTTAAATTGGAATATGGAAATTGCGTTCGTTTAGCTGACTAATGGTCCAAATCCATGTCCTTGCAGCGTAATCCATATTCTGTGCCACTTTACTTGGTTTAGAAACTTCGCCGTTCGACTTTATGAAAGCCCCGTTATTTTCCTGATCAACATCTGTCAAACAGTACTTTAAGATCCCATAAGATCCTGCTTCGATACTGGTACCAAATAAGCAACCAAACAACTGGAAAAAGCACCAGAATATTACCCCGATAATGGGAAGCCTTGTCCAGTAACTGAAAATACTAGGGTTCATTATAAATCCGGTGTCCACTACCAAACTAGTGATTTCTGGGTTTCGCAACGACAACATCTTGACCAAATGGATACCACATACTTTTGACTTGCTGTACCTGAACCAATTGAAGACCATATTAGGCCTATAGTTGAAGTCTTGACTCATATCAAAATTCTTGAATTGTAAGTAATGAATAGGGGAGCTTGTGGTGATGAATCTTGATGGTACAGTGCCAAGAAGTGGGAGTAATTGAGTAATTAAAAGGAATGGGGAAATGTAGTTGAGTTGAAGCTGGAGTTCAAATCCATTTGCAGTTAGTGTATGAGGAAGGTAGTTGGTGGATAAGTTATTGATAAACAAGTTTAAATGTGATTCAAGACTCTTCAATTTTTGAGCTGCAGATACTACTGACTTCAAATCACTCAAGTCCAACTGAAGAAAATGTAATTCTCCTAAAAAACGGGTATTTGTAACCTGTGAGGTGTATTCCAGCCTTATTCTTATACTGTCACTTTGTAATTCGTCAATACACTTGAACACACGGCTTTTACTTCGTCCGGTGATGTATACGATGTACCCATGAAGATAAAGATGTAAAACGGTATAGTATCCTATCCCGCTACATCCACCGAGGATTAAAACAGTTTTCCTGTCTGTTGGAGGCACATATGGCAACAGATCAATGTATGCGGCGTCTATCATCAGGGGAAAGGCTAGATCTTATGGCGGCAAAAAGCACTAGCACGCCTAACTTCCAGAACAGTTGCAAAGTGATGAGATTCTTCTCGCACGATTTTTTTTCTTCTTCTCCGGTTAATAGGACAAAAGGTATAAGAACTTGTATAAATGATATATAGGTGTATATATAGAATGCGCAGCACGCTGGGATCTATGAGTTTATCCGATAAACCCAAGTACGGATAAATCTATGTATACCAATAATGTCTGCAAAAAAAAGGGGGACATTAAGCAATCTTCATCTAAATATGGGGGACGTGGGGGAGATAGGAAAATGCAAAAAATAAAACGGACTTGTGAAACAAACATCCAAAACCAGTAACAAAGTCATGAATCACGTTTAGTTGACTTTCAAGTTCAACTTCTTGACTATTTCATCGTGAATGTCACCGAGACTTTTGTTAGTGGTGTCTATAACCATTGAATCACCACCGTTATCGGTCAACTCATCACCGGCTGGAACTTCCATAATATCGTACTGACTCTTAACCATGTCACTCTTCATGAAATGGTTCTGTCTGTTTTCAACTCTGTTGACCAACTCATCAAAGGAAGCATACAAAAAGCAAAATAATACATTAGCACTACTGTTGTCCTTTATCAATTGTCTGTACAGCCTTTTTAACATGGAGCATGTGACAATAGCGATCTGGTTATCACTGTCTTTACATTTCTCATTGGTAACCTTGGTAAGTTCGATTAACCAGTCCCATCTGTCGTCATCTGTGAGTGGTTGTCCCTTAGACATCTTCTCAACGTTCGCTTGTGGATGCAAAGCATCTCCTTCGATGTAAGGACAATCAAAATGCTTGGACAAACTTGAAGCTGCGGAAGTTTTCCCAGTGCCCGCTGGGCCACCTATTACTATCATTGTACCAGTCATGACCTATCTATTTATGTTTTTTTGTATGCCGATATGTTTTAAAGAATATTTTCAATATATCTTTTTTTTTTTGGGTTCCACAAAACTAATATATGCTAAGGAAATGTTTTGCATTTATCGGAATTTTACTGCGGAGGAAGACGTGGGGGACGGTGGGGGAGAAAAACGGGGGAAACACTTGCACTTTGGTATTTTTTACTTGTCATTCGGCCTGACTCGCTTTAGGCAACGGGCACGACTTTCAGATTCTTGGTGTATCTTTATAGTTATATACAGGTTTTACATCATTTGATGGGTTTGGGGTATCTACAAGTCCGGAGCTGTTGGCAAAAATAAAACCAATAAGGAAAGTCTCCAAGTGGAGGAGCCTCTTCTATTTCTTTTGACGTTTCGTGTCCCTTAAGACCGCTAGCTCTTGGGTGATTCTTTTCTCGATCAACGATTTCCAATCATAAGCACTTTCAATGTCCACGAATAAGTAGGGCCATCTTTGACATAACCACATAAATGTTAGCACAAGTTTATGACTTTCTTCTAACTGGGTGAGTTTATCAATAATGACATCTTGATTGGAGTATCTAGGCTCCATAGCTAAGAGCCTTAGTGGTAGGAAGTCAAAATCCAATACGCTTTTACTTTTGGCCTCTGCAATATTTTTCATGAATTTGAAAGCGGTATTTTTGAATAATGGCGAACCGCTTCGGAACGAAATAGGCGCTATGCTTAACCTGATTTGGTCCTCTGTTGAAAGTTTTGTGTAAAGGTTATCGACCATTAATAGTTCTGACACGTCAGATCGATTATCGATGTTGGATAATTTGAAGATCGGTGAGTTAACTTTAGATTTTGCAAACTCGGTTAAAATTGACAATACTGATTTTTCTTCTCTGAACTTGGAGATATACTGAATCCAAATCTCTGATGTGGGCCATACACATGCTTTTTCAATGTCTTCAATGGGGGCATTCATATTTTTCTTGATGTACCTTAAATCTGATGCTGTCATGGCAGTAACCACTCCTCCTGCCTTATCTTTATCGTGACTGTATCTACCAGCTCTACCACCAATTTGTCTTACTGTACTCTTAGTCAATTTTGTCACTTCAATCCCGTTGAATTTTTCCACCGTGGAAAACACCACCCTCTTGATAGCCAAATTCAACCCCATCCCCACGGCATCACTGGCCACTAAGATCTGGTATGAACCGTTGTTGAATCCTTTGGCTTGTTCACTTCTAATTTCTGGTGGTAATGCCCCATACACCACTGCCACTTTGTACTTGGTCTGACTTTCGATCTTCAACTTGAGTTGCAAAATCTTTCTTTTGGAGAATGCAACCACACAGTCACCTGGTTTCAAATTCTTTAACGATTTAACAGCTTGAGTGTCAACGGTCAATTTCCCCAACCTCTCATGCCTGTGCACTTCAAGCTCATCTCCCGTGAGATTAACTATTTTTTTCACCAACTCCACCGTCCTCTCTTCACCACATAAATGTATCTCTTTGGCTTGTACTCCTAATAAAGCACTGGTCCAGGCTTCTCCTCTCATTTCATCTTCTACCATCTGTATCTCATCTATGATGCACAAGTCTAGCTTCTTATGCAACGGAACCATCTCAATAGTTCCACTCGTGACAGAACTTACGTCACCGTTCTTGTCGACCATAGGGATTATTTCTTCCCCTGTCACAAGGTTGCAATTTATACCTTTGCTGTTAAAACTTTCAAACACTTCTCTTGCTAATAACCTCAATGGTCCAGCATAATATCCTGACCCACACTTCTGAAGTTTCTCCAACGACCGGAACGTCTTCCCACTATTGGTGGGGCCCACATGCATTATTATCTTTCTTTTCATCATTCTGGCTTCGGGGTACCATTTTGTAGGATTTGAGAAGTCTATTGTCTGTTCCATCTTTTCCACGCCTAGCACTTGTTGAGTCAGGTAGTACTTGTACAAAAGCTTTCCAAGGATATCCGAAAGAAGCTCTGACTCGTCTTTACATGCGAGATATGTCAATATGTTGGGTGGGAGCCTTTTCTGCTGAACACTATTAGCGATGGATGAGATAATCTCAATACGAGGGTTGATGTAGTGTATGATCTGAGGCGTGGGGGTGATGCTGTCATTACTCGGACCAGCTGACACAGAGGAATCGCTATCCTTTATGTACGAATTCATGTGCTTCGTGAAGTTATCGTATAAGTCATTGAGTTCATGTGGTTGTAGATGGTCCAACTCTGGTATCTGTTTGGACTGCACCTTGAATTTCAAAGCTTCCAATCCTTGTCCAAGAATCGGCAAAGGGGTGGAGTTAGAGTACCATCGTGATATGCGGCGCGGCCACGCTTTCACTGACACTCGTTGTCGCAATAGCACTGGAATCATGAGCTGTAATTGTGATAAGTAGTGATAGCCAAAAAAGTTTTGAGATGCGTTTTTCTTTCGCAGCAATGGTCTAAGGAACGGGCTACTTCGAGACGTCAAAGTACCAAGGCGTAGAGGTAGGTTCTTCTGTATAAGATATGGAGAAACACGTATTGACAAGCGCCTAGAATATCCAGGCAATTTCCAAGTTCAACATGAAAGAACTCCAAGAGTTAAAGATGGAACTACGCTTTAACTAGGCTGATATCTCTTCAAAATATATCAGCGATTATGCACTTTTGAACTATAGCCGGTTCCATAACAATGACAACAGTAGAAAGCATCACGCTAGTACAGAACTCAAATTTGTGCCATCTCCCACAATGGATACTCAACCATGTAGATCAAAAAAATTCTGGCACTTGAGATATGCGACACAACTTTCTTATATTTACCTTCGAGCCTAATTTTTTTTTCGCTTCGGTGACCTTATAATAGTTAGAGCAGCCATAACAAAATCAGGTTGTTCTTCAAAATCAAGTCTCGGGCATTTCCCTTACACTACTCAGAGCGGTATATTGCATAACTCCTAGAATTGGAGCACACAACTCAGTAGTTAACGAGTTGAAACCCTTTAGAAGAAACACCGTTAATTGCACCCCACTTCATAACCACCGTGTAACTCATCAATACAAAAGTTTAAACTCCGAATTTGATCAAAATGGATCAGCAGCTGACCATTCAATTGGCCAAGGACTTTAGTGACTTCTATTTGAAGATTACGTCTAAGGAAATGGACCAAATTGGAAATTACAGAATTGTTGAAGAGATAGGTGAAGGATCCTTTGGTAAAGTATATCTTGCGATGCATGTGTTGCTAAACACGCCTGTGGTCTTAAAATCCGGGTTGATAGATGACCCTAACATTGTCAGAGAGATCTACTATCATAAGCAATTGAAACATAAGAACATTGTCAAACTATATGAAGTGATAAAAACCGAAACGAGATTATGGTTGGTGATGGAATATTGCCAAGGAAACGAATTGTATTACTATATCTATGAACATAAAAGGATAGAACCAAAAAAATGTCAGCAGTTATTCTTTCAGATCATACAGGCCATCAAGTACGTTCATTCTTTGAACTTGGCACACAGAGATTTGAAACTAGAGAATATCTTGTTGGCTGACAAGAAAAAATCAGTGATCAAGCTTACAGATTTTGGGTTTGTACGAGAATTCGATCCCGTAAAAAGGAAGCTATTATCTACTGTTTGCGGTACTACCGTGTACATGGCACCAGAGGTTTTGAAGAATGAAAAGTATAGTGGATTTTTGACCGATATCTGGTCGTTAGGTGTAATATTGTACACCATGTTGTACGGAGAAATGCCGTTTGATGAAGATGATGAATTAAAAACAAAATACAAGATCATAAACGAAGAGCCGGTTTATAAAGATAGTATTCCTCAGACAGCTATACTATTAATCCAAAAGATGTTGAGTAAAGATCCCAATTTGCGTCCGAACTTGAATGAAATTTTGAACTCGGACTTCATGATTCAGACCACCAACAAATACGCTTCTATGTACAAGCTGAGGAGGTCACTGTCTCAACAGGGTACATCCTCCAGCTTACAGAAAACGCTGAGTGTAACAAATGGCAGTTCTACTAACTTGACGGACGCAGAGTCCATTGTATCAATAAACCAACACTTCAACTCAGGTGAACCCCCCTTCCAGCCTAAAATCGTGAAAGAACTTTTGAAGAAAATGGAGAAGTGTGACATCAAAGTAGATGAGTTGCAAGATGATATTCTCGACAATCGCATGAACTCGTTAACTGCATTCTATGAGTTGTCTTTGACTAAAGAGTTTCAGAAGAAAAAGAAAAAGTATACAAGAGACAAAAGGCGGAAAGCGAAACGGTCTTTGAGTAAGAGCAAGAAGAAAGTCAAATCAGTGCTTTCTTTAAGCGAAGAGGGTCAACCGCTCGAGAGAATTATGTCAAGTTTAAGTATCAATTCTAGAAACCAGAGTCGGTACAGCCTTGTGACCACTCGCAAATCTAGTGAGAAGAGACGGAGTGTAATGGACTTGGAGGCATATAATAGTCATGAGACCGCTACACCTCCCTTGAACAGGAAAGTTTCTTTCTATCCAGAAGTGGACCGGTCATCCTCACAAGTGAAGATGACTAACCACACCACTAGGAAGAATAAAATCATGCATAAACTTCAATTTTGGAAGAAAAATGACGACAAAGACAACCAATACAGGGAAAAGGAGTCATTGAACCTGATGAATGGATACTCAGCTGGTCCGAATGTCCATGACGAGCTAAGTGATTTGACTTTGAATTCCCCTAGCCCAAGAACTGTTGACGACCACTTAGTCAAGTTGGAGCAAGTAAGAAATGAACCCCATGGCATGAATGGTAACGATGAAGGCGATGTTACTGGAGAAGTACAGGCCACCAAAACTACAGGTGGTGAGACTTCTAATCATACGGCCAACGGGACATCCCAGTTCGCTGTAACGTCACACGCTTCTGTTGCTGCATCTGCAACTAATACAGCTACCAGTACCCCAACTCCTACAGGTTCCACTTCACTTCTCACGGTATCACCAAGAGCAGACTCACTGAAAGCAAAGCGGCCTTCATCTATGGTGAGTCAAATGAGTCAACTCAGTCACCTTAGTCAATTGTCAACTATGACAGAGTCCGAGCTTGAACTTTCTGACTCTATGGATGACTTCGATGAAGAAGAAATGTATGAATCGTCTATAAATCGGCGTACAAGGCCAGGATACAAGAGACAATTGAGTGATTTATCCATTGCTTCAGCTCTGACTTCGGCCACAAACAGGAACACTACTCGAAAACCGTTGAGCCAGGTTTCAAGTAATTCTTCTGAAGAAAGCGACATCGTGTCACCAATTCCTACTAGGGTTAAACGTCCTTTACCCCTTGCGAATATGGGGCCTTTGTCAAACTCACCGGGCCCACAGCATGCTAATGCCAGTTCTCCAATGAATATCAGTTCACCTGCGCAAAGGTCTAGTTCTCCACCAATCCCCAACAAGTTTAACAAAGACAACATGAAAAGCTTGTACGCTGCCAGTATTATTAACGAAGAGAACGAAGATGATGAACTTTAAACCTAACTTAAGGGCATATAGCATTAATAGATAGATATAATAAGTGTATCTTCTTGTAAAAAACACTATATACAGGAAATTGAGAAGGTTCTCTTCAAAAACGCACTGGGTTCAATATCAGACAGAAAAAAAAAATTTTTCATTCATAAACCGATCGAAATAAAGGCATCATAAACCATGTCAGTTTTCGTGATTGATAACGAGTTAACCAACTCCACCAAGGAGTTTGGTACCATAATTGACCAAATCCAGGAAAATGGATCCTTCTCCGAAAGCATAGCTCCTTTGATCGATGAGACTTCCAATGAAGTTACAAACAAATCAGAATTGATAAAACTCATCTACCAAGGGTCTTCTCCCCAATTCATGACCAAATTGAACGATAAAGAGTTTGAGCCAACCTTCAACTTGATCTTGTACATATTGAGTGAACTTCAAGGTGGGTTGCAAGCAGTTTTCGAACATGATTCTACCACTTTAATCAACAACTTAATTGAAACTAGTCCTGCACACCAATTGTCTTTACGTGACAGAAAATCCATTAAGGCCACCAGTATATTGTCCGAATTATCCTTGATATTTAACTTATTACCCAGAGACAGCAAATACCGTGCTCTTGTTATTGAAAAAATCATCACATTCACCAAGTCTGCTCAGCTTGACTATAAAATCTTGGAACAATCCTTCAGAGTCAATTTAGTTGACTGGTTAATTGCAACCAACTGTCCTGTTGAACAGATCAAATCAATCTTTTTTGACTTCATTGAATTGGACACAAACTACTCCTACAACTCCTTGCGTTTGATCTATGACCTTACCAAGAAATTCGAAGTCTCATTGTCTGATTTACAAAGAATTATAAGTTTTGCTTTAAACAGTGAAACTATTGATTTATCGTTCTTGATAAATACCAATATCAACAAGGCTATTGAACAGAACAAATCAGATGGTTTAGTCTCCTTGTTCGTTTCTTACTTAAACGGTGAAGTGATTCAAAATGACAAATTTCCAAACTTATCTTTCAAGACCTCAATTTTATCCTTATGCAAATTTTTTGAGTCTTCGAACAAGTTCGAGTTCAAATTCAGTGAAATTCCTGTGGACAGTAAAGATTTGGAAGTCTTATTGATTAATGCCATCAAATTTGGCTTAGTGGAAGGTAAATTAGACCAAATTAATGAAACTTTCTATTTGACGAGGATCAATAAGTTCATCTTACCTTCCGATAATGAAATCATTAATAAGAATTTGAACGATATCAGAACCAATTTGCTTGAATGGCAAAGATCTTTGAGTAACGTTAATGAGGTGGTTGATAGCTTTAGAGAGAACATTAAGTAAGGTATGTAATATCATAATAGAATAAGGTTTATTTCTCTATAATCATGAACTTTATGCTAATGTCTTTCGTCATCCAATACCGTCAATACTCCTCCAACAAGATGTAATGATCCACAAACAAATACACTGACAGGCTTTTCTAGCAGATTAATATACTGCAACGAGCTTTCGATTTCTCTAAAAATCTTTACCTCAGTATCGTTGTTCTTTGCATTCAAAGTTTCCCAGGTATTTTTGAACTCTTTTTGCACGGACAAAGCATCGATAGCCTCTTTCGAGTTGTTCATAGATACTAATTCAGAGTTGTACCCTGTTGCCCAAGTAATATTGGTGGTAAAAATCACGACATCAAACTTGACAGAACCATCAAGATTCTTGTATAATTGAGATAATAGGACGCCAGCATTATCTCTTCCTTGTTGGTTGAATAATAACACCTTCAACCCATCTTTCGAAGCAAAATCTGATTTCTTCAACCAGCTTGAGCAGACATTGATAGACTCGAGGGTGTGGGCACCATCGATATACCAAGATACTTTTTCAAAGCCAGGCTTCTCAGCAATGATTTGGCATCTACCGTCCCATTTAGTGATTTCCAAACCCATCTTGAACTTATTAGGTATATATGTAAGGTCTTCTGAAGGCAAGTCAGTAGTCACCCCAAGCTTGGATAAGTGACTAGCTGCTAGTTTGACGGCCAACGCAGCATTATTGATTTGGAAATCACCTTTCAAACCTAATTCAAGACCTTGCTTTTCGAGAGTCTCGGTTTCCACAAACTCTAAGCTGGAAGTCTTCAATTCCTTGCTTCTTTCTTCAATGAAACTACGGATATCTGGGTACTCCATCTGGGTACTGACGAATGCAGGAACATTTGGTTTGAAGATACCCGTTTTATTCCAGGCAATGGATTCAATAGTGCTTCCTAACATAGCCACATGGTCAATACCTAATGCAGAGATACCTGTCACTGTTGGCTCTGGAACAATATTGGTTGAGTCATATTTACCACCCACACCAACTTCATATATAGCAGTATTGACACCTTCGCTCAAGAAGATGTGGAACGATAAAATCGTCAAGTACTTGAAGTACATTGGTTTGACTTGGTCACAAGGCTCAAGATCTGGAAACTCTTCAAGATTCGAAGTGGTGGATGACAATTTGTCCCACACTTCAAAGAAATATTTCGTGAAAAGTGGTTCTGGGATAGGAGAGCCATTAATTCTGATTCTTTCCCTTACTGATTTGAGATGTGGAGAGGTAAATAACCCTATTTTATTGATCTTTGAATCTGTATCATCTGTCCTATATTGCATCAAAATGGATTCGGTGAACGCACAAGTAGACCCTTTCCCCTTTGTACCAGTGACGTGTATCACATTCAACTTATTGAAATCTGATGGACTGTAACCCAATCTTCTAATATACTCATAAACCACTTTAATACTGTACTCATTTTTGTCTACAGAAGGGCCAATGGCTCTTTTGGCCTCCAAAGACGCGAAGTTTGATTGGAGCGAATTCAATGCCGCTATGGCGTCTTTATAACTTCTTCCTTTCATGCTTTTCGGGTCTTTTTTTTTTTTCAAATTTAGATAAGATCAGAAATTCAAAAGTTTTTTCCTCAAGTTTTTGTGTCATTTTTGCGGCCAGTACAGAAGAGGTAACCACACTTAGGTTTTGTGTGGTACACGACTATAGAGACCAGATAAGTTTACAGAAGAAGAAGAACGTATATCAAAATGTTTGACACAAATAGAAGTTTATTTCAAACCTATAATCGGTATCAATAAAGTTTCGTGTCTGGCAGCTCATCTCAGAATAGCTGAATTTGTGGTCGGTAAATGGGCAATTTTTTGCAGGGTCGTGCCTGCAGTCGTAAGGCTCTGACTCATAGCTATTTTTTTTCTTTTATTTTCTAACCGAAGAGGCTGGGCCACGACGCGGGTAGAATTCTCCCTAATTTACCACTCTACCGACTCGGAGTTCGTACCATTTAAGGGAGAATGCCTCTTTTTTTCTTTCTTTTCGGTTCCCAAAATCGCATTTTTATAAATTAAAGGCCAATCCCTAATTTTTTTCCTTCTTTAAATCATCGCTAGTCTGATTTGATATACAGTTTTGTCATATTCTTTTACAATAAAGTGTGTGATTTTCCCTTCTAGTTCAACATCTAAGAAGCAGAAATTACCAAGATCATTAATCTAATAATTATATAACCGTTCAAAGTTTTCTTTATTGGTTATTATTGACGATTTTTCATCAGACCGTCGTATTTCAAAAATTGTATTATTATTATCCGTGTGAAAAGAAAAATTAGTTACAATGTACTTCAATTAAGGTACATTGGCAAATTGTTCAGGTTTCGGCATCAAAGTTTGACCCTTTTTGTGTGCTGAACGTGTAATAATCCTTGATATTCAGGGATTTGATTTAATTACACAAACAAACGAGAATTGGCAAAGTATCTGTTCTAGCGCTTGTGACACCTTGTCATATCTTTAAAGCTTGCAAGAAAAATGGTTGTTTCGAGAGAAGCTGTCCTTATGAAGATTGGTGAAAAAGATATGAACCTTAAAGAGTATTCTTCCATGAAGAACATGGCATCCACACCAAGCGATGGTGCTGCCTCCAAGTTTAACAACGAACTGTCGTCGAATAACACAGAGCAATCTTTCAATATCAATGATTATCTCAATGATATTCCTTTATTAGTCGATGACTTGACTGATGAAGATGATGAGCTTGAGAGCAAAACTAGTGAGAGGACTAATTATGCTGATAGACAGGATAATATCAAATACGTTAGCAGTGCCTCTTCCAGTTTGGTCACTGAGGTATCAGCAGAGCCAACTGTGAAGAATGAAGATGACTCCAGTGTTGGCGAAAGTGGGCAACTGAAACTCACTTCAAAAGAATTCAAGCAGGAACGAAATCAACTCATGATGGTTATTGTAAAATACGTTTCTGTAAAGATTACCAACCTTTTCCCACCTTCATCATCTGAATCAAAGATTTCATTAGAGAAGTTTTTGATTATTATGATTAATAGATTGAAGATGTCATTATCAAACTTTTTGAAGTCCCTCATATACTTATTTAGGTATATGGACATCATATATCTTTTAAGGTATTTGAACCAATCTAACAATTATGCTCATTTCAATGAGATGGATTTCCCATTGAAGAAGTTAATCGTTGGGTGTTTTAAACTTACCCTCTTGAAAGAGAGAATTCATAAGAACTGGTTCAAGATGACAGGGTTAAAAGACAATGAAATCAACATTATCATTCAAACTATTATGAAAAGATTGAATAATAAAGTTGCAATCAAAAATAATGAGTTGACGAAGTTTAAATCTGAAATATTCAGGTACGTCAAGATGGTGAGTCAAGAAGTATAAAGTTGGCTAATCAACTTCCGGTGGGTTTTTTATTGTGATATTTTAAAATTAGTGTATAGTAGTATTTTCTATAGAGTCTTTAATCATTATGACTCTAATCCAGCCTCAGTGACTAATCAAACTGCTCAAACTAAAGAACTAGAAGACGAAAAAAGGTCGTGTCTGGCACCCTTTTCATGAGTCATACTGTCATTTAGGTACGCAGCTATTAGGCATTACAAAGTTGATTCTACGGTCTCTGCAACCGCATAATGCTTTCTATAGAACTATTGAGTATATAGAGCAATGCTGGGGTTTTTTTAATCCGGTAAAAAAACAACGAATTCCTATAAATTGGTTTTCCCCCGCCATTGCCCCAAGCTCATCTATAGGCCAAAATTGAAAAGGTCTGACTCATCTTTATATCGATAAGCTTATATGCCGGATCCATCAGTTTTTTTTTTCTTCATTTGCAAGTGATCTAAATTTCACGGCTTATAAAGACTGAAAAAGAAAGAAGAAAAAAAAAATTTTCAATACCACTACTAAGCATACCTATTAATTATGTCTGTTAACCCATACGGTCCAAATCCAGCTGACTTCTTGTCCAATGTTGACAAATTCGAGATTATCGAATCCACTTTAAGAGAAGGTGAACAATTCGCCAACGCTTTCTTCACTACTGAAAAGAAAATCGAGATTGCTAAAGCTTTAGATGATTTCGGAGTTGATTACATTGAATTAACTAGTCCTGTTGCTTCTGAACAAAGTAGAAAAGACTGTGAAGCTATCTGTAAATTAGGATTGAAAGCCAAAATCTTGACTCATATCAGATGTCACATGGATGACGCTAAAGTCGCTGTGGAAACCGGTGTTGATGGTGTTGATGTCGTTATTGGTACTTCCCAATTCTTGAGACAATACAGTCATGGTAAAGACATGAACTACATTGCCCAAAGTGCCATTGAAGTCATTGAATTCGTCAAATCTAAAGGTATCGAAATCAGATTCAGTTCTGAAGATTCTTTCAGATCTGACTTGGTCGATTTATTAAACATTTACAAAACCGTTGATAAAATCGGTGTGAATAGAGTTGGTATTGCTGACACTGTGGGTTGTGCTAACCCAAGACAAGTTTACGAATTAGTCAAAACTTTGAAAAGTGTGGTGAGCTGTGATATTGAATGTCACTTCCATAACGACACTGGTTGTGCTATCGCTAATGCTTACACTGCTTTAGAAGGTGGTGCTAAATTGATTGATGTGTCCGTCTTGGGTATTGGTGAAAGAAATGGTATCACCCCATTGGGTGGTCTTATGGCTAGAATGATCACTGCTGACAGAGATTACGTCTTGTCCAAATACAAATTGCACAAATTAAGAGACTTGGAAAACTTGGTGGCTGAAGCCGTTCAAGTGAATATTCCTTTCAACAACCCAATCACTGGGTTCTGTGCTTTCACCCACAAGGCCGGTATTCACGCTAAAGCTATCTTGGCTAACCCATCTACTTATGAAATCTTAAACCCAAGTGATTTCGGTTTGAGTAGGTATATCCATTTCGCCAACAGATTGACTGGTTGGAATGCTATCAAATCTAGAGTTGACCAATTGAAATTGAACTTAACTGATGAACAATGTAAAGAAGTCACTGCCAAAATCAAATTATTGGGTGATGTGAGACAATTGAGTATCGATGATGTCGACTCTATAATTAGAGAATATCATTCTAACATTGATAACGGGGACGCTGAAGAATCTGCTGCTAAAAAACAAAAATTAGAGTAAGTTAAGTATAGTTTTTGCTTTTCTTGTTCAAATTCATCACATCTATGTCATTTCGTTTCTATTTAAAAAGTTTTATTCAATATATGTAAAAGTCAATATCGCTTATTCTTCTGCAAGACCCGTTGTACCACCGGATTCTAATCAATTTCGGCATTTTTGTGGCATCGTCCACGTCGTGAGGCCGCTGTAGTTGTTGGCCCGCGATTTGTCTCATCGTGTCGATATAATACCGTCGCACGACTCGATAAAATTTTTCAATTAACTGCAACTTCTTTCTTCACAGTGAAAATATGTCAATGTACGTGTCTTTAAGAGTATAAACGGTTCTCCAGTGTTGGTATACGACTGCAAGGCTGGCCTAATGTAAAATCGAGTCTTGGCCCCACTGGGAAGTGCTTCAATATAATGTTTCTATTTGTACTAACTATTCTTCAAGAATCGATAACTCCACCTCCATACCAATGAATAAAAATAGCCAATTATACAGGTTACCTGAAATCTTTGATATCTACAAGCAAAACAAGGAATCCATCGATGTGCATTATGAACAACTGGAATCAGAAGCTGATTTTAAAAATCCAAAGCCTCGTGATATCTATCATCTCAGCCTTCTGAACCAAATGAACAGTTTAAACCTTGGTGATGGAGCTCAAGCTCTGCTTGTAAACGGGCATAGTGCTGTACCAAGGGCGACTAATGGGTCTACAGCTGGTTCTGGAGAATCGGCGGGTCAGTCAGTGGCGGATGGGTCCTCGCAGTTCCCGACAGCAAGCGATGCTCTAGCTGATTCGCCATCACAAAGTGCCATGCTTGATCTGACTAAACCAGCGTTGTTGACTCCAGATCAAATCAACTGGTACTATTTGGATCCCTCAGGGAACCAACAAGGGCCTTTTAATGGTGATTTGATGCATAATTGGTTTCAAGATGGATACTTGAACTTGGATCTTCTTGTCAAACGGCAAAATGGAGGAGATTATCAGCCGTTGAAACATCTTTGTGAATCATTAAACGACTTTGTCACTCCATTTAAAGTTGCATTGCCAGCGTTCCCCGAACCCCTGGCCACTCCTGCACAGGCAAGTCAAATCCAAGACCCCAGCCAAGCTCAATCTCACCCTCAAGCTCATGGTGACCCTCACCAAGATGTTCACTCCCAAGTTCATCCTTTAGTAGGGTCATCGCTTTTGAACAATCTGTTGATCAACCAGCCATTGTTTAACGATCCTTTGACGTTACAGCAAATGTATCCTTTTCAGATGAATAACATCAACTCCATGAATATCCTTCAGAACCAGATCCCAATGTCTCATCAACCGACTAATCAAATGTCAAATCCTGTCATTTCCAGGACTAATTCCAATTGGGGTGACTTGGCAGGCAATTACTCGTCTCCTTCCACTCCTATTGCAAGTATGAGTAGTGCTATCAATCCTTTGATTGGCCAAAGTATTACTCAACCAACTTTGCAACCAACTCCAATGTCTCCATGGACCGCCATTCAGGGATCTAGAATCCACTCTCTGTCAAGAGTAAGTTCCCCCTTTGTGCCTCCTGTCGACGATATCAACCCCAATGTGCTCAATGGAATCTTAGGTGACTCCGATGCACCACGTCAGCAATCTTCCATTGAGTCAAAGTCCCCATCTGACAACACTTCTTCAAATATCATTCAACCAAATGTAGTGGTTGCTGAAGAAATTGTTCAGCCTAATGTGGTCACTGCCGAAGAAATCGTTCAGCCTAATGTGGTCACTGCCGAAGAAATTATCCAGCCTAACGTCGTTACTAATGAAGAAATCGTTCAGCCTAATATTGTTGTCCCAGAAGAACTGGTTCCTGCTCCTGCAGCTACTACAACTGTACCTAAAGTCGCCAAATCGAAGAAAGTTGAAAAACTTCCAGTGGATGAAACCAAGGAGGAGCCAGTGAAAGCTAAAGTCGAACAATCAACTCAGGCCAAAGAAAGTAAAGCACCATGGGCTGCTGCAACTATGAAACTGACTCCTAAGTTGACTTTGAAAGAAATCCAAAAATTGGAAAGTGAAAAATTAGAGAAGCAAAGGCAATTGGAAGCTCAAGCTCAATCTGAACTTCAATTAAAAGCCTTGAAAGAAGAGTTAGCTAGAGAAGAACAGAATAGAGAAAGGGCCAAAAAGAGCTTACCTGCTATTTCTAACTGGGCCAAAAGTGCCAGCCAAGTTAAGGTTACCAAGACTTTAGCCGAAATTCAAGAAGAAGAAAGGAAACTTGCTGAAGCCAACAAGAAGAAAACCAGTTCATCCTCTTCTCTAGCAGCTACGATCGGTGCTTCTGCCAAAGCTCCTGTTGAAGAAGGATGGTCAACTGTCGCCAAGAAAGTGACAAAAAAGCCATCCACTCCATCTTTGGCCAAGTCTTCCCTTTCATATTCTGCAGCTGCAACTGGAGCTTCAAACACTATGCCAAACCCTGATGCCTTGAGAAGTATCTCTAGTGCCACGCCCGTCAAGACTGACAATTCTCATGCTATTAGAGAAGAGTTTGTTATCTGGGCAAGAAGTCAAATGGTGAACCTTTACCCTCTGGTTTCAGCTAACGACTTGTTGGAGATGTTCATCTCATTACCCAACAATCAGGATTCGGTGCTGTTGATTTCGGAAACAATCTACGCTTCTTCTACTACCATGAATGGTAGAGTCTTTGCCCAAGATTTCTTGAAGAAAAAATTGCATTATAACAAACAAATTGCCAACCCTGGTGATTTGACCGCTTGGTCTTTAGCTATTGCTTCCAGTGCCGATAAATTGCCAGTAGTTGATGATGAAGGCTGGTCTACCACCAAGAAGAAGAAGGGTAGAAAGTAAAGCACTTGAAGTGGTACATTGTCTATACAAACGTACAAATAACTAGAGTCCATATCTGCATTATACAACAAACATCTATCGCTGTTCAAGTAATTTTAATGGGCCAAATTCAGCTTTCAGCTTCAGCTACAGCTACACATTCCAACTCTAACTTGATACTCTTATTTGGAAACTGCACGATAACACAGGATCTAGCGGGTCTGCTAACGAAATACTGTTGGTATATCTCATTTATCTTGTCAATGTAAGCTCCGTCACTAATGAACAACAAAACCTTCATTACTTTTTCGATAGAAGAACCGGACGCTTCTAATGTCGCTTTCAAATTATTGAAAGCATTGTGGGTCTGTTCCTCCAAAGAGTCGGGATAAGTCCCCGTGCTGTAGTCGATTCCCACGTTACCTGAAGTGTACACTAGACCGTTGGCCTTGTAGGCGGCAGAATTGAATCCATCAGGTCTTCCAAAATCAACACCTTTGATCTGAATCATAATTCTGGATGCATATACTTGACTGGAACTATTAAATCCCTATTTATACGAGTTCGAAATGGTGCTTGCATACTTCCGAAACATGGATCTTTGGTATCACAATCCGAAAGGAAAGAAAAAATACCATTTTTTTCATTTCAGCCGTGCAAAAATCACAGTATCTCTACAGCAGACAGCTGTTGGGGTCACAGACAAATGTTGGGGTGCCTTTTTTACATTCTGCCTCTCAACTGCCACATCTATACAAATTTCACGTAGGTGTGTCGCCAAAAGGGGGAGGTAAGCTTAACTTTAAAGTTGTGGAAGCTCATTGGCTAAAAGCCACAATTCACATCCCAAAGGAGTTGCAACAGAATAAAGACGAAAAAAAATATTATTTTCTAGCGTTCTATAATGAGGTCTCCTCTTTCGGTATTGGTATTTTTTTTTTTGCGGAGTCAGCACTGTGCAAAAGACGTATTTTTTTTTGTTGTTTCGCTATGTACAAATGCCATTTTTTGTAGTCACTTATAATGTAGGAGGTGTTTCTGTAAAGCAAAAGACTATTGTCGCTTGGAAATGTACGGTTTCAGGTACCTGAAACATTGAAAAGGTGAGGAGCCTTTGCACTCTCCGCCTTGTTGGAAGTAAGGGCAATTATCACAACCGTTGATCCAATATACCTTTTTCGCAACAGTAATTAATTTGTTTTCCTAAAAAGGAAATTCTGCTAGATTTACGTCAAATTTTTGTCAACATTCGTTGATTACCGTGAATGTGGTAATTGACTTACGAAATGTATAAATTGAAGTCATTTTCTCTTTAATGTCAAATAAAACAAAACACAGACAGTTACAACATCAAGCAGCTGATACTGATTATAATAACAAAGCAAAATGAAGTTGTCTAAACTCTTACCATTATTCTTATGTACTCCATTCATCGCGTCTGCCCCTTTGAATGAAGAAGTTGCAGCCACTTTTGAAAAAGTTGAAACCAGAGACTACGCTGTGTTGACTGAATTTTTCAAAGCTATCAAAGACACTAACGTCGCTCCCAGCTTAGTCAAACTTTTGGCCGGTAATAAGATCACTGAACCTATTTTAGTAAATGCTATAGTGGGATTTCTTAAGATTTCCAACTTAGACGATTTATTGTCCGCTGTTGACAAAAGTGGCTTGACTGTTGATATTGTCTTAAAAGCTTTGCAAGATGAAAAATTCTTCCCAGGTGCTTATGCTATTATTGACGGATTAAAGAATGGTGCTTCATCCACCCCAACCCTGAATAGCGTTAATGTTGTTGCTTTAACCACCGACGTTGGATCTGTGGTTGACAGTTACCAAGAGTACGCTTCGGATGGCTTGGGCGATGTGTTGAACGAAATCAGTGACAATTTAGGTATTGGTTCTGGAAACGGTATCTTCTCCTACTTGAACCCAGTTTTTAACTTGTTTGGTGTGAAGGGGACTGGTGATTCCAGTGGTGAGGAAATCAGTCTTTCTCCATCTGCCACTGCCGTTGCAAGTGGTGCTGCCACCGGAACTGCAAAGGCCACTGCCACCGGAACCGGTACAAAAACATCCTCCACTGCTTCTAGCACTAACACCGGAACTGCTACCAAAGCTTCCTCCACTGCTACTTCATCCGCTACTTCTACGTCTTCATCTGATTCCAGTTCAGGATCCAGTTCAAGCAACTGGTTGTCCGGTTTGTTCAACCAAGTACGCGGGTGGTTCAGCAAGAGAGACTTTGTGGAAGATGATGTTGATTTTGTCCAAATGTCTAAACGTGATAACGAAATCTTGAACAATTTGGTGGATTCTTTACAAGAATCTGGTTTAGCCATGCAGGTTGTGGTTGCCATTATTGAAGATTCTTCCAACTATCCATTTGCTAGAGATTTGATCAAGTCCATTGTCAAGAAGAAGGCTATTACTATTGATTCTTTGAAGAGTGCACTTGATTCCACCAACTTATTGAATAATGGTGTAATCGGTGCATTGCAGAGTCCTGACTTAGGAATCACGATTTCTTAGTTACCTTTATACCAAAACTTTATTATGATTAATTACTAAAATACATGACTTTGTTACAAGAAATAATTTTCACTTACTGCTACCTGCTCTGCTCAAGTTGGTGACTGCCAGCCTATGAGTATTGGCCCTACTTAAACCTTCCATATTTCCGGTAGCTTCAGCGACTTCTTCTTCGATTTCTTGCTCTTCAGCCGTCTTATGTGAGGCATTAGCAGCGGCGGCGGCGTAACCGAATTTAGATCTCTTTCTGATAGTAGGGCCAATTCTTTCGAATATCCATGGAATAGGTAATAATGCTAATGAGATGAATGCAAAAATGGAAGTGGCCCACCCGACCTTCAATTTCTCGTACATCTGAGTAGTGAACAATGGGAACACTGATGCTAATAAATATCTCAAGAAATTGTTGGCACCCAAAGCAGACGCCACAGATGCTGGTGGGAATGATGAGCTGAAGTAAATCATGTTGGTAAAAAAGATTAAAATCAACCCAAATCCGAAAGGAATACCACTTGCAGTGGGGGCAACCCATGAAACACTTTCTCTACCAGTCCAACCTAACCAGAATAAAGCGACTGGCAAACAAATAGCTCCGATTTTCCCAATAGGTAAGATACCTTCAGGAGCACCAGCGATTAACTCACCATTTTCATCTCTTTTACCTCTGAGGCCTTGTTCGTTCTTAGGGAAGAAGAAAAATCTATCAAGGATGATATAGAAGACCACACCTAAGGATAACCCAATTCCAACACCGATAAAAGTCAATCCACTGACACCTAAGTCCATTCCATAGACACCCGTGAAAATCACTGGGAATGCTTCAAAAAACCCGAACAACACTGCAAAGATGAAGGCAATGTAGAAAGACCATACCAACACAATTGGTTCGACTACCAACATTTCCATTGGTCTCAACAAAGTTATGAATAAAGTGACCTTTAAGACTTGTTTCATAGGAGGCAAGT
This sequence comes from Yamadazyma mexicana, assembly GCA_030569415.1. Classification (NCBI taxonomy): domain Eukaryota; kingdom Fungi; phylum Ascomycota; class Pichiomycetes; order Serinales; family Debaryomycetaceae; genus Yamadazyma; species Yamadazyma mexicana. The sequence continues at coordinate 869,088 of JAJMLA010000005.1, forward strand.
TTAACTTGATATTTCTTTTCTTTGCTCTTGTAACCAAAATCCGTGGCTTATAGGTTTCTGGAAGTGCCAAAACAAATGGTAAGACGGCACCACTAAACATGAGCGAAACCCACATGGTCCATTTCCAGCCTTTATGTTCAGCTGCAAACCCGCCCACAATAGGTCCTAAAACAGGACCTAAGAAAGGTGCTAAACAAAACAATGCCATGGCTATACCTCTTTCTTCTGGAAGCCAGATATCAGTGATGGTCCCACCAGCGACAGCCAAAGCAGGGGAAGCGGTCAACCCACAAAAGAACCTTAAAATTAAGATCTGATAAATTTTGTCGGACAAACCAATACCCATGGTAAACAACATGGAAATAGGGAAGGATGTAAGATACACAATCCTTCTTCCAAACGTTTCAGAAATTGGGGCAGCGAGAGCGGGCCCAAAAGCCAACCCCAACAAGTAAAACGTTAAACCTGAAACACACAATTCTCTTGAAGCACCAGTGGCTGTCATTAACTCGAACACACCACTCACGAATAAAGAAGATCCTAAAGAGACGCATAAGCAGATAATAGCAACTGTAAAAGTGACGTACCATCTCCTCCAATCTGGCCAATTCAAAGGATTACCCTTATCATTAGGACCATCCCAATCTAACTCAGATAATGATAACCCTTTCTCTTGAATTGCGGGTAATACTGGGTCCTTCTCTGGGTAAGGATCCGCATCGTCTGACTTTAATTCACTAACACCATTACCAGTATAGGAGTTAACCGATAATCCAGCCTCTTTAGAAGGCTGAGAGGAGAGATTGTCACTGGGGAAATCCTGATCCTGAGAAGGTGAGTTTTCTTGGAACTGCTTGATGGTGGCAGTGTCACTATAATCATCATCAGCAGCAGCAGCAGTATTTTCATTGTGAGTGTCAGCACCAACATTTTCATTTATATCATCGACATTATCGAAATCATCAATAGCATCCTCTTCTGCAGTTTCATAAGCAGAGGAGCCTGTCATGGAGTATCCATCAGAAGTCGAGATAGACTGACGGCCAGCAGCTTCACGAAGTTGCTGCTCTTCGGCCTTTGTAACTCCTAAAATTCCCATTCTGAATACTGAGAGGCTGTACACTGAAAGCTTGTGTAGAAGGTAAATACGATTTGAATATTTAACTCAAACTTCTGCAAAAGCCCGATGGTTGCAAGTCTAGAATGCTAATAGATAGGCTTGCTCAAGTTCACAAGCTGTGACAGTGACTTGATTGATCGATTATCCTTGTGTAAGTACCAACTTCGGCGTTTAAAAATGTTGCATTGGGAAAAATCTTTCTTTATATACAATTGTTGTGGTCTGGACACGACAGGTACCGATGGGCGGACTGAAATAAAAGGTATTTATAGCCGTTCCATCGGCTGTTTTTAGTAAACCGAGGTTCTTGACTATTTAGGACGAACTGGAGTCTAGGCGGTGCTGCCACAGTCTTATTGCTGCTATATCTACTTTTGGTTATTAGCAACAGTTCGCTTGCCCCTGTACATCTCGTAAGCTTTAAAAAAAGGGTACTTCTACAAGGTTGTTGGGGGAACTGTAATCATATGAACCTTGTTTCGATGCTCATAACTCAAAACAACAATAAAGTATTGTCTCAATTTGATTTGGAAAAAAAGAACTCCTCAGTAGCTGTTTTAGGGTTCAACTACACGGCTAAAAATTGCAATCCGTTAAATCCGTCTTCTTGGCTTGGGTTCCCAAATCGATACGCAGGTTCGGCACAAAACGTTGTGGATCTTACCGATAACATGATGATTTTCGTTTTTCTCCTCGTGTAAGATGGGAAAGATTTACCGTGTGTATCCTGTATATGAACTTACAACGGAACAATTGCGAAATGCATAAGGTTTCTTTACTTTATTCGAACCCTAAATACGGGCTATTTCTTGGACATTGACCAATAAACTTTTAAGCTTCCCGAATTGACAGGGTCGGCAGTAAGAGGAAGTCTTTTTAGTGTTCGATTTCACGGTCATAGTCTAAATTCCCCGTTTTTCAACTGTGGAGACAAAACTTCATATGACAATGGTTGCGGCATTTAGCGGTTCAATCGTTCTAGCCACCAGTTCTTTTGTCCTGTGCCGTACTATGGTTGGTAGTGCAAGTAGTATTTGTTTCTTCAAAGGGACATCACCAACTCCAGCATGTGTTTCCTTAGTTGTTGTTGTCGCAAATTTGTTGCTGCAAAAAACAAGGGCCTCATAAAAAGAAGTCCGTGCTCACAGAAAAATATCTTGGCTCTATAGTACGAGCTGCACCTAATGTAATATGATATCTTAGGTCCGTGGAAACCTTAACCCATACATAGCAATGCAAGCATTTCGCTAAATTCCCTTTTAATCCATTATCTAAATACCTATTCGCTTCTAACTATTTCTTTACCGTAGTAAGTCTTGGCTCTAATGAACCCAAACATGAAGTTACAAAGGAATATGGTAACCAAGAACCCGAACACTAAAATGAAGAACTTTAGCCCTAATGGCTCAATTAAAGAATTAATTACCAATCCCAATGTTTCTGCACTAACACTAGACTTATTCCCAAGCAAGTTTGGACTCAGTGGCTGGTTCATACACTTAAGCCAATAATTACATGGCTTTTCCAAGGCTGGGACGATCAAGTCCGGTGAACAATTATTGTCGTAATACTGCCTCCTGCAACTTTCAATTTCCACGAGAAGATTGGTAGATTGCTCCAACAATTTAATTTCGATATCCCTCCTAATGGTCCTGACGATATTGTAAAGTAAGTAGATACCATAGAAACTGACGGCAAAGTTTAACGTGAGCTGTAAATACGTTGAGATGACATATGCATACTTCAATTTTGGAATAGATTCTTGTTTCCAAGGTGGAGGCAATTTCACTTGTGATTCAAGGCTCAAACTATTGTTAATAATCCCAGATGCAATACTATTGACGCTCAAGTAGCTAGTGTCATCATAATTCTCATGGCTCTTGTTTGGAGAATAGTAATAGTGATGATGATGTACTTGAACAGATGTTGGTGTGTGGATACCACTGTTACTCATATTACTGAACCGACTTATATCCCTGTCATTGAAATCTTTAGTTATATTATTGGAAAAGTTATTGGAGTAGTCTCTCGATACATCTGCAGAATAATCTCGAGAAAACTCCTTCACGGGGCTGGGTGACGCCCTATTGTATCTTCTGTAAAGATAAGACTGAGACATTGAGTTGTTGAAGCTTTCCTGTGCCTCTTCATAATCTCTCTTGGATGGGTTGTAAACAAATTCTGGAACAGGCTCTTTATCGTTCAAAAACAAAGAGTTGTCACTATTGCTGGAAAACGAATTAATATGTCTTTTGGTCAAAGTCTTCACCATACTGGTGTCGTATTCTCCATCTATCTGGTCGATAGTACTATTGGGGAATTTGTCGCCTGGTGAAGGTGATGTTGGTGGTGCCGGTAAAAGTTTCATGGCATACTTGGCACCAATGTTAGTAGGGCTGAAAAGCGTCAGCGATAACGCAGAAACAAAACTGGAATTCTCTGGTTCCACGTCCACATCCACAGATTTGACAGGAGTGCTTGTCTCAATAGCATCTCCGCTTTCCTTGAGTGTCCTTATAGAAGATGTGTCCGATTTGCTTATCGCGTTCGTGTCCTCATCATCTGCATTTAGGAAACTCTCTGTGTCCACATCCATCTGGTCGCTGTCCAGTACACTGGTATTGGCGTCATTAGCGGTATGGAACTGGGCCGTCTGATCGCTGATACTCAAAGCCAGTAGGCTGCCATGTATATCCATAATCTGTAATTGTTGTGTTTTCCTCGTTTACGATTTTTTTGGATTGATTTGATTTGGTTCGAATTATTTAAGTCGCAGCTCATCTCCAAAAAAAAGTTCATACATACATTAACTTTACAAAATGGGGTCTAAAAAGAAGAAGCAAGAGAAGAGAAAAGACTTTGTCAAGCAGAAGTTAAAGGTGGGGAAGACTAGTAAGCCTTTGAATCAAACAGATACATCCTTCAAGTCAAAAACCATCTCCTTGCCTAATCAAGCCATTGGTACTAAATCCATCGACCACTATATATCATTAACTAAACACCATTCTTCGGCGACAAGAAAGGAAGTGTTGGGACTTCTTGAGAAGTCAATACCTAAGGACCCAAAACAGAGCCATAAATTAATTAAATCCATCATTCCTATGATCACAGATGAGTCCAAAGAGGTGCGAGATGGCTTATTAGCCTTGTTCAAGACTTTGATAGAGTCGAATTATAAGCTCATTGAAGTGAACTCAAAGACATTGGTCTTATACATACACTCAGCCATGAATCATATCAACCCATCCATTCACAACATGTCCATCAGTTTTTTAAGCTTGGTTATTAGCCATTTTCCAGACCCTCTTACACAGACGCACTTCATCAAAACCATAGATGGGTTCTATAATTTGTTGAACTGGCTGAAGGCAAACAAGAAACAGGTCAACAACAAACCACCAAAGTTAATGCTAAATATAATTACGAACTTCAAGAAATTCTTGACGCTAAGCCTAGTGGAAACACAGCATGAATCTGCTCCTGTCTTCTACACTTCTACGACGTCGTTGTACAGGTATCCAAATTTTGCCAACCCTTTCACCCAACTCAATCTATTCAATCAGGTCGATAACACCTCTACAGACATTATGAACCGTCGTAATTTGGTGAAGGAGAACTACAAAGACAGTATCCTTTTCAATTTGAAGAACATGATTGATGACAACAAAGAGATAGCCAGTGTCTGTAATGAGATAGAGTTACTATTGAAGGAGGTATATGAATAGTTCTTAACAGATGTATATTAGTCATAAATTCAAGTCGTGCCCTGTGAATGGGCTATGTAATGATGGTTTCAACGTGATCGGGGATCAGCACATCGTTGATTTCGAGAACGTCGTGAAGATCAAGTATTCTTAAGTTTGTACTCAATCGGAGCTGATTTAACTCTAGAATATTAGCAAGTTGTAGAACTTCCAAGGTGTCGGGCAATGATAACGAAGATAAGCAAAGGTCTTCACAGTTGGAAAGTGAAAACAGCCGGAGGGTGGAAGGTAAGGACATGGAGTTGATCTCGTCGTAAATATCGAAATAAACATTGTCAAAGTTGATCCTGAGTTCGGTAAGGTTAGGGTATTTCAACTTGTAAAATCCAGGGTAATTGCAAACATAGTAGACGTTCAAGTGAAGAGCCTTCAAAGATTTCATTTCCTCTATAGCACTGAGGTCCGTTAACTTTTGACCGTCTGAAAGCTTCAAAGTCTGTACGTTTGGAGGAAGAAACTTCAAATCATTAACATTGGCAAGTTCCAAGTACACTAGTCTGTCCAAGTTTCTTAAGTCTCCATTTTTGGAATAGTCCCCTAAAGCTAGGCTTCTGAGATTCTGTAGTTTTCCCTTGAATGGTTCATTGAGGGAGCTGTAAAGCGATGCAGACTGTAAATAAGGTAACTGCTCAAGCTCTTGTATTGATATGGCAGTATGATATAAAGTCAATTTTTCCAAGTTTCTAGGTATTGTACCAGGCTTACCATTTGCAATAACCATGCTCCGAACGTCCAAATTTTGTAACTCTGTTGGGTCACGGTTGTCTTCATATTCTTCGAAATCTATCTGCACCAGCTTGTATTTATGATCAAAGCAGGGAATCATACTTGACTTGTTTATTGACACAAACTTGAAAACAGACACATCGAAGGACAGGGAAAGATACTGATCTGAATCAAGAACCAAGTGGTATGGTATATATTGTGGATTCTCTTCAACGAATTCCGACACTTTCTTTAGATTGGGAAATGTATTGTGACTCGTATCTATTTTATCTGAAACGAAGATATCTTTGTGGAGCAAGTTGAATGCAATATCGTTGTAAGGAGCTATCTCCTGTAATATTTCTTGTGGTAGATACCCTATTATCTTGTGAATGATTTCACTAGGGAGGGCATGTATGGACATGTTAGTAATAATGACAAACAAAACAAAGATAAAAGATCTAGAGGCTTGATTGATTTCAAAGTCATCGCATTCATCGTTTCTCCGCAAAATAAACCTTAAATGAGAGAGGCGGTTGGCGTGGCCTGAGATTTTAGTTGCTTATATAAGAGTGTATGGTATTGATTATGTAACGAGTCTGGTGGCTGTTTAAAAGAGTACTGCCAGTTAAAGTAATCGAACAACTTATATTCTTTTTCGCCTGAGTTGACATCTCCCAAAACGGCAATAGTTGCAACACAGCTATCAATATCGTGGCCCATCTAACTAAAATTTAATTAAACCCGTCAGTTATCTCGTACTGGCCCACTTTGAACTTGACGTTATCCTGTTTTGGATACTCGGCTCTGTTATGATAATGGGCTGTTCTCTGTCTAACATAGTCAGTACCTACGATAGGTTGGCTTTCCTTATATAACCCAAGTTCCCTTAAAAGTGGTGAATCCACTACTTTGATTAGACTGTTGTCACCTGGTCTGAAGAAGTAGAACAACCCGTGTCTGGGACGATGGACTTGATCCGGTGGTGGTCTTACGACTCTGTGGATAGTTGACTTGAAATACCCGTTGGACCAAAAAGTCAATGCGTCCCCAATGTTGCAAACAATACTATTTTTGATGGGCTTAACGTACTTCCATTCTCCATTGGACAACTTTATCTGTAAACCAGCTACCCTTTGTTCAAATAATAGAGTCAAGGACCCAAAGTCAGTATGACCCCTGGCATAAATATTTTCCACCAATTTATCATCCTCTTCTGGTCTGATGGTATATTTCATGTACCGCAAATGGTCGTCACTATTATCTTCGAACTTATGTTGATTGACGAAGTAATTCTCATCGATTTCCAAAATTAATGCAAACAATTTAAGAATTTTCACACCTACTTCATAGCTTTTCTTTTGAAAACTTTCGATTTCGTCCCTAAACTTGTAAATGGATTGTTTGTAGTACTCTTCATATTGGCCGTTGAATTTTGGAATGTTAAAAACCTCCATTGATTCCTTCACCCGAGTGCCAAACATTTCTTTCTTGTGTGTTTCTTTATACCCCAAATAATTTCCCTTGGTGAAATCACACTCTTTGGCTTTCTTATCTTCAATGGGGGAATCGAAAAAGTGTTTGGCTAAAACGAACTGTCTAGTTACTTCCTCCTCACTAATACCATGGTTTACAATAGTCCAGAATCCATCTTTTGATACTGCTTCTTTCAATTCCCTAACTAATGTCGTTTTTCCTTCTGGAGTATCAAATTTACTCAAATCAAGTCTTGTTAAATCCGCATAATCAAGATCATATGATGTAGGCTCGGGTGGTATCCAATCTAAAGTCATGTTGGTGTTCGTATCACTTAGGTACTGTTTTGCTGCTTTTACGTCAACTTACTCCTTAAATATATATACCGAAAAATGTGGCATCGCTGTTAATCCTTGCACATTATATCGCCCCAATTGCAAAAATCACATTTGCTGCAAAAATGTTTTTCAAACAGAATCAAATTAAAACCACAGCTGAGGATCCACAGTTTTCTACATAAGTTTCGGCCATATCCCATATATGTAGACTAAAATATCCAACTATTATACCATACTATGCATCCAAATCCAAGGTCTCTAACAAGCTGTCAATCATCTCCAAGTCTCTGTTGTAAAGAAGTAGAGAATTCTTCCGAAGGTCCGTGTCCTCTTCGAACTTTCCTGTCAATGATGGTCCTACTGGCACAAAGTCTTTGAATAAATCGTTCGACACCCCATACTTCTTGCTCAAATAGTATCTAACATCATCGACCAACTCAATGGTATCCGTGACCTGTCTGTTCTCTATCCTATGTGCACTGTCTTCTATCAAATCGTTCATGCTTTGACGTAATTCTCTGTCAGAATAAATGTGCTTTAGATTGTAAGCAATAAACCGACTGAAATGCTGCTCCAACTTGTCACACCTGGTAGCCCAAGTGACTCTTATCAAATCAAAGATGTTTTCACCCAATCTTTCTTCCATGTCTTTCATTTCTTGAAGGGTGAAATTTTTGAATTTCGAAGTAATGTTAACAGCACATAGACTTTTCAACTTGTCTAAGAACAACTCGTCACTAATATATAATAAATCCCCCGTAAGGTGTAGTGGAATATAGTTCACATTATCATGGTATAAATAAGATAACACCAATTCACTGACTTGGCTGTTTGTGCATGTCATAGAAATAATAGGGACATTCTGAGGATTTACTTTAGTCCTGTCAATCACTGTTTGCGATTCTCCATCGGCGTCTGGTGCTTCGTACTTGTTGTTGAAAATGTCAGACCCAAACATTGTCTCAAAGTATTCAGATCTTGTTAAAATACATTTATGACAGGGATAATAGACAATAGACTCGGTGTCAATATCGATGATTGAAAGAATTACGTCGGGAACAACATCGCTGATAAGCAATTGACTTATTAAAGTCTTTGAAATGTGATCAATTGGATCTATTTCTTCAAATTCAATTTCATCATCTAAGTCGAGTGGAACAGTAACCTTCGAATCAATCACCTTTTCCAAAAAATTGGACATGTCGATCCGAGACTTTTCTATTATTTTGAAGCTGTAGTCATGGGTTAATTTGGCTTTCTCTTTATCGTTGGCCACATTGATGGAAGACGCTATATCGTCGTCAACTATAACGTCCTCAATGCTATATTCTCGAGCCAATTCTTGGAATGCTAGTATCCTATCGATAGACAAGTAGTCAGTTCGAAGATAAACGTAATCCACTAGAAAAGCCATCTCTTCAGACGTATGGTGTAAATCGTCCACTATAACTCTATCGTACCAACTTGCATTGACGAGACGTCTTAATTCTTCACATCTGGCACATAGTAAGAACCTATTAAGCTCAAACTGTTTGTCTTCCATCTTGATTATCAAATCTTTATTCTTGAACTTATTATACTTGAGTGTCTGGGTGATATGAGACGCAAATGGCTGATTCACGTCAACCTTTTTGGATAAGTCGTAACTCAACAACAAATCTCGTATCTTGTAGTTCAATGCACCATATATACATCTTTCTCCCTCGAATGAATCTCTGTCACATATAGCACCTCTCTGCAACAAGATTTTGACAATGTCATAATGTCCACATATAGAGGCAAGAATCAAAGGAGAATAATCCCACTCGTCTGTTCTATTGATTTCTAGGTTGGGAGTGTTTAGGAGAGACTCCACTGTTTCCACATCTCCCATTCTACATGCAAATAGTAGTTCATTGAAAGGATCCATAGTGTTGCTTAGATATCAGATAATACACGCTTTTCACTATCGCACTTTGACATATTGTGTCCGGGTGATACCAGTGACAATGCCAGATTTTTTTCAAATACAACACACAAGATGAGTTACATGGGCATTGGCGTATCATTAAAACTATAAAACAGATCAGCTATCGTAAAAACTATTCTCTTTGGCGATCTCATTCATCGTGTGTTCGGTAAGTGAATACTTATCGGTCTTCTTCTCAATATCAATTGAAACAATTTTCTGACCTATCCAAAGATCACCAAGAGTTTCAAACCACTGTACTTCCTCGTCGCTATACTGTATCAGGTGTCCCTGGCGCTCTGGTTCTTCTTCTGGGTTTTCACCAATGCTACTGTATGCACACCAAGTGTACCCATTACAATATTGTCTCATGTTCAACCAAGCCCGATTACTCTCTCCGTCAGTATTACCAGTTTCAATCTTATCAGAAGGCGGTATAATGGCGTATTTTATCACTAACTTGTCGGTGAAGAATGTTTGAAACTCTTTTAGGCTGTGAAATTTGGAATACCTCTTTTTGTCCTTGTATTCCTCTGGTCTAAACTCTTGTCCACAGAATCTGAACCCGGAATTGAACCATATCAATGTATGGTCATCTTCGTCGCTGATATGTGCCGGATGATTGGAACAAAGCTCTTGTGACTTGAAGGTTTTAGCTTTCCCAATATCCAAAAATCGTTCATTCTGTGGTGTTATTTCCCCAATAGCAGCAGAATAATGCTTATTGAAAGAATACCGTTCATCTCCTAGTATTAAAAAACTCAACCAGAAAAGTTCCTTATCTCCATAAACTCTGGCACCGATTGGATATATGCAATTCATTGCTGCCATCACAAAAGAATGGAAAAAGTGCTTTCTTCTGTCTATCACTACCAATCCACTCTCCATATAATGGTTGTATCCTTTAAAGAAATCGTTGCCATAGGTATAGTTGGTCAACATTGGCACACCAAAAAGGTAGTTATCCAACTTGGAGGGCATCATCTTCCTAAAGAATACCAAATCATTTTTAGGTCTAAACTCCACTGCCTTTCTATCTTTGAAGAATATAGTCCCATTCTGCTTATATTTGTTCATTTCAAATAATTGAGAAGGTGGTAACAATAATACAGTGTCAGCATCCATTAATATCATTTCTTCAAAGGTGTTGAAAATCGTCGCCAAAACCTTGTTACCAAACCCTTCGAATTTGTGCAAATGCTTCTCAGTGATCGACTGTGAAACGTCTATGAAGTGAATATCTTGTTTTGGATACTCATCGTTAGAGTCCAACCCGATTTCGACATAGTTTGTTGACCTTGCAATGGAAACTATCTTTTGCTTGGACTCTTCAGACAAGTTCTTGAAATAGATAATCTGAATCGGGTACTCATTTTTGAGGAATCTTAAAAGCTTGATCAACCGGAGTGTATCGTCAAGATGCTTGTCACCAATAGTCAAAACAATACCCTTCCCTTTCAAATTAGCACGGAACTCTTTAATCCAGATATCGTTTCCTTTATCCAACATCTCCAAGTTATTACCGTCGTGATCCACTATCTCAGGGTACTTGCTAGTCAACCATGGCATGGTCCTACTGGCGATATCAAACTTGTCTAATTTGGACTTATAATTAGACTCCACAAAACACTTGTTGAAAAGACGCAAGTTTGTAACATATTGATGTAATCTTTGCTCCTGTTTGTAGATTCTTTCCCAAGTTTGGTTGTAATTACTATGCAACACTTCGACATCGTATTCTTCTGGCTTTTTGTCTTTAGTTTGTTCTTCTAAAAACTTTTGAAAAGGCTTAAAATAATCTCTATTGAATTCAAAGTTGTACAAAGGATCGATCTGCCAGTCTTCATCGTCTAAGTACAAGTTCTTAAAGAATAGGTCACATTTGAGATTCATGTTCAACTTCAGGAACGCACCAAAGTTGACTTTGGAGAATAAGTTGCTATAGTTGTCAGAATTGAACTCATTGTTTGGATAGGTGGATGCAACTGTCTTTGACTCTTTGGTTAAGTTATCAAATACGGACGTGTCAAATATAATAAGATACTGATACACGATGGTCAAGATCGCTATCAATATGAGGATCTTGATCAGATTCAGTCTTTGACGCCTGGATATAAGCATAGCAGGTTATCGCGTCTTGGTCCTTGAAAATAGGTTTGATGACGCCTTAACGAACGTGAAAAAGAATGAAAGTCACTTTGTGATGAAGATGTTATCAGACTAATCTTCCCTGTTTCTAATTAAGAAAAAAAAACAACCGACCGTGTCTGGGAACTTTAAATGAAGAAAAAAAATATGGGTCTCCTTTTTGTCTTGGAAAACCAACAGTAGCTTTATTTTTCTGGTACTATGGTTGCTAAAACAAATATTATGCTCGATGAATAGTTTTAGATACTATATCGTCCAAATTACCTAAAAGGAAAAAATATTGATCCAAAGTGAAATCTCTGTTTTGTGAGTTTAATGGTCTTGTGATCAAAATGTTCAAGTTTTATCTTTATGGTTTAAAGCATTTCGCTACCATCTAGTTAAGCGGTAATTTAAAGGCTGTGCTAATTTTACAGTCCATTGACAGGTCGTGGATGAAACTAATAGTAAATACGACCTAAAAAACCGCACGTGGACCGGTACCATCCCCTAAGTTGCGGGCCCACTTTAGCGGGAACCGTGCTATTCCACCGCCAGCAAGTGCAAATCATGTGATGAGGCTTAGATATGGTGTGTGGGTCGGCAAAACATTGCGTTGCATCTGCAACCACACGCAATGTTACCACAATAGAATAATCACGTGTTATAAGTCGCGTGACAAGTATCACATGATATTTTGATGGTGTCACGTGAGTTTAGGGCCGTCGCCAAAAAAAAAGAAAGAACAGGTACCAGTCAAACAGCGTGTGCGGACCAAGACCCTTGGGCCTTTTATGTAAAAGATAAGAGCACACATCATGAGGCCGCAAAAGCAATGCAAAGGCGAGCAGCAAGCAAAAGGTGATCTAGGATTAGCAGATCATGATACGAAAAGATTTAACCTTACCCTAAAAGAGATAAATTAGTAGAACGGAATCGTAGAAGTCAATTAACGGCATTTTGAAGATTTTTTTTTTTCTTAAAAACCATTAATTTTCTGTGTGGCATTTTGAATATTAAGCTTGTAACGTTACAAGCATAGAAACTCATGCCGAGAGATATCAAGTACAAGCAAAAAAACACGTTATGAAGAACGTTGTCATTTCCTTGGTGTTTCGGTGGGCTGAAGAGAAAAAACGCCCATATGAAACCGTTACCACTACTAAGATAATCACTGGCGATAAACTGCAGACGATCACCGAAATTGCTTTTCGTTAGACGTCAAAAGAAAAAATTCTTTGCTCATCAGAAACAAATGGAATATTTACAACTATATATAGGTACAAACACAAAGAGCAAGCACAAAGAGTTCATGTTCATACTAATGAAGAATCTGGCATCCAAACTATCAGGTATGGGTTGAATGTCTTTGTTTCAGTTTAAACGATCGGTACCTGTATATTGTAGTATACCCATTAATCATTTGCCGTACTACATACCTATTGTGAAAAAAGCCTTGCGGGCCATACAGGCCCAAAAAAAAAGTTCCTAATTGGGAGTACTACAAGACGAGCGGTTTTCCAAATGCCATTTATCACGCTGGTTTATTTTTCTTACCACTCACTACCGGTACGTAGCCCACATGAGTTTCATTTATTCAAATGACCCGTATTTGTGTGCCAAGACGTTTGTGAGCTGTTTCGAAATTTCTACTGTAAAGTCGCCTTGAACGGAAGGTTTTTTCCTTTTTTTTCTTATCGTTCGGCACTTGACAAGCTTCGTGAAAGCTTAACTTTGGTATAGTATGGGGTGTTTTGGCCCGATACCGATTTTTGGTAGTGCAATCGCACCAGTGAAAAAAGACAATCTCTCGTAGACTTTAGCGGCATTTGGGTGTGCCTGTCACTATCAAATTCTCGTCCAACGTCGCGCACCTTACTTATCGGGACGCCTTTCAGTGTTTGCTTTAAGATCTGCCTGTGGTCATGGACTGTGAGAGGGCTTATGTTGAACAACAGTAGGTAGGAACATGATCAGGCAAGATGTGGATGGATTACGATCATCTCAATCTCAAGTCAGTGTGCAATAACATGGCCGCAACTAAAGAAAACAAAGTGGTGCGGCATAACTGGTCAAATAGTGCGACTGTGTGCTACCAACAGGCTACGGCAAAACAAACCCGCACGGCTTCTCAAAATCTCCCTGATAAGGGTCTCATGCAACCACAGGTGCAAAATCCAAACACTAAATGATTCTTACAGACAGTTACAGTTGACTCCGTAGCATCCAAAAGAGGTACATATCTGTGAAAACCAATTTAAACTCGTATGTCAGACCCAAATAAAACATAATAGTTTTTTGCAGATACAATGTTATCCTCAGTTTTCGATGACATGTATTGAAGGTATCTCTGGACAAGAATCATAACCAACTGGCAAGGCCAATTTGAATATTGGCCCTCCATTATATTAAGCGTTATAGTTTCTTCTGCAGGACAGCGGTAGCTACCGTAGGGCCAAATCTTCCAGTACACGTCCCCCATTGAGGCAATTCCTAGTGGCATTTGAACAATTCGCCCCAGCGTCTGATACGGATTTTTGTTTTTCAGCGTACACCTCCAGCATCTAATCTAGAGTCTTTCTTATCGGGAAGCGGCCAATCATATTCCTTTGATAACTTTTTCTTACCTCAGATGCATACTTTTTTTTTATTTTTTTATTTAGTTTCTTTTTTTTGCGACTCTTTTATCTATTATGCTTGAAACTTTAAACCAACAAGGGAATTCTTTCTTTTTATCTGGTGTTTTATCAATGCAGTTTTATTTTTTTTAAAAATTAGCCATAAATTATTGGGGGCGATTGGAAGAACAATCAGAGTATATAAATCCCTAGAATTTCTCTTCTGTAGACTAGTTTTTTTTAATATAATTGTATCTTCTCTAGTTATCTAATTTTGCAATGGTTGTTAAAGAATTAGATTATATCAGATCCAAAGAGCAAGGTGATGGTTCCTCTACCGAAAAGAACGGTGGTGTCTACACTGATGCTTTCGATGCTCAAGACAACAGCCCTCCATTAACCGGGTTTGCTAAGTTGATCGATTCTTTCAAGCAACAAACTGATGCTGAATTAGGTATCGACCCAAACTTGAGTGAAACTGAAAAATTAGCTATCAAAACTGCTAACGCTCCATTGAACAGAAGATTAAAATCTAGACATTTACAGATGATTGCCATCGGTGGGTCCATTGGTACTGGTCTTTTCGTTGGTTCTGGTGGTGCCTTAATCAATGGTGGACCAGCTGGTGTTTTAATTGCTTATGCTTTAATTGGTACTATGATGTACTGTACTGTTCAATCTTTAGGGGAATTAGCTATTACTTTCCCAGTTTCTGGTGCTTTCGTGACTTACAATTCTAGATTTATCGATCCTTCTTGGGGGTTCGCTATGGCTTGGAATTATGGTATGCAATGGTTAGTGGTTTTCCCATTAGAATTGGTGGCTGCTGCTATTGTGGTGCAATATTGGAATGATGAAATTAATAGTGCTGCTTTCGTGGCGATCTTTTGGGTTGCCATTGTCGTTATTAATTTCTTTGGTGTTAAAGGTTATGGTGAAGCTGAATTTATGTTCTCTGCCGTCAAAGTTCTTGCCGTTATTGGTTTTATCTTTTTAGGTATTATCTTGGCTGCTGGTGGTGGTCCAACTAAAGAATACATCGGTGGTAGATACTGGCACAACCCTGGGGCCTTCTCCCACGGTTTCAAAGGTGTCTGTGTCAACTTTGTTTCTGCTGCTTTCGCTTTCGCCGGTACTGAATTGGTTGGTTTGGCTGCTGCTGAAACCAAAGACCCAAGAAAGTCTTTACCATCTGCTACCAAACAAGTTTTCTGGAGAATTACTTTGTTCTACATCATTTCCTTATGTTTGGTTGGTTTATTAGTTCCTTACAATGAACCAAAATTACAAGGTACTTCTTCTTACGATGCTAAAGCTTCTCCTTTCGTTATTGCTATTGAAAACGCTAAGATCAGTGGTTTGCCATCTGTCATCAACGCTGTCATTTTGATTGCCGTTTTGTCTGTTGGTAACTCTTCTGTTTACGCTTCTTCTCGTACTTTAGCTGCTTTAGCTGCTTCTGGTCAAGCTCCAAAGTTCTTGGGTTACATTGATAAGACCGGTAGACCTTTGTATGCCATTATTGTGCAATGTCTTTTTGGTTTGATCGCTTTCATCACTGCCTCTGATAAGGCTGGTGATGTTTTCGATTGGTTATTGGCTTTGTCTGGTTTATCCTCTATCTTCACTTGGGGTTCTATCAACTTGTGTTTGATTAGGTTCAGAAGGGCTTTATATGCTCAAGGTAGATCCACTGACGAAATCGCTTACACTTCCCAAGTTGGTGTTATTGGTGCTTACTACGGTTTAGCCTTAAACATTGCCGTCTTGGGTTTCCAATTCTGGATCGCTTTGTTCCCATTAGGTGGTTCTCCAGATGCTTATGATTTCTTCTTGGCTTACTTGGCTGTCCCAGTCGTTATGATCTTCTACGTTTTCCACAAACTCTGGAAGAAAAACTGGAAGTTATACTTCAGAGCCACTGAAATCGATATTGACACTGGTAGAAGAGAATTAGATTTAGATGTCTTGAAACAAGAAATCGCCGAAGAAAAGGCTTACATTGCCTCCAAGCCGTTCTACTACAGACTTTACAACTTCTTCTGTTAGATGGTCCCAATGGTTTGTGTTTTGTGATTGTTTGCACTTCATAATTCAGTTCTGTAATATTAGTGAACATGTATAAAATGTTAATAAAATACACTTTAATTCGTTAAAATTGTTGCTTGTACAATTTTGAAAATCTTTTGGCTCTTTATATTTATAAACGTATGTCTGTATTTTTACATATGGCAAACGGCTTCGTCAACTAATTCAAACTTTGATTTCGTGTGGATAGTAAATGAGTCTTTCGACACCATCCTTGTTCAATATTACCATTCTAATAACACCACCACTGCTACCATCCCATCTCATGGCCTCACTCAAAGCAGTCTTAATGAAACTGATAGTTTCATCCTTTTCCATGTCAACTTTGAAATTCTCGTTACACCATCCATAAATAAAACCGGACCCACTACCAGCAATAGCATATTCTTGTTTGTGAACTGATCCACCCAATGGTATAGAGTATACACTTCCACCATGTTGATCATCATATCCAGCACAAATGATTCCGGCGGTTAAGTTATCTTTGTTGTTGTAGCATACTTCTTGGAAAACATTAGCAACCACCTCTGTTGTTGGTTTCTCGTCTGCTGGTAACTGTGCTGCGTACATTTGTAAGTAATACTTCACCATATCTGCAACTGCTTGAGTATCGGCAGCTGATCCACTACGACAACAGTAGATTGTATCATGGATTTGCGTCAATTTGTCAGTCACTCTATTGGCAATGTATGAACCAGTTGTAGTCCTGGAATCGGCTCCTAAAATTACACCATCCTTGTATCTTACTGCCATAATGGATGTACCCATAGACACTTCACCTTTCTTCAAGTGATTTATGTCTACTGATATACCGTTCATCTTGATTTAAAAAGACAATGATTGGATTCCTCTGAGTGTTTAGTTAACAATTGTTGAAAGGTCCGCTGATGGTCACCTCAAATAATTGATATAGTTTGACGGTAAGTTCTTCTAAAAGTAGGACGTTTTCACTTGTTGCCACTAGAAGTTCACCTCCAAATTGAGATTCTCACTCTTTCATTGAAAGTCACGTGAAGGGTTTGGTGACTTTTGTCCGGGTAATACACATAAGCTATGTTATTGATGCTCTAAGCTGGCGGTAATAGATGGTGGACCTCTTGCAATTCATGGCAAGGCATGAAAATGCAATTGAGTAGTCTTGGACGTTCAAATCTGATGTGGCCGTGTATCTCGTGCTAAGTAATTAGTGAAAGGTACTGCATCTAAGGGCCGTATCTTAGAGAGAGTACCTTCTCCATTATTGAAAACTGTAAATTGTAGTGACCACTGCGTGTTCCCAGGGGGGGATAAGAGGGAAGAATCATAGTTGTAGAATTGTACAATGGAAGGAGGTCTTGTAAGAAACAGCGTTCGAAATCTCCCTTACCGATGTTGAGCCGCTATGCGGCTATGATATTCGTATTGTCCAAGTCTAAATTTGAAAGTATATCTAAGCAGAGTATGATTAGCTGTTTCAAGAAGCTTTGACAGAAGTTAAGACGGATTGTAAAGCGACTCGTAAACTCCACGGAAAGCTGTGTGTCTTTTTATTCGTTTCAAAGTTCTTCTTTAAAACAAAATGTTCTAGGCACACTGAAATTCTCCTGCTAGCAAAAAAGAGACTAGTACCAAGCAAAAAGTCTCGTCAAACACTTCTCCACTGATCATGTCACTTGATTGCTATCATTGGAGAGCCCACGTTCAAGTTTTGATGTAATGCAAGCACATTCCGCTGCCCATAACCATCAGTATCCGTGACACGATTGTTATACAAGGTTTATAAGCTCGGTTTTTACACGTTAAAGATTTGGCGTTTTTTTTTTTCTCTGTTTGTGTAACGGACATGCCAAAGTTAAAAATATTACAAAAGCGGGAGATCAGCTTCGCAAAGGTGCGCTTTCAAATATTACACATACCATCCAGAACCCTTTTCCGAAGACAAAAAAAACTTGATATAAACTTAAAAACAAAACCATAAAAGGCCCTTCGTTTCTACCACTTATATCATAACTTTGTGACACACCAAACGTACATTAGTCAACACATAAAGAGGCTATAACTATTTTTGTTTTTACCGTACCTTCATTTTTCTTTTTTCACACAGAATCCACGTTTTTCTATTATCTTCACATATTTTAACGCATCAGCAACAAAGTCCACATCAAAGAAATGGTGATCTTATACGTTTTCACGCTACTTTTTTGCTTGTTCCACCACACCCATTCATATCCTGTTGAGTTAGTCACACCTTCAGAGCTAGCACACTTGGTTGATGATCCTCCTGTGACGCATAAAGTTGTATTTCAAATAACGTCTCAACATACCAATGTGGAGGACAACAACATAGACACACTCATTCTCGGTGACTTGACGCTTGCCTTGTTTGGCACTGTTGCTCCCAAAACAGTGCAAAACTTTGTTGCTTTGAGCAATATGACTTACGGTTACGGGTACAAAGATGTGAAGTTCCATAGAATCATCAAAGACTTTATGATGCAAGGGGGTGCTTTCGATGACCTCGGAGGAAGATCCATCTACGGTAGTAAGTTTGATGATGAGACTTTCAAGTTAGCACATGACAAATATGGACGTTTGAGTATGGCCAATGCTGGTTCCAATACTAATGGAGCTCAATTCTTTATAACAACGAAAGATGACTGTGGGTGGTTGGATGGCCATCATGTAGTATTTGGCCAACTTATTAATGGATTTGACGTGTTGGACCAGCTCAATGAAGCCGCCACAGACAACGGGGATAAACCTGTGGACCAAATATCCATATCTAACATCGAGATATTCACCTTGTTCAATACGGGCATGGTATTGACTGACCCTGAAAATCCAGACGTGGCAACAATGGAATTGGTTGAACCCACTACAAATTTCACTTACTTGTTCTTTTTCATTTGCGGAGGGCTTCTTCTTCTTGTGTTGAAAAAGGCGTACTTCAAGAGGCAGCACATTATTGACTTAAAAGATAAAGATTTTTTTTAGATATAACACGCTTTGTTGAACCAAAGCATGATGAAAATGTACATTTACGAGTCTTTATTCTTATCTCTTGTATTCTGTTATACACCTAGATGGATAAATCGATCAAACTTAATAGATAGTAACTGATTAACCCGGTGAACACGAAACCACTAATCTTGAATACTTTCCACCAATAGTTCACTTTGGTATACTTGTAGGCAACATATATGTTCACTTTGCTCAAGTCATCGAACAAACTATCAAAATTGACAGTGACTTTGTTGTGACCTTCGCTAACATCCAAGTATGACTTCTCAGCACCAAACTCAATAGAATTGAATTCAATTGGAGAGCTGATGTTAACAAACTCAGCATTCTCTGGCAAATAGAAGTTAATATTGACATTTTCGTACGTCACATCAAGAGGACTGTTCAATAATGGAACTCTCAAGATGTAGGTATCAGAACCTAACTTCTTCAAGTGATTCTCAAACCCTTGGTTGTAGCCAAAGGTAAAATTGTACTTCCAACCACCAAACAATGGGAATCTTGGTTCAAATAACAAAATCGATTTAATCTTTTTGTGGGTTGTCACCATCCCCACCTTGTCGGTGAAGTAATAATCATTGTACTCCAAGTCTTCATTCATTGGGAACTCAAGGTGTGATAAAGCCCAGTGGTTTCTAATCGTTTCATACTTTCCTTTCAACCATTCAACTCTGGAGAATCCGGACTTCAACTCAGCACCTACGTTAGTCACTTCATAGTACTCCTCGATTTGGAATTCGTTTATATCACTTGATGGCAACCATATACTTCTTTCCAAATTTGTCACCTTACCCAATGGCTTGTTATGATCAAATAAAAGACCAATTGGAATAACGGAATATGGTTTAATGTTCGATGCTGGTCCATATTTCAAAGACTGGCTCTCCACAACACTGGTCAATTCTGGAACGTCCACATTATTTGGAGATTCGAGAGATTCGGCGTCGTAGACCAATTCCATTTCTTGGCCCTTCGTTAAACCATCCACAAGCAAATTGTATTCGTCTGTGTGATATGGACTGTAATTGAACTTGTTCAATCTGATCAACAAGCTTTGTAAATCGCCCATATTTATCTGTGAAGGTAAGGGTTTCAAGTCAGTGATATAGACGTATCTGATAGTCAACTTAACAATGGAGTTAGGTGCCAATGGAATTGGGAGCTTCAACTTGTATACTTTTTCGTTGACTTTCTCGTAGTCGACAATCATGTTGTCGTCTAATAAAGCACTAAAAACTGTAACTTGGTCGACGGCATTAAACCCGTCAGGTAATGAGAAATAGTACGCATCAACTGGGGCGGAGTGGATGTTTTTGGCTTCAATCAAAACATTTTCCTTAATGTAGCTCTTCTTCAAGTCCACGGTACGGGTGTAGTAGTTATTGACCCAGTGGCCTTCAATGTTAATGGCAGTACATATGGCCACCATTAACAATTGAAAAATCGTCAAGACCTTTAACAACATTTTCGAGTGTGATCACGGTCAATGTCTGGTACAATTGTAAAAGCGGAAGTTAGTATGTGAGTTCCGATTGAAGTACCTCGTAGATAATGATCCCCAACTTTGATACTGTGACTGTAGTTTTAAGGTTATTTAACAACTTTTCTGAAAAATTGTCTACGGTGAATCTCAATCTTTAATGTCGCAGTACTTTAAAAAGACATTCGCGGTGATTTTTGTAGTAATGCGACACGAACCATACGTGGCCCAAATATGTCGTGTAAAAAAAAGTTTTCTCGCTAAAATCACTTTTCGTTGGTTCAATGCGTCGCACTAGGAAGAAAGTTTTTCTCCGTTTTTCATTTTTTTGTTCCACGTCCAGCGGACGGGCCTCTGAAATTGTAGCCCCAAAATTAAAATGCGAAGTAAAAAAAAAAAATCAACAAATAACTTATATCGAACCCCCAGGTCTTTAGGCTTTTAAAAGATTTGATATTAGTGCTTGGTGTAAAATATACTGATCCCCTTGTATATTTGCATTCTAAGGTATTTACTGGCTTCATTCAAAGTAAGAATATTTTCGATTTTAGCCTTTTACTCCATAATTGATTGCTGCGGAATCGTGATCAGTTCATTGTGTATTGCTATTCACTGAAATTTGTTTCGATTATTTCAGTGCTTTGTGGATCAACAACTACGCCAAACACTATATTTATTCTGTCATTAAGTTACAATAGTGAGAATGTCCTTTAAAGATCTCATTCCTGTGGTAAACAAGTTACAAGACATAGTCACCACTACTCAAGTGAGTGATTTGGATTTGCCCTTGTTAGCGGTTGTGGGATCCCAGTCTTGTGGTAAAAGCTCTGTGTTGGAAAATATCGTGGGAAAAGACTTTTTACCGAGGGGTACCGGGATTGTTACGAGAAGACCTTTGATTTTGCAGTTGGTCAATTTGACCAAGGACGAATTTGGTCATAGTACGAGCAATTCAAACAGTGAAAGCGAAGAATATGACGACGACCGAGAAATCAACTTGGAAGACCACTTAAGGAAGTTGAGCATGAGTCAAAAGGGTATTAAGAATGGTTCTTCTGGTGAAGTTGACGTTGAATACGGTGAGTTCCTCCATTTGCCTGGCAAGAAGTTCTACAACTTCAAAGACATCAGAAAAGAGATAGAAGCGGAAACGAATAGAGTTGCGGGTGCTAATAAGGGAATAAACAGGCAGCCAATAAACTTGAAGATTTTTTCGACTAAAGTGTTGAATCTTACTTTAGTTGATTTGCCAGGTATCACTAAAGTACCTATCGGTGACCAACCAACTGACATTGAAAAACAAACTAGAAATTTAATTTTGGAATACATTTCTAGGCCAAACTGTATCATATTAGCTGTTTCTCCTGCTAATGTCGATTTGGTGAACCTGGAAAGTTTGAAGTTAGCCAGACAAGTGGACCCAACCGGTAAAAGAACCGTTGGTATCCTTACCAAATTGGATCTCATGGATGAAGGAACAAACGCATTGGAAATCTTGAAAGGTAATGTATATCCATTGAAGTTGGGATTTGTGGGTATCATCAACAGAAGTCAGTATGATATTTCCATCAATAAGAGCTTGAAAGATAGTCTTGAGAATGAAGAGAGTTTTTTCCAGAACCATCAAGCATATAGGTCAATCGCCAAAAAATGTGGTACCAAATACTTGGCCATGAAATTAAATCAAATTTTGATGTTTCATATCCGTGAGAAGTTACCAGATATCAAGGCTAAGTTGAACACCTTGATTGGCCAAACTGAGCAAGAGCTCATCCAATATGGAAATGACGATATTTTCGAGGACAAATCGATCTTGATCTTGAACTTAATGACCAAGTTTGCCCAAAACTTTATCAACTCTATTGAAGGGACTAATATTACGGAAGTCTCCACCAAAGAGTTGTGCGGAGGTGCTAGACTCTATCACATCTACAATGAGTTATTCGGTAATGAGTTATCCCTGATCAATCCTACTCATAACTTGAGTTTGCATGATATCAGAATCGCCATTCGCAACAGCACTGGTTCCAGACCTTCCTTATTTGTCCCCGAACTTGCTTTTGATTTGTTGGTCAAACCTCAAATTAAGTTGTTGGAAGAGCCAAGTAAGAAATGCGTGGAATTAGTTTATGAGGAGTTGATGAAGATTGTTCACAATATCTGCAGCAGCGGTAATGAAATCACTAGATATCCAAAGTTACAGATGAAGTTGATTGAGGTGGTGAGTGACTTGTTAAGAGAAAGATTAACGCCTACTATAAAGTACGTTGAGAGCCTCATTGAGATCAACAAGTCATACATCAACACCAACCATCCCAATTTCGTGGGAGCTGCAAAGGCAATGAGCATTGTTCTTGAGGAACAACGTAAGAAGTTTGGGAAGTCATTTGGTTCTGAGGTTAACGTTGACTCCAAGGCTAAGAGCCATAAAAGTCAAAGCTCTAGTGAACTCGATGAAGAGGACATTGACGATATTAACGAGATTGACGAAGAAGCACCAGCCTCAAAAGTTAATGATTCTTTGATAGCTTCATCAGAACCAAGCGATTCGTATCTCAACTACTTTTTTGGCAAGGACCCAATAACTCATCAACAGTATTTGACCACTCAGGCCCAATTGAATCCAACTCCATTCAAATTTCCTCATGATCATGACACTTTACCACCATTACTGGGACAGCCCAGTATCGCACACCTTCATGAGGCAGCCAATGGTAATGTGAGTGGTAACATGGTTAACAATTCTACAGGCGGTTCGTCAGTCAGTAGTACCACTATTGCAAATGAATCCTTTGAATTTGATGAAACGATTAACGACTTGAATGAGAAAGAACAATTAGAATGCGAGTTGATCAGAAGATTGATCATCTCCTACTTCAGCATAATTCGGGAAATTATCAAGGATCAAGTCCCTAAGCTGATCATGAGTTTATTGGTGAACTACATCAGGGATAACATTCAAAATCAATTGGTCATAAAATTGTACAAGGAAAATCTTTTCGATAACTTGTTAGTTGAAGATGAAAATATTCAAGTTGAAAGGGAGAAATGTCTTAACTTATTGGCCACTTACAAAAATGCTGCTAAAATCATTAACGAGGTCATCTAAATTCTGTAAATAGTTAGATCGTTAAAAATAGATCCCATTCAATGCTTGTTCCATACTTTATTTATAGAAGTCGTGCGTGTGACCAAATGTGTCAAAAATACGGGTCGTGTACAGCTCCCGCTTCTATTGTTAGAGAACCTTAATTACCGCAAAAAAAAATGCACGGGACGGTAGATGCAACGTGGGCCTTACGAACCAAGCCTACAATAACAACACGCCACAATGTTTCTCCGTATTCTCTTTCCGACCCTACATCAACACTACTCTTCTTGAAAGGGTTTCAGAAACTTCCTCCATTCACTTTAAGCTCAACTGATATTCAGTTCGAAAATAGTCGAAGAAGATTACGGCATACCAATAATATCTCCAATCTATAATTCCACACGGAAAGAAAAAAATTTTAGTCGTCACAAGACAAGCTCCTGTTAAAGATACAAGTCCAGTTATACAAGTCAAAGTCTAATTTCAAGAATAGTAAGGACGTGAAATGATCTCAAAAAGACCTTACATTCCTTTAATAATTTTAGCCGTGTTGTTTGGACTCACTTTCTTCAACACCAATGCCATCAAAAACCTCAAGCCCTCCGTTTTCATAGAATCCTTTGAAGATGAACACTTTACCAAGGTCCAAATCCTAAACGATGTTAGCCCTTTCTCGAGTGATTCCGATACAGTTTTAGTATTAAGCTCCATTGGAAGTAAAGACAGCTATGGGAAAGATAGGACAATTGCAGATTTGGTCAAAACTTTGAATACATTCAAGTTTAACAAGAACCAAATCAACCTTGGGTTACTTGTGGGAAGTAACGACGAGTTCGATAATGTGGTGAGATATTTCAAGACCGAATATTATGCTAGCTTGAACCACAATAACCCAAATGATCACTTCCATAAAATCACGCTTTTGAAAGCACCCTTTATAGAAGAGAGCTTCAATCAAATTGATAGAGGCAACAGACATGATGACAAGGTTCAAAGGTTGAGAAGAAGGAACATTGCAAGAAGTCGGAACTTTGTATTGAACAACTGTCTTGACACTGAAAAATACACTTTGTTCATAGACAGTGACATCGTCAAGATCCACCACACCGACATGCTTAAACGCTTTATCAAGTCGAAAAAGGATATCATTGTTCCTAGAATCATCAGAGGTAACAATCCAGATTATGACAAAAATTCCTGGAAAGGACAAAGAACTAAACCAAATGAAAAACAATATGAGCAGATGGATAAAGGAGACTGGGACTCATGGGATTATGTGCCACGGGATGTCGAGGACAAAATGTTGCACTTTGATTCCTTTTTGAGAGGCGCCAGCCAAAAATCACCTACTGACGAGGTGAACCAGTTAGACCATAGCTTTGAACTTGACAGCGTCGGAGGAGCTATCCTTTTTGCTAAGTCTTTCATCTACCATCAAGGAATCCAGTTCCCTCCAAACTATATAATTGGTACCACCTGGGATCGTTTAGAAGGGTATGACGGTATTGAGACTGAAGGTTTGTGTTACACGGCTAAATCTTGTGGATACAAATGTTATGGGTTCCCCAACTTGGTGGCTGAACACTCTTTAGAATAGATACTTTGTATAACAGGTTATTTAGTTAACTTTACATTATTATGAGAGTAGTATGTGATTTAACTCGGATGCAGATAAAGTACCTTCATACGCGTTCCTCGCGATTTCACTTTACTCCAATATGACATTGGCAGACGAATTATCAAACGTACTACCGAAAGACAAAACGTTCAAAGTTCTTCATGTACAATCCGAAGCCAAAGAATGCAGTCCTATCATTAAGCATCATGTCCTGCATTCCCAATTCCATAAGCCAAAGCTCACAGTGAAGTTCAAGCATTTTCTTCTTCTTACAAGAAACGATCTCATTATCTTCGGAATTGAGGTATACAACTATTTCTCCATATCTTCTACGGGCGCTGTAAATGACCCAAACACTCAGCATTTGTTCATTAGTAAAGTTGATAGTACAGGGTTGACAGATGTAAAGGTCAACGTCAACCAAGTTATCAAAGTTTTCCTAAATCACCTCATCAACATCAAGTACACGCTGTTGAAGTACAGAAAAAGAAGAAATCAGCAGCCCATAACGATTAGACACGTTGACAAGCTACTTGAGCCCATACAGCATTATGAAATTGTGAAATTGTCTCCTTATTTGAAGGTGAAGCTATCTTTATTCACCAAATCTTCGAATCAGTATTTTTTTCCCAACAGCAACAAAAATGCTGGAAAGCACGTCATAGATGGTGATAGATTACTCAAGTGGTGGGTCCGGTTAATCAATGATGTGACAAATGATGCTAAAGATACCTTGAAGAGCGTAGACTCTAACAAGCCGGCGTTCGTGAACAAGTTGTTGATTCCAGGCTCCACTAATCCAAAAGCATATCTTCTTCCGGGATGGGAGATTGGCTCAATCTATGGAGAGAGACAAAAGTGTGTTTACAGCATTCCCAATTTCCCAGACGATCCAAAAACTCGGTTCTTGGAGTTCTTGGTGGTAGAGAATAGAACTGATCTTGACTTGCAAGAATTTTACCATGAACTTGGGTTCAGACAAGAATTTCGATTGGGTGATGTGGTGGGGATTATTGGAAGTGAACTGCAGCCCTTTGCTAGTGGATTAAGTAGCTCCCAGGATCCCGGATCTGGTGCAACCGTTTTGACGAACAAGCAGTACAAAAAGCTCGTGAATATGGTAAAATCTGAGGACTACACCATAAGTGATGACATCACCGTATTGGTATCATCCAGTATACCAGTCTTGATAAACCTTTATACTACGTTCAGCTATGTTGATATCGTTGGAAGATACGAAGCACAAGCTGCTAAACGTACCGTTGACATGAAAGTTAACAATTTGACGGGACTAGTAAAGAGGAAAAAAACTAAAAACTCATAAATCTAACAGGCATAAACTTCAAGTATACATCTAATCAATATTCAACAAGCGTTTAGCTATCTTCTCATCACTTGGTCCTATCTCTGAGCCCACAGCACTGGCGATAAGAGCGCTCATGATGTCAGTTATACCTCCGAAGGAACCAGGATAGAATAAGTTTGTCATTCTCGCGGTACGTTTGCAGCCATCGACCGGTGCTTCTCCTTCAAATATACGATTAATCCACAGTAAAGCAGCGCCACTTCCCTCAATCACCTCAAGAATATGCCCCGTAGAGTTCGATACAGCAAACTCAAACGAGTCCATTCCCTGGTCACACCAGACGTCATACACTCTTTGGGCGTCCTTGAAAGGCACAATCTCATCTTTGACACCATGGTAAAGGAAAACGGGTATTTCTGGTATAAGCTTCTCGCTGTATTTAATGCCCAAGGTGTTTTGTTCGATCCTCCTCTTTACTACGTCCTCGCTGAAAATCTCCCAGCCGATATCTGCATATCTGTATGGCCCATCGAAAATGTTCTCAAAAGCAAAATTGAGTATAGAGTCCACTAGACAATCTTTTTTGGCTCTCTCATAGTCCTTCGTCTTGTTTGGGAAGATATGCTCCAGGATATACTTCTGGATGTCTGGGTACTGTTGTGCCAAACCAGTAATAGCGCTTGGCGTCAAACCTTGGAAAAGTGTCCCTTCAATAACCTCGGCTGTAGACGTGATGTTCGTAACCCATCCACCAAGAGCTACACCTTTGAGGTTGTCCTTCAACTCTTTGGCATAAGTTGGGGCCATGGCTGCGGCCCATCCACTAGCGATGGTACCTCCACTGTACCCCCACATGACGACCTCAGCATCTGATCTGATTCCTGTAACATTATTGTAGTTGCCATTCAAAGCCGCCCTCAAGCTATTCAAAGTACTCATACCACTGGTACTTCCCACTGTAAATGTTGCATTCGGGCCCTCATAATCGGGTGAGACAACGTAGTATCCTAAATCCAATGCACTTTGTATTAAGAACATTTCGGCTCTTCCGATTAACGTGCTGAATCCCCCACCACCGATAAGATGGTGCACAGTTCACTGAACCACTGTCTTCGGCAATTTGGTATGATAAGAGTCTCGAACTATTGGCATTATAGGGTTCGAATATTGTGGAAGCTATAGCAATGGGGCTTCCAAGAGCGTCTTCTGATCTCACCAACATTTGCCAGCTATTGGCGATATCCACTGTAAATCCTATACTTTTTATCGATGCAGGAGTTTTTCTCCATTTTAAGATGGTACCTACTTTCTTGTCCTCGAAGCCATCAGGGGCTTTGTAAAAGTCATCAGTGCTGGGATCTTCCAATTGCAATGGTGCAGCGATTGTCAACGCTATTAGTGTGAGCAAGAACCAGAAGTTAATTTTCATTTTGTTACTAGCTTGCTTTCTGTTATTTCCAAGAGATTATGGGGCTATGAAGAACTACCCCTGGCATCTTGGGGTATTTTATAGTAGTACCTCATTTTAGTAAAGTTAATTCATAAACCCAATTAGGAAATTTATCGTTTGCAGCTGAAAGGTAGGCAATTTCAACGAAGGAACTCGGCTGTTATTTAGACATTTATTCACCCGAGCCTGTCTTGTTACCCCTGTAGGAGAGGCAGTTTCCCGAGATAGGCTTACTTTTCGTCGTTATATTCACTAAAATTTCCAAATAAGTAAATGGTTAATATAGTGTTCCGAAAAAGGAAATTTTTTTTACAAGAATGGCGGGGGCACGCCCCACAATATACTTAGACAAGTAAAGTACCAAAAAGAGAATCAAAGTCTGTAAATCAGGGGTGGTAAGATCCTAATGTGTGTCAGACAGCTTGGAAGCTAGCTAGCTTGAAAGCTTAGTTCTCTTGATGTGTAATTTTTGCAAATGATACAATCAGTTTGTGCTTCTCATGACAAAACTCACGAACAAAAGTTGTGGAGAAAAATAGTTGCAAAATTCACAAAACGAATCAAACCAAAATGAAATTATTGTTCGTCTTCATTGCAACAATTGTTGCCATCTCGTTGCCATTACCCATAGGCATCCCCAAGTCAATCTCGGGTTTATTGACGACCCAGAACAGACTTCCATTTCCTAAGTGGTTGAGTGACTTCACGGGACTCAAAGACTGGCCCAATGAAAATCCACCTTACATTCCCTTAGATTTTATTGATTTCTCCAAGATTGAAAATAATGTCCACCACACCCAGGGACAATGCGCTTCAGTTGAGTCAACTGGGTGTTCATTTGACTGTGCCAATTGCGTTTCCTTCGATGATATTTATACCTGTCCGGTGTTGTCTCAGACATTTGATGATGGCCCTACACCAGCCACAGTCAAGTTGTTGGACAACTTGAAAACAAGAAGCACCTTCTTTGTTTTGGGGTTGAACGTGGTAAAACACCCAGAGATTTACAAGAAAGCCGTTGAAAAGAACCATGTTATGGGAAGTCACAGTTGGAGCCACAAATTTCTCCCTAGTTTGACAAATGAGGAAATCATTGCACAAATAGAATGGAGTATTTGGGCAATGAATGCCACGGCAGGCCATCTCCCTAAGTGGTTCAGGCCACCATATGGAGGATTGGATAATAGAGTAAGGTCTATTACCAGACAGTTTGGAATGCAAAATGTTCTTTGGAACATTGATACCTCTGACTGGAAGCTAAATGATAATTCGAGGACAGAAACTGAAATTTTGAGTCAAGTCCAAGGTTTGATTTCCCAAAATAGCCAGGGAATAATGCTAGAACACGACATGATGATCCGAACTGTGAACGTCGCTATTGAAGTCAACAAGAAGTTACCCAATCAATTGACGGTTCCTGAATGTGTAGGTGGTATTGATTACATTAAAAAATTCTATTGAAGTAAAAGCCAAACTTATATTGGCAAAATACAGATATAAACTATATTCCAAAAATAAGTAAGATATAACAAAGAATCACCAGTAGAGAACAATTAGAAAAGCAGATAAAAATACATCAGCTCTTTGTGAAACGGAACAAGCATCCATAGCAGCAGAAAGAGACAAAACGGTAGGAACAAACAGCAAACAGCAAACAGCTTATAGATTAAGCACTGGCACTGACAGTTGGAGCAGGCACAGAAACATTTTCTGGAGCAGTTGAACCATTTGACAATCTGGTGTCGATTTGTGCTTTCAAACCACTTTTAGCTTCGTTGATAAAAGAGTCAGCCTTGTTTTTAGTCTGCAAAGCAACGTCATTGACATAGCTTGTGGTAGTCTGTTTGAATGGCTTGTATACCTTGGTGTTCACGTCATTGATGACAGATTTGGTGGAGCTGACAAGGGTGTAAGATACTTTATAAGCTTCATTGTCACCTGCAGACTTGGAATACTCAGCATTGTAGGTGCTGGTCAAGTAACTCTTCAATGAAGTGAGATGAGTGGTGGCAAAGTCAACGCTTCTTGAGTAAAGGGTCTTAGTCAAGGTAAAGAAATTAGAAACTTCATTGGTTGACAAAGTGGGGGTGCTAGAAGCAGGCAAAAGCTGGTTTAATCTAGCCAAGTAGATTGAATTGATTTTTGCCAAGATTGAATTGACCTTGTTGAAAGGGTACGCAACAACAGAATCTGCAAGCCCTAAGACTTGGTTTGCTTTGGCATCAGCAAATGTCAACACGTCAATAAGCTTAGGATAAGTCTCAAGAAGTTCCAAAGCCTTGTTACTGTAATTTTCAGCGTAGGTTGCCAAAATTTGGAACACTTGATATTGGAACAAGATAGAAGTGACTTTCTGCACTATGCTGTAGGATTTGACATGACTCAAGGTTGTGGAAGCAAATTTACTCATGATGATATGTGTAGCTGAAAAATGTGTAAAAAAAAATAATTATCCCTCAAGTAATATAACGCAGCAAAAGTTATAAATAATAAATTGAAGGGTTTGATAGATAGCACGACCGCTTGCAAAAAATAAACTTTCTAATGTCTGTAATTTAAATGCCTTATTTTCAGTGCTAAGGAAGTCTTGACAATAATATTTACAAGATCACAGAACAAGTTGTTATAGGCCTAGGTTGAAATGGGAGACTAAAATTTCCTTGCCGGATCAGTTGGTCTATTTATACTTTCTTATACCACACTTATAGTCCTGCCCTCGGAGATGACATTAAAAAATCACATGCTAAAATTAAGGCGGTGCCTTTTCGCGCTCCGACCCTGACACCCGTACTGTATAGAATAAATGCCCAGTCTCGGGCAATATTTCATCCGCACACCAAAGCTAAAATGTGGTATGATGCAAATAAGGATCTTGCATCAAAAGTTTTTACTGGATTGCTACGAAAAAGTGATGTCATTAGCTTACCCCTGAACCGAGACAGCATACCATCTTGTAACGGTTAAGGCTAACTAACCTGGCCCCTTCATTGGCATTGGCACGGGGGCGAGAAGGGGATTCAACTGAAAGCCTCTTCTTTAAAACTTTGTACATGTGAATTTTCTTGGTACGCGTAGTACAACCACCATATAATTGAAGCGGCTTTTTCTCATCGGTAAAGATCTACGATATTGAATCAGACACAACTATGGGCCGGTTTTGTCCATTTATCCAAATACTCAAGCATGTACCCGGAACTACGGAAAGGGTTCCAAAAATGTTTAAATCTTTGACATTACACTATACACTAGACAATTACTGTTGATTGCATTCTGGTGGAGTTTCCTTTTTTTGGCCCTTGGTTTCCGAGTCACTTTCCTCGTCGTCATCTTCGTCGAGCTCACTGTCGAATCCTTCTTCCTCTTCTTCATCATCAAAGTCTTCTGGATATCCGAGACCAACGGCATCTCCAGTGAACCAGTCAATGGCTCTTGGGATCAACCGGTCCTTGATTTCTTCACCCAATTGGTAGTCCAATTCTAATCTTGCAGCTAAGTCTTCTTCATCTTCTTCATCTTCGCCTTCCTCATCTTCCTCGTCTTCGTCACCATCGTCGTCTTTTTCTTCGTCAATCTTTGGTGGTTTGGGTGGGTCGAAAAAGTTGAAAAACGACTCAGCTGGAGTCAATTTTTCAATTGTTCTTGTCTGTTTGGTAGTCTTATTTCTTTGTTTCCTTCTTTCGATATTGATGGTAACATTGTTTTCTTTGCTCTTCCAGTTAATAACACAACCATCGGCGTGGTCGTACACAAAATCACCAGAATACCCCAACTCGGCCTGGTAGTGATACGTTTTGTGAAGCTCCTTGTTGCTGAAGAATGGGTTCTCCTTGAACTCAAAAATTAATCTGAAGCCTGGGGTATCTAAATATTCCATTCTGATGTTGGTGAGGAATTCCAACACTTCACTATCCCTATCTGTGATGGTCTCTGAGACAGGTGTCAAGTTCTCCAAAGAGGTCAACCAGAAGTTAGGGACACCAGTGATCTCTTCATCCTGTTCATCCTCTTCATCGGCTTCATCATCTTCTTCTTCTTCCTCTTTGTCTTCGTCCTTATCTTCAGGTTCTTCATCTTCTTCAACTAAAGCTTCACCTTCTTCGATCTCTTCAGCTGTTGGTTCTTCTTTACCATTGATAATCTTATTTCTGCGTTCATACAATGGTTCATATTTCTTAAAGAACTTCTTCTCTAACTCTAATAACTGCTTTTGAAATTCTGCTTCTAATTTCATTTGCTGTTGTTGGATAGCTTTCAAACCATACACTCTCTTTTTAACCAGCTTTGGTAAACCATCGACGTACCCACTTTGTTGACCAATCAAATTACCCAATTTTCCTTGAATCATCGACAACAAAGCAGGGTTGTTTGCTAATTCTTTGGATAACTTTACATTACCCTCCTCTTCAATAGTACCGACACTTGGAACAGAGTGTTGTTTCAAGTACGAGTTGGCCACGGAAGATGGGGTATTCTGCGGTGTTGGGGCTTTAGTGATGTCACCATACTTTTTTCTGATAGGTTCACTCATTTTGGCTTGATAGACAAAGATACCTAATTTTAATAGACTTTAAAGGGAAGGCGAGTTAAAAAATTTTTTGTTTCAGTACGCGTTTTTGATTTCGCCCTCAGGGATCAGTTGGCGTTTGGTAATTACACGGTGTAAGATAATAAAATTCATGACACAGAGACGACTATAACATATACCCATAAATTTATAACTATAAATCAATCTACTTGGATTTTACCATCCAAGTACAACTCGACTTCGTTCAACCTGTTTTCCCATTCATCAACTTTACTTAATTTCTCTTCGATATCTTTGATTTCGTTATCAATACTCTTCAAGTTTTCTTCACTGGTCAAATCTTGGAACTCCCATGTATTGTCGTCTTTAATTTCTAACACATAATCGTGGTATTTCATCAACAATGGCCTATGACTCAAAGTGATGAAAGTGATTTTCTTCTTTTGCAACATTTCAAACAAATAGTCCTCGACGTCCGTACTAACTGCATTGGTACTTTCATCTAAGACAACAAACTTCGGATTCTTAAAAAGCACTCTTGCTAAACTCATTCTTTGCTTCTCACCTCCACTAAAGACGTCTTTCCAATCCTTCTTTACATTGAAATTTCCTTCCCTCTTCAAAAGGTATTCCAATTTGACTTCTCTCAATATATGGTACAAGTGGTCATCGTTATACCCTTTTTCGATCATGTCGTTGTAGCTGTATGGGTAAATAATCTGGTCTCTTAAGTTACCATTGGTGAAGTAGGTTTTTTGTGGCAAATAGTAGATGTCTTCGTCATTTGGCTTGGATAACAAACCGGAGTAAATGGGCCAAAGTTCTGCAATGATCCGGCCAATACTAGTTTTACCAGACCCGTTACTTCCCAATATTAAGAGGTTGTTTCCCTCGTTGACCTGGAAGTCTAACTGATCCACAAGCTTGAAATTCTCGCTACCTTTCTTGGATGGTATAATCACAGGAATATTTTCAAATCTCACACCACTGCTGTAATTCTTTTGGATAGTTCCATGAATATCTTGGTATCCCAGTTTTGCACCATAATCAAACCTGGGAGAATGCGCTTGGTGCAAGTTGGTCAACAACTGGAAAACCCGGTCAGTGTAACCTGTCAATTCTGCAACATCTTTGATGGAGTACATCAACCTTGACCCGGCATCGGCTAACGACAACATCAATCTCTTATTGATAACGAACTGCCTCATGTTTGATCTTTCTATCTTAGCATCGTCCATTACTTTCCCACCTGGAGACACTTCTTTGGGAAATAGGTCATCTAAGAAGACCGGTAACCCTGCAAACACATAGCCCCAGGCCGACCAGGTGTATTTCAACACATAATCTTCTAAGATAGAATAGCCAAATGAAACATTAATGGTTCTGTTGATGTGATTGGTAAGTGCCTTGAAGGTTTCATTCAACTTTGACTTCTCTATGATGGAACCTTTGTAAAACCCAATTTCCTCTGAGTTTGTTATCAAATTTAAGTGCTCGTTATAATACTGACCTTCTAACTCTGTTTCTTTTGAACTCAACTTTCCGAAAGAAGGGGTATGCCTCTTCAAAAGCCATGCAGTTATGAAATAATTTGAAAATATTCCAATTATTGCACCAGTTCCCAAATTATCTCTAAGGTAGATGGAGAAAAATATCAAATCAATCATGGGTTTACCCATACTCGAAAACAAGGAACATATTGAGTCACAAAATTTAGTCACATCAGTGGTTATGAATTGGTCGATGTTTTTAATGTCGATAAAATTAACCTTATAATACGCCATGATTTTATCCAAGTATAAATCGTGGATATACCTTATCAAGTTGGTCCTGAAACTCAAAGACAAGCGGTTTGTCAAATACTTTATAGCAGCATTGGTATAACTTGCGGGAAACGCAATTAATATCCAATAGATCAAGTCCCTAATAAATTTTCTCCCATTTCCACTAATCAAATTCTTGACAATTTGTCCATCGAGTTTGGCAATCAACAAACTCAACCATGTTCTCAAAACCAAAAAAAAGCATTGTGAAAACAATAAGTAACTGTTTTTACTGTAAAATTTGGGTATCAAAATCTTCCAAATGATGGTGAGCTGATTCAAGAACTTTGAATTCAACACCCTATTTTGAATTTTCAAATTTTCTTCAATGTAGTAGTTCTTGTAAAGATACTTGTCGGACGCATAAAGGTCCAAGTTTGGCTTCGGAATGATGATTCTTGTTGTGCCTATATTGCTGGAATTGTTTATGGAGTACTTGGGTATGAGAACTTCCCGGGACCCGTTCTTCAAAATGGTAGAATTTTGCCTAATCAAATTTGGTCTGTTTAGCCTCTTGTTCAACTTATAATCATTATACTGACTGACCAAGGATCTTAAAGTAAAGACGACCCCCAAGCCAAAAGTCGTCACAATCGTACTTAAGAACAACATGACTGGCCTGCTTTTATAGTTGATCTTGACCTTGTTATCCTTAAAGGTGACAACAAACTCCTGTAAGATCAACAAAACATTACGGACATCATCTTTATTGTATCCAAGTTTTGAAAAGTTAACCATTTCCTGTAGGTAGAAGTTTATGCTATATCTAATACCACAAACCCTATTTTATGTAGACGTCGACAATGAAGTTTATTATGATCACTTTTTACAATAAATTTATGTGGAGAAACGCTTGTCTTCGCAGAATCCGGAGTTGGAACCGAGGTTATTTGTTTATCGCTTTTTCTCGTCCTAAATACACCTAGCAGTAGTAACGAATGAACAGTGTAAAATACATTTATTCAACACTTCTATGTACAATACCGCCATCACTCAGCTGGTCGGTCGGCTACACTACACTTCTTGATTTGAAGCGACAGGGTGCCACACAATATTTCCCTACCAGTCATAGTCAAAGTCCATAAACCGTGCAAGACAGCTTTGAGCAATTCTTTCGTCATATATAGTTGTCACTTCTCAGGAGTCCAGAAGGTAAGATCCCCATCAGACATCTTTGGCCAGTGGCTTGTGCAATTTCGTGTGTAAATCACCATTTTCTCGTTGTCACTTTCTGAACACAATTTTTGAAGTTCATGAACTCTCTGGCACATTGATCCTTGGAAATCGTGGCATACTTGTTAAGTATGCATTCACCATAAGCCATTCCCTCTGACGAGCATCTAGCTGCTGAATCTATGAACTTTTTAGCCGGTCTAATTTTCAGGCCCTTCATTATTAGCAAAAGAGTTCAAAATTTTCACATCCTGGGAGATGTTCCGCATTTATGCAGCTAAATGCTTCCCCTGCTGTTTTAATTTTTTTTTTGGTTCATGTTCACGTATCTAAGATGAACAAGTAACGATCTACCTGATGACCGGACAAACTATAGGTAACATTGGTAACATTGTCTTTGATATTTACCCATAAATTTATGAAATTCTAAGGAACCGAATAGTCATACACACGACTTCGTGGCCAAGCTGGTTAAGGCGTGAGACTGTTAATCTCAAGATCGTGAGTTCGATCCTCACCGAGGTCGCTTTTTTTTTTCAAAATCTAGTTTAGTACAAAGGAATAGCAGTTCTTCCTGAACAAATCCTACATTCGAAGAACACCGACCATCGCTGCCTTTGTTTCCTTATTGGCCCCGATTTGTATCATAATCGCTCATCTGACTCAGCACAAGTCACAAGCGACAACCAAAGCAGAGCGCGGACAGTTTTTTTTGGCAGACCTTCGAACCATAAGGAATATCAGGATACAATGTACCGTGCAGTTGCTCTGCAACGTATGACAACACAGATGAATCCAACGGGTAACGGGAACGTGGGAGTGAACGGAGCACCGAATCTTAGATCCACAGGTGCAGAAAATGCTGGCGAGAACGATAAAAATTTTTCAGGCACCAATGGCAACAATAAAGCGTTGAATGATGAGCAGATCAATCAGTGGGTTAGCGAGTTGGTGAGTGGGAACAACAGAGAAAGAGCTTTGTTAGAATTGGGAAAGAAAAGAGAGCAATACGATGATTTAGCCATGGTATTGTGGAACTCTTTTGGCGTCATGACTGTATTATTAGAAGAAATTGTGTCAGTGTATCCTTACTTGAGTCCACCGTTGTTGACAGCTTCCATCTCCAATAGAGTTTGTAATGCATTGGCATTGTTGCAATGTGTTGCCTCCAATAGTGCTACCAGAACTTCTTTTTTACAAGCGAATTTACCATTGTACCTTTATCCATTCTTGTCGACCAATGCAAGACAAAGACCTTTCGAGTACCTTCGTTTGACAAGTTTAGGTGTCATTGGTGCCTTGGTAAAGAATGATACTCCAGAGGTGATAAATTTTCTTTTGACTACAGAGATTGTTCCCTTGTGTTTAAACATCATCGAAATTTCCTCGGAATTATCTAAAACGGTTGCCATATTCATTCTACAAAAGATTCTTTTGGATGATTCCGGATTATCTTATATATGCACTACCTTTGAAAGGTTCCATACCGTTGCTGCTGTTTTATCCAAAATGATCGATCAACTAGTTATCGCCAACAATAATTCTCAACAAGAGTTACAAGATGATAAAGATCCTCAAGCTCAAATTAACCAAGCATCTAGTCAAGGCCAACTGAATAGTACAGGTAGATTATTGAAACATGTCATCAGGTGCTATATGAGGTTGAGTGACAATTCAGAGGCAAGGAAGGCATTAGCAAATATTTTACCCGAAGCTTTGAGAGACGGAACTTTTTCGATCATCTTACAGGATGATGCTGCTACCAAAAAGTGCTTGGCTCAGTTGTTGGCAAACATCAGTAACCCTTGATCCTTTTCCTCGCATCACCTCTTGTATCATGCCTGTGTATATTACTAAAAGATAGAACTGCTTTATCAAGCACTGTTAGTGTTATTGTAGCCAAGCTCATCTGAAAGACTGCTTTAGTACCAAGTAGAGCGCTCTAATTGTTCCAGGGCCCTGTATGACCAACCCTTCATTGCCACTCATCCCCGTATGTCTTAAGGGTGCCAAGTCCGTAGCGATAAGGCTTAATACCGAGATGATAATCTATCGCGCTGGCAAACTTTTATCGCCTCAACATTCCTAGTTAGGTTTAATTTCATAAGAAAAAGATGCAGGGAAGAAAAATGTGAAGACGAGATAAAAAGACTACGCTTTTAAAGTACTCATTGAATCATTTTCTTTATACTAAAGAGACTCCCATGACTTCCCCTGCTAGGAGTTCGGAATTTTCCCACCAGTTCACTCATTCCGAGTACGAAAGACGTAATTCCATTGTGTACGGCTCTTTAGGAAAGGGTGGACTATTCATCCCTAAAGATTTTTTGGGGCCCCAGACATCAGACGCCGTGGCAGATGATGACATTTCGGAACACACACCGTTAGTGACTAATGGCCTTAACATCAGGAACAGGAGAAAGTCGTTGATTGAAAGGGACATATTGAAAAAGGAGCGAGATCTTCTCAAGGACAATAATCTCTTGGTGAGTCAAAACGAAGACTTAGATGACGACTTAGATTCTAATGAAATCAGAAGAGCTTTCGAGTCCGCTGTTGTATCAAAGAAATTACCTGAAACCAGTTTCAGTGCGGAGTTGAAGCATTTAATAAAGTCCTCAGTGCCTTTGGTCCTAACATTCCTCTTACAGAACTCCTTGAGTACCGTGTCTGTGTTAAGTGTCGGTCGATTGGGTGCAACAGAGTTGGCTGCTGTATCGATGGGGGCCATGACAGCGAATATCACAGGTTATGCTACCATTCAGGGGATAGCTACTGCCCTTGATACTTTATGCCCTCAAGCGTTCGGGGCGAAGAACTATAAATTGGTTGGATCATATTTCCAAAAATGTACGGCCTTGATATGTACTATAATGTTACCTATCCTCATTGTATGGTTATTTTTTGGCTACAACTTGATTTGCCTACTTGTTCCCGATAGAGAAACTGCAAAATTGTCAGCTGTGTACTTGCAGTTCATTACCCCTGGTATACCAGCCTACATATTGTTCGAGTGTGGTAAGAGATTCTTGCAAGCACAAGGTGTTTACCATATCTCGACTTATGTTTTGTTCATTGCAGCTCCATCCAATGTAATAATGAACTTCTACTTGGTTTCCAAACTAGGCTATTATGGTGCTCCTTTAGCAGTAGCTATCAATTACTGGATTATGGCCTTCGGCCTTTTGATAGGAACCATCTACTTTGTTAAGCCTGAACAAACCCCAACTGGTTTGTCACCTTTAACTTGTTGGAATGGCCTCTCTGTCAAAGAAGCGTTCTCTGCCTGGAACAAATTGATATACTTGGCTGTACCGGGGTTGATCATGTTGGAAGCAGAATTCTTAGCCTTCGAAATCCTTACATTGATGGCTTCTTATCTAGGAACGGTTGCTTTAGCCGCTCAATCGGTTGGCTCTACAATGGCTTCTTTAACCTACCAGGTTCCATTTGCCATCGGTATTGCTGCTTCTACTAGGATCGCTAATTACCTTGGGGCAGGCTTACCATCGCATGCGAAGAAGGCGACAAAGGTGAGTTTATCGTTCGGAATGTGCATTTCAGCTCTTAACTTCATCGTGCTATTTGCTTTCCAAACTCAGATTGCAAAGATGTTTACGAAAGATGAAAGAGTCATCCTGACAATAGAAAATATCATGTGGCTAGTTGCTTTGATGCAAGTCAGTGATGCCATGAACGCCAATTCTGCGGGTTGTCTCAGAGGACAAGGTCAGACGAAGATAGGTGGGATTGTAAACTTGGTGTCATATTATGTTATTGGTATTCCATTATCTATTTACCTTAGTTTCTACTCACCTTGGAGAGGCTCGTTGCATGGTCTTTGGATCGGGACAGTTGTAGCTTTGACAATAATTGGAGTTGTTCAAAGCTTCTTTGCTTTAAAAGCAGACTTCAATAAATTATGTGCTGACGCAAAGTCCAGGACTTCCTTAGAACTTCATGTTTGAGTCACAGTATGACATATGAGTTCTAGATAGTGCTCCTGTCCTGGTGCCGAAAAAATCGTCAATCGAAAATAGTCTCAAATATCAACTCCAATATAAATTCCTCTGTAACTACCATTAAAAAAGTTATTCAAAAGACGTTCACCATTCCTGGTTCCTTTGTATTTTGGGGTGGGGCTCTGGGATTACCTGCCAACAATTCTCTCCTTATTTCAGGTCCGATCGAGTGGTGGAAACGTTGTCTCACAGTCTCCAACAAGAAGTCTCTTTGGTCATCAGTGATATCATTCTTATATCTTTGAGCAAATGCTAAAAATGCTTTATGCCATACTACAGGAAGCTGAGGTAACTGACTGCTCTGTTCAGTGTCGCCGGCCACGTCATCCAGCATTTGATCAGGGTTTGATAGCTGTTCTGCTTTTCTGAATCTCATGAAATAGAAAACAAGATCGTCTAAAGTCTGATAAGGTAAAGCGTACTTTTTTTCGATTAGAACCCTTATGAAAACGGTCGTAGAAGGTTTGAAGTCTCTTTGGGCCAACTGGGATAGAGCCACAGAAGAATGCAATACAGGAACAGAAGCTTTAGCCAACACGGAAGCCGCTATAGTAGCTTCCCTTACTGTACATGACGAGTCAACCAACGGGAACAAAAAACCTTTGAAGAAAGCCCCCGGTTTGTATAGGGCCTTTTTCATTGCCCGGTAAATGTGGTAGTTGACTGAATGATCTTCGGACTCCTCAATTCCTGTTCTGAACCGCTCAAGTAGAACATTTTCAATAAACTTCTGGGCTTCATTGGCCTGTAAGTTCGAGACAAATAACTTGGTAGCTTCATATACCGCATGAGGAGTCCATGCATCGGGGTTGGTCACGTAGAGAACATCCTGCCAATTCTTCAAACTAGGTAAAACCTTGAATAACTTGGGCAACTTACCATGTCTATAACTTGCTAAAATTTGACCGATCTTTTCATATGCAGCAATCACCTTTGGTGGTAACCTGACTCCTTCTGTGGGCCTTTCACCCCTCTCCATGATCTCTTTTTCTTGAATCTTGGCCATAATTTTATCTGCTAGATTAATAGAGCCACCAAATCCATCACCGCCTTTGAAATACTTCTCGAACATTGCAGCATCTTCTTCATCCACTTCAGCCTCTTCCTCGTCGTATACATTCTGTTCAAAGTCAGAGTATTCCTCGTTCGATTCTTCTTCATTTTCCTCGTCCTCGTCACTCTCATCGTTAGCTCTGATGGATCTCAAAAAGGAAGCTTTTCCACTTTCTTTTGTGCTGATCCATGCTTCCTCTTCAATCTCTTCTTGTTGTTCCTTGGCTAATTGTAAAATTTTTCTGGATGTACTCGAATCTAAAAACTCTTCCTCCTGGTGATCTTTCTTCTTGTTTTTCTTCTTATCTTTTGATGGTGCCTTCAAGTCCCCACTGAGGCTGCTAATATCCCTATATAAAGGGTTATGACGAAGCTTTTCCCTATTGTCACTAACACTGATTTTTCCCATTTACCTGAATGTATTACCTTCCTATATAGTATTGATTTTTTTTTTTTCGAGATGCGGGATGAGCTGTAAGTTCAGACTGCGATCTCAATTTTGTGTCAAAAGCCTTCAATAATCTATTTTTACAAATAGCGATGAGTAAATCAACTCTTCACCTAAGGAATCACGTAGTGGTAAATAGCGGTACCCTTTCTTCAAATTGCTGAGCTTCGCCACAAATACCCCTAGCACCGTGTCATCATCTTTCGAGATAGTGGAGTTCACCGAAAACTTTACGAAGACCAACTCCCCCAGCGTGATTTTTCCACTAAACTTTTCACCCCATGTGGGGTTGAATCCATTATCATGTATGACAGAGGTGGTGAACTTTGCTTCTTCATCAGTTGTTTTTGTTTCTGTTCCTAGTATCTCGACTTTGACGAAGGGGTTGGTGGAGCTAGCTTCTTTGTGTTTTGGCTTTGGCAACTGATGGCCACTCACTATTAAAAACTCAAAACTTATTAAACGCTTGACATTGTTGCTTGCCTTCATCGTATGTTTGGAAAGGGGTTGCCTTAAATCCGGTGGCTTTAGATAAAAACCCGAGTTATTAGGGCCATCAAAGAGCGCTTCGTTCATCTGCTGTCCAAGGTCATAAGTCTGCCAATTAGTAGCAACGAACTGAACTCCATGTGTCCAATATTGCAATGGTAAAAAGTTCGATGATTTAAACCTAAGATTAGAAGGATAAACTCTCATCAAAAATTTTCTATTATGCTTATCAACTGCCCTAACTTTGTCAGGGTCTTTTAGCATGGCTGCAATCACTTTTTCATTCAATGAGAAGCAGTGATTGAAAGTCTTAGACTCTGGAAGGGAGAAATTACGAAATCTAAGCCCCTGTACATAGACCGCCATATCGCTAAGCTGGTTTATAACATGCCGCCGACGCTTTCTGCGGGATGTCGGTATCGTTTCTTGGCTGTTGAAACTATCCTCACTGACTGAAGTACTCGTATTCGAAGATGAAACAAACGTACCGCTCTCTGTAACAATCAAGTTCTCGTAGGAGGTTGTTTTTTTCGCCTTGATCAATATCTTATGCTTCAACTCGATTGGGGGAGGAAGAACATCTGTAGGATTCGGGTAATCTATCACAAGGTAGCCTGCCATAATATCTTTAAGTAAGCTTACTACTTCAAGTTGGCAAGCAGGGGAGCAGTTGATCTCAAGGCTCAAGATTAGGGGGAACTCGGTAGAAACAAAGGCATACTTCCTGATAGTATGAAGTACATTCTGTAGAGTTATCGATGATGTGAACGTCTTACCATGACAAACTATAGGGATCTGTCCACCAGTTACGGGGTCTGTTCCATCCCAAATGTCAATCTCTACACAGCGACATCCTTTCTGCAATGCTCTCACATAACCCTCAGATGAGGACACATCAGCAATCTGTTTTCCCGTTAAGTATGTGTTATGTGAGGACGATATAAAATACTCGTTTAGCGGCCGAGAGTAATACTCATCCTCGAGCACCTGTTGATCAATAGGCTTAGAATACTTGGAAAGAAGAAATTGGTTCAAGGACTCAGCTGTCCAGCAACCATCGTCGTTTGCAAATTTCATGTAGACTTTCTCGAAAGTGAGATCGCCTTTCAAATCTTCTTTTTGGACGTCCTCTAGAAAGTGTAATACAGCTGCTCTGTTGTGATCATCTTCTTTTATCACCGACGCCCATAAATCTTCTATATCTGATCTCCTCTTCAAGGATGCTATGAACCCTTTGAACTCATCAAAATTTAAAACCGGTTCGCCCTCCACAACGGTCTTGCAGTCTAGACTATCAAAAATCTGTCTGAGATTGTTCTTTCCAATGTTTAGATTCAACCTGTTGGTATACTTCACAATGTTTTCAAAACTGAGATGCTCCTTGTTCCTTTTGTTATTCGTGGAGCTTGCTATTGAGTTACTCGTACTGACATGAATGAGCTCCTTCTGTTTATCATTCATATTGTCCAAGTCGATGTATAGCTTTTCTGATAACTCAAACCTTAACCGGCGTAGGTTTTCTAATGTGTGACGGAACTTCTTGAAGTCCTTCTCTGTGTCTGCAATTAGATGGAGTGTCTTCTGCTTGTTTTTGTCATTATCAAAGTAGGCAATGCTAATCCATTGACTCTCGAAATCCCTAGAAATATTAAGTTCGTCTCTGTAAAATCTAGCTTCCTCTTGATACAATACTTTTCGAATATCGTCAATGGAAAATACGTTTGTCTTGTCTTTGTTTGGGTAAATGGAATGTGACTGGGCTGACAAAAGCAACTTGTCAATCCCCGTTGCTGACACGTTAGGCTGTATCAGACTCTTATTGGAAACTCTCCATATAAATGTTAACGTTGATGGGTTTATTTGAAAGAGCACTCTTTTCTTTGACTTATGTGACACTTTCAATAGACTAAGGCCATCCTCAATGAACACTGTCGAAATCTTTATGTTACCATTCTCACTTTTCAACAAGCGGACTTCGGTCTCCATAGATTCATTACTCTGTACAGGAGTTATCGCGTCTCTCAGGCTCGACAGTCTTCTTCTGCCAATCCAGCTACCTGTATCTGGTATCACATCATCTGGGTCGTCCACGCTCTCTTTCTCTCCCCAAATTTTTCTGAATATGCCAGATGCCAGTGAAGAGTGACTTGTATGATTCTTAGACTCAGTTGCAGGTTCCTGGCCCTTGTGTCCAGGTAATCGCAAAGCTGTCATGATACTATGCCCACTCGAGAGCAGAAAACTCCGGGCCCTTGTCTTATCACTTGAACTTTCATTGTTCGTCCCCTTCTCTTTCAGGTACGTCTGAAAAGGTCCCCATTGCACTTTTTCAGGAGTGTCACTTCTTTCAGCTGTGTTACCAGATTCATCACTGCTCATATATGATAGGAGGATATACCTTCGCAAAAATATTAGAGATCAGTATAGTCGCTTTCTCGCTTTCTCATTTTCGTGAGATTTCCTTTTTAGGATGGAATATACGAACATTTAATGAGAAGTATATTATACTATACGAAGGCTCTTATCTATAATTCTACCTCATCATCCAATCTGACATCCATAGATGCCTCTATTAATAGATGCCTCTTGACATCGTTTACCGTGTATTCTTCACGATGGAACAACCCTGCGCCTAATGCAGCATCGATACCACAATCCATCTCAAATACTTCTCTGAAATGTTCTGGTCTACCACCACCTGAGCTTGCAATCACAGGTATAGATACTTGTGTCTTAACTTGCTGTAATAACTCGATGTTGAACCCTTTGTTGGTACCATCGTGGTCAATAGAATTGAGTAAAATTTCTCCTGCACCAAGAGCTTCGCAAGCCAAACACAATTCCAACGCTCCTAGTTCATGAACTTTCCTACCACCTTGAGATGTCACCTGATAATAACAGAATCTCTCCCCATTAGGTCCAAAACGAGAAGGCTCTTTGATACTAATCGTCTGCATCACAGTGTCCTCGGGAGAAGCTACATACTTCCTTTTAGGGTCCACTGAGATAACAACAGCTTGGTTACCGAATCTTGAGCTGATGGTTTCTATAGAGCTTTTGCCTGTCTTGACTTTGTCATTAGCGTAATAAGCTTCTGCAATGGTGACTGCATCGGAGCCGATACTTACCTTATCAGCACCTGACCTGAAATATAAATCGGCAACTTCCACAGCGGGTACCACCTTCCCACTTTCCGGGTCTACCATGTCCTTGATACCACCCCCAACTGTCAAGGGTACGAATATCTTTTCTGCTGCGGCCTTTAGAACTTTTAACATTGGAAGGTCTTTTAAGGGCGAGT
This sequence comes from Yamadazyma mexicana, assembly GCA_030569415.1. NCBI lineage: Eukaryota > Fungi > Ascomycota > Pichiomycetes > Serinales > Debaryomycetaceae > Yamadazyma > Yamadazyma mexicana. Next base: position 914,051 of record JAJMLA010000005.1, read on the forward strand.
CCCTAAACGAGGTTATGTTCAAAAAGGTCACTTCGTCGGCTCCTTGGTTATAGTATCTAGTGGCCAAATCTACTGGCTTCCCTAAATTCCTGATTTCGTTGTTTCCTGATGCATTAGTCTCTCTTACATTGTACTGATCTCCTTTGGTGACAACCAAATCACCTTGGTCATTCGATCTAACATCGAGGCACGCTATAACTCTGCGAGAAAGACCACTGAGAGACTTCTCTGGGGTCCCGAAATGATCTTGAATATCCCTCTTGGTAACCTTGCTGAGTTTAGCGCCTTCCAAAAACGACTTCAATACTTTGACTCCTGCAATCCCAGACTTCTCCGGGTGGAACTGGGTAGCAAAAAAGTTCTCATAGGCGACAGCAGCTATGAAGGTTTCGGATCCATATGTAGCGTAGGCGAAGTTCCAACCATCATTTTCATACTTCTTGATTTGAGTCAGCTCAATATCCACAATGGCTGCGTAAGAGTGAACGAAGTAATACTTGTTCTCCATGTTGATTCCATACAACGCTTCGTCGTCCGGCAATGCCGTTCCATCAACTGTTACCTTAATGATGTTATTCCAACCAATTTGTGGGACAGATTTGACTATCTTCTTGTCGTTGAAAATAGGATCATTTGGATTGAATTTTTTCAAGTTCAACTGCAAGTACCCCAATCCCTTGTACTGGGAATCATTACTTTCCTCACTATTCTCGAACAATGTTTGTAAGCCCACACAGACTCCCATCAAGGCCTTTCCGCTCTTTATATACCTGTTGATAGGAGTGATGAAGTTTCTATCGTGGAGCTGCTTTACAAAATGAGCGAAGTTTCCAACTCCTGGGAAAATTAGTTTACTAATTTCTGATTCATAGCGCTCAAATTCCTCCCCAGTACTGAGTAGCTGTACTTCATAATCACCTGCTTTCTTGATAGCATTCACTAGGGACTGTAAGTTCCCACTTTTCACGTCTATTACATGAACTTTCATCTCTGATTCTATGTTCAAGATTTTTTTTTCGCTGCTGAGTCACGAAAAGAGAACGCAATGACTCAAGCGAAGAAAAAATACAGCGCTACGGGATTCTGAATCTCAAGTTTCTATTTCCTAAGTAGTCAAGATAAAACGCAACCACTAAATATAAGGATATGCTACACCTTGGTAGCTTGAATGTGAAAGAAAAAATGCACATCAGGCCTCTCTTTGCCAGCATTGGACTCAAATGCAGCACAATAACTGTCGGTTTTTCCGAGCATTTCTGCAATGTGAAGACCAATATCCTTGACCAAGAAATTGGTTATCTCTGATGAGGCATTTAGGAGGATGGTCGAATATTTCACATTCCCCTGACCGAATACTTGTAAAATGGTACTGAGAAGTACCTCGGCAAAATTAGGTATCATATCATAATGATCAGATAAGTTAACCCCTGTGGTGTTTGTGAAACGGGGAAACTTTACAATTGTTTTTCCGGGTTCTATCGTGTTGGCCCCCAGTAAAATGATAGGTATGTCTAAGGTCCCTCCAACCTTCAAAATTCTATAGAACTCTGATATGATAGTCCTATGGTTACTGTTTGTTAACTGAAATAATAGGTCTCGGCTCTGAATAACGTCAAACTGGCCGTTCTCGATAGTCGCAAGGGACTCTGCATAAAATTGGAAATTCTTAGGCTTGTGGGCACTGGAAGTATTTGACAGGTCTGAAGACATGCTTGCGGAATCGTCATTGGAACGCTGTAAGTTAACGAGGTGTGCGAAGGGTAAACCTCGGAAGTGGGAGAAACTTTCAAAGTTAAGCTTATCATAGAAGTTCTCATAAAGCGCCGGATCTTGTTTGTCAAAAGAAAACTTTGGCATCGAATTCTGGTGCCCCGCATAAGCCTCTTCATCACTAATTAGGCCTGCGTTTTCACTAAAAACATTTGCCTCTATCACTCTCAAGAACGGTATAGTAACTGATAAATACCAAGAATACTGGGCGCTGAAATACGAATTGTAGACCAAGACTTTGGGCAGCGTTCTTCTATTCGAAGGCTCTTTCAAAGAGGCGGTGAATGACTCGTACAATCCGGTCAATAATCTGGTATCAATCAAGGAGTTATTACTGAGCTTTGTAAGGATGTTCACGTGATACTTTTCCAACAAGATGAAGTCATACGACACTTCAGTAATCAACTGTAATAATGAGGCGACAGAAGTGCTTGTATCCGTAGCATCTTCTCCTGTGTCCTCTCGTCTTATATTGTGCAAGGATCTGCTAGCTTGATCAAACACTCTTTTGAACTTCTGATGCATAAGCAGTATTTCATCGAGTTGTTCTGGAGGTGTAGTGAGAATCTTCGGGGGTAAATTCAAAAGAAACCTCACGTAGTTCGTGAAGTTCACCTGCACCAACTCCTCGCAAGAGAATATTTCTGACCTCGACCCATCCCTTGTAGAATGCTTTTTGATCAAAGACCGTATGAATGTTCTCATCGCAATCAAGTTATATGCCATTGAACCTTCTATATCTCTTATGTTATTTCCATTCAAAGCTTGGTCTGGCGGAATGCGTGAAAACGCACTATGTCTAAGTAAAAACTTGGAAATGGAGTTAAGTCTGATGTTTGCAAAATGGATGGGGTCATTAATATGCTGGGAACTTAAAATATCCAAAAAGTTGCTAAAGCGGAACATTTGAAAAGATGGTGAGTAGATATTAGCACTCATCTTCTGTAAAGAATTGAAAATGCTCAAGTCTCTAATCGTGTTGAAATCAGGAAATGCCTCTGTCTGGGATAATGAATAACTTGGTTTGAATATCTTTGAACTTTTGTCTGATTCATTGGACTCGAAATTCGAGTTCGAACTCTGAGGAGAATTGTTAACATTCAACGGTGATCCTGCAGCCGCGTTGTTGTTCACTTTGGGTCGGGAAATGTCCTTGGTTGAATTGCTGCTTCCGGTATGTGCGGAGGAAAGGGAGCTGTTTCGTCTGTATCTGTGCCGAGGGAAAGAAGATGTTGTAGATGCTGAGTTCCTCCTTACATCCAAGTGTGGTGTGAAGGGCTCTAAGGGGTCGCCACTAACAACCAGCTGATGCTTTGCAAGCGACGGTCCCTGGTTATTGACGTCAATCTCAGGACCATCAGTACCAGCACCTGGGCTGGATTGCAAGCCGACCCCGTCGTGATTCCTCTTAGACTTATGAGCGACTGAACTGCTAGATTTTATTTTTTTGAGTTGTTCGACGATAACACTTGAGTCACCTGAATTGAGGGACTCTGGCTCCTTATCTTCGGACACTTCCTCGTATATGCTCCCTGTCCTTATTGACGCATTCGTTGAACTTGAAGGTGACGGGTTTTCTCGACTTACAGAGCTCCCCTGTGACCTTTCGCTTTTCTTACTCCTTCTTTTATGTCTATGTTTATCCTTCTCCTTGTCACTGTCCTTGTCTCCTTTCCCTCCGCTCTTTTTCAACTTCTGCTGAGTTTGAAAAGAGACAGAAGGGACTATATAGAAGCTCATATCAATTGACTTTTGTCACGGAACCACCACTAGAAACCCTGGTCAATGAGGAGTTGGTGAACGAAATATTGAAGTCTCCTCAAAACCATTTTTACAAAGAGTGCGATCGGGTTTCGAAAGAATTGGCGGATTATGTAAGCGCTATCTGTTGACGTGCTGTCCCCATTAAAAAACATCATGATCTATCTCTTACGCTGACCCTTCTTCAGCTATGGGATGATACCGACATGGGCAAATATTGCCTTGCTATTGTGTTCTATTGTGTCGTATAATTCCCAATACCTACTTGGCTTACCCTCTCCCTCTACAAACCCCTTTTCCCTTCATCGCCTCGCTAGCAAGGCTCAGGCATGTACATTGGTTCATAAAACGTATCGTAAATGTTGAGGTTATAAGCTGAGATGGGGCGTAATAGTTGCCACTCACAAATCATACATAGATGCTGCCCCTCTCCATACCACCACCATTAGGCAACTGAGATAGTATCTTTTTCTAAATACTCTCTATGCAGTATGTTGTCATGATATCTCAGTATTGAAAACGTTATCTCCCTCTCCAGGCCTACTGGGAATATTCATTATTCCGGGGAAGATTTAACACTTCGAACTATACACCTGTAACTGAGGCTTGATTGCAATTACATCGATTCAGATAGCAGCTGGTAATTGCGTGAGTGACAATAGTGTAGACATTATCTTGAGTAGCAATTTTCGTTTCTTCTTTCTGAGTTCTATTCGGTGACCAGTCGAAAGCCATTCAGGCACAATCAATCATATAGGTACATATCGGGTTGTCTCGGAGGAAAATTGTGTTAAGTAAGACTTGTATGGTGGGTTTCATGGGTGGCACATAGCCGGAGCCAGCCTTAAGGAAATTTGCTGTGGTGCTCCACCGGGGGTAGTTGACCTCTATTCAGGTCCCACATTTTATTTCATGCCCTGCCAGACAGATATATGGCAACTGGACCAGATCCGTGTTTGGAATTACGACAAGGTACGTCCTTATAAAGGAAACGCGAGTGGGTGTGTATCCAATAGGTAAGAATTGGCTCTTGAGTGGTGTTCTCGAGGGTGCACAAAGAATCACTAATAGATACACTCTCTAAACTCTGAAGAAGTTTACATATGCACAGTCAAAATAAAAGAATAAGTGTTATTTTCAACCATAATTGAGTGCTTCTTTTTGTCAACAAATGAAATACTAGATTAACAGTGGTTGAGGTTGTATTCGAGTCTCGTCATAAACAGATGTGCACTTAGGAACCCATGAATGTCTATTATTTATAAGTTGCTGGAGTAAAAGACCATGAATACCCCCCAGTTGTTTAAATATGAGGAGGTGTGATGAGATGTATACAAATGTATCGTTCATAAGTTATTTTGTTGTATACATAGTTACATCCCTCCTGATAAAATGGTGAATACATAGTATGATACCCCCGTGCATTCGATAGTGTGTGGATCGATTTTCTCTGCAGCTATGTACGTATGGCTTTCAAAGTTATACATCATCCCCAAAATTGAATAGTATCAAAAAATTTAAAGTCTGGTAAACAAAAGAAGAGGGAATGCTTCTTCGTAGATACACATTTCAGTCGCCTAATATGAATGAGAGGCTGTAGTATGTTACGGGGTGGTATATTCAAAAGAGGTTGTGAAGTTCAAGTTATGCTTCAGTGTGAAAAAAATGTGCTGAAAAGTAGCTGACAAAACTTCAAACTTTTGAGTATGAAATCGTGCACATAGTTATTCGCCAGACATTGGGTGACCTGAAAATATCTCTTCTATCAAAACTATCGTTGCTATGATGCTAGTATATCGTCTATGCATGAAGTATCTTCTCAAAATCCTGTAAGAAGTATTATCTTATCTAAGCCCACCGCCTCCCTGTAACTCACTTGTTTCAATGAAAGATTGTTTCACAGCTCATATTCACTCAGCATACCTCCAGTCTTGCCAAAAGCACCTTTCATCGTGTTTTTCTCAGCACATTAAACGGGCTCGTCTAATCAATGGCTCAAGCCCGAGCTCCCATCTTCAACATAAATCAATGGCACGGTGTCCCCTACTTCCAAGAAACGATACTAATGAAATAAATGGAAAGTTCATAAGAGAATGTTTTTTATCTAACCGTTTTTCGTAAATGGGTAGAAGGGGCGATCAGCAAGAAAAAGGTTGTACTTGAACAAGAAGCAATATAATGATTTGTTTTGTGGTGAAGACATACATTGGCATGTCAAGGGCCCCAACACTTAAAGGAGATAGTTTGTTAATATCTCAGGCTAGGCTATTATGCGTTTGCTTCAATTGATTAAAGCTGTTAAGTGGGGCTTAGGCATATCATACAAGCATGGAAACAGTATTCTCTATACTTCATGGGACACGACAGTTGCTAGTTTGCGTGACAATGTCATTGACCCCACGATGCACTAAGTATATCACTTTAGTTTCCCCACCAGACCATATTGCCGAACCCGTTTTAAAAGCTTTGAAAGAATCCCCGAAATCAGACGCTCGAGTTATGGGTGATATTGGGTAAGAATTCAACCCCCCTTCACAACAATAATGTTGTTATTCTTGTCATTCGTTTGCTTGAATGCGCCCTCTCACGTTCTCCTTGTATCGACGTCTGCTTTCTCAAAAAGAGTGTGGCTCTTCCAGTATCAAATCCGGTATCAATAAGGCTGAAGGCCGGTCGTTTCTGCTTGCTTCCTTCTAAAGGGGTATTCCTACATGTGTACTATTTTGCTAAACCATTCCGGTGATCTTTTGAAAGTATCCGGACTCACACTGCACTTGTGTCTCGCACATCGTCAGCTCTAGCTACCATGTCCATATTAGGAAATTTTTGCAGCTTTTGTTTGAACATGGGCCGCGATGTAAAAGTATTTTTTTGTCCACAAGTCCGAAGTGCTTGAAATTTTCCCATCTCCTTCTCCTTCTCCTTCTCCTTCTCCTTCTCCTTCTCCTTCTCCTTCTCCTTCTCCTTCTAAGGGAGCCAAGATCTTGGCTTGCATCTTTACCTGGCAGAACTAAGTCTCGGGAGGATAAATGCTCAAGTAATAAGAAAACAGAAGCGTTGAAGAGTAGAGTATATCAGCTCTGATTGACATTCCATGATACAAAATGGGTCTTCTCAAACTGAACATCAGCATTCTTTCTTCTACATTCTTGCTTGCTTGCTGGTACCCGATCAAAATCTGTATCGCCTAACCAGGAAGTCAGGTGTCTGCTGTTCTAATAATTCGACATAAAGGGTTGAATTTGTGAGATTCACAAAATAACTAATTTACTTCCCTTTACCCTACTTCCATTTACATATCTCACTTGCTTTCCAACTATCGAAGGACTTTCACGAATGAAAAGAGGCGTTACTTCGGTGCCTAAAGTCTATAATAGTCTTTTTTTTCCTGAGGGAGACTGAAAGTCTGTATTTTAACACGTGTTGCGTCTTAAGATCTTTTCTTCCACATATGTAGAACTCATTCAAATTTTTGTGGACAGCGCATTCTACGTCGATTTGCATAAATGCCAGCCACTCAATTTTGAAGTCATTTTGAAACGTTAGCTAATAACGAGTGCCCTAGCCTATACTTAGCACCAACATTGCTTGTCACACTCGCTACACGACTCTGACGTCTCATTTGCTTTAGATATAATCTCTTTTGGTTATGTCTGTACATCGGTTTCTAATACGAGTTGTTCGACACGTCCATGTAGAATACATTTTAGGTGATTTTCCCCTGTCGATCCCAGATAAATGCTTACAAGCAGTTCTGATAAACAGTATTGAACAATTGGCAACCCAAAATGTTCCAACATAAAAGCAAAAGAGCAGAAGAGGTTTTTCTGGAACAACATATGGGTTGTATGGTTCTACGTTAGCTTGCATACTTCAGAATCTCTCCATCTTATTAATTTTCACTAATTGATTATCTAAAATCAAGGCCAAATGTCTTCCTGTTGAAAACGATGTTCAAACAAACATCCCTTAGTATCTGATTAACTACTTACCTAATCATCCAAGTGTTCGATCCATGAACACACACAATACGAATGTAAATCATTAGCGTTAAAACTAGAAATTCAGGAAACCTCTGACTTATATATCGCGAGTTTGAGATTAACCAGGAACAGCGTGTACCTACCGTAATCATACGAGAACTTTCTATATTTGATTCAGTCTTCACTTACCTCTGTTATCCCTCAAGTTGCAGACTTCCTGGTCAAATATTCACTAACTGAGTCAGCTATTCCAACATTCCCCCTTAATCCAAACCGCGATATATTCAAACAATTTTGCAGCCACTTGGTGCGGCTTTTCCGTGAAAAACTTTTCAAAATTTTAACATAAAGCGTTACTTAGTACCTCAAACAACTTACCTTAAATCATAAGGACAGACTCTAGCATTTGGGAAATCATTTTACAGTTTTAATCCTGTCTCATGTGATAAAACTTAACATCTGTTCGTCTTACACAAATCTCATGGAATCAAATCAAACATAAACGAGCTCATTCCACTAGAAATCAATAAGTATCTTCATCTCAACTCTTAATGAACACTTCTTACACCAGAACACATTTCGAAACCTTGGAATCAATGATAAACATCATTAAAATCACACTCAATAAACCAGCATGTACCATGACGTACAGCGTAAATCATATCATAGAAGTTCCCATCATCACTGTGATCACTTTTCTTCAATCAGAAATATCAGCATGAACTCAAAGATATAGATCATCTGCAATCCTGGATAATTCGAAACTATCCAATACATTTATTTTCCCGATCACCCATCGGTAAAATATCGGATCCAATAACAAGCAATCAACTCAAGCAACATCAGATCACTTCGTACCATTGTCTTCTTCCACGTACATATCCTCATTAACACATTTGGAGTTCTCATATTTCAAATATTCAACCTCATCAAGTCTCGTTTAAGTATGAACCCTAGACTCAATCACTACGCTGACCATCTGTCCCTCTATCTTAATAGTTGTCCCAACATTGTGATTCGGGCTTTTTTCTAGACTCCCATCAGTAAATTTTAAAGGCCATCC